>JAGFMF010012010.1:1405536-1465383 GCA_019455555.1 Galemys pyrenaicus
TGTGTGTGGTGTCTGTGGTGTGTGGTGTGTGTCTGTGGTGTGTGTGGTGTGTGGTGTGTGTGTGTCTGTGGTGTGTGGTGAGATGTGTGAGGTGTGTGCGGTGTGTGTGGTGTGTGGTGTGTTTGGTGTGTGAGGTGTGTGTGTGGTATCTGTGGTGTGTGTGGTGTGTGTCTGTGGTGTGTGTCTGTGGTGTGTGTGTGTGGTGTGTCTTGTGTGATGTGTCTGTGCTGTGTGGTGAGTGAGAGATGTGAGGTGTGTGGTGTGTGCGGTGTGTGTGGTGTGTGTGTCTGTGGTGTGTGGTGAGTGTCTGTGGTGTGAGGTGTGTGTGGTGTGTGGGCGCAGGCCCAGGAGCTGGGCAAGTGCGGGGTGTCCGCGGTGGCGCTGACCGTCCTGCAGCTTCCCGGGGGACAGGCCCGGCCCCGCCTCTGGTCACCCTGCCCGGGCGGAGGTCACGGCCCGCGGCCAGCGTTGTGCAGACGCAGCACTTTCCCGCTCTGGCTCGGCCGGCGGTGACCTCACGAGGCGCGCCCCTTCCCGCAGCCCGCTTGGCCCTGCGGAGTGGGCGGGGCTCCGCCTCTCCCGTCCTGGCTCGCCGGGCCCTTCCCCTCCGCAGAGGGCGCTGCCCCGCGCTGCCAGGCCCCGGGCATCTGGGATCCGCCGCAGGCGCAAGGCGGCCCTGCGTGCGGACCACGCGGCCCCCGCAGGGGCGCGAGGGGCCTGGCGGCGGCTAGCTCCTTCCCTTCCCTGGGAGCCTGCGCCTGCGGCCCGGGCGGTCAGCGCAGAGCCCGGCAGGGGGCGCGGGGCCGGAGCCGCGGGGGTCCGTGGCGAGAGGGCAGAGCCGGGCAGTCCGCAGCGGTGCGCGGGGCGGGCCCTGCGGTGGAGGGGTCCTTCGGCGGACGCGTGGGCGGCCACGGGCAGGGGCCGGGGCGCGGCGCGTGGGGGCGGGGCGGGGGCCCGGGAGCCAGTGCTGGTGGCGGGAGACCCCACGGTGCGGACCTGGCCGGGCGCCCTACGCCCGACGCCCTGCGGGGTGCTCGCGGGAGCGGCGGAGCGCGGCTCCCAGGGCCGGCGGCGTCGGGTTGTGCGGGCCGCGGAGCCCGTCCAGAGAGCGGCCGCTGCTTCCCCGTGCTCTGGACTCTGCAGGGGTCTGGGCCACAGTAGGGTCGGCCTCGCCGCGCACTGTCTGGGCGCAGGGTCAGCGGTGGCAGAGGGCGAGGCTGGGGCGCCAGTGGCGGTGTGCGGCTTGGGGCAGTCCCCCAGGGGCGGGAGCCGCCCCGACAGAGCCAGCGGCGCCCCACAGTGCAGACCGCAGTGCTCGTGGCCATGGCCGGTCACTCAAGTGGGAAGCCACCGGTGGGCAGTGGGCGGGCTAGAGCCCCCTGAGCTGGACAGGCTCAGCGCCGGCCCCGAGACACCTGCGCCCGGGCCAGCGTGGGGCAGAGCAGGGACCAGCCAGAGGCGCCGCGGAGGTCGAGGGGCTGTGCCCGCTGCCGGGGTGAGACTGGCCAGCCCGGCAGGACACGGTTCCACGCGGCCCGGCCCCTTCCAGGCTCAGGCCCACACGGCGCAGCAGCCACGACACCCTGGGGACCCGCCTGGGGAGCAGGGCTGTCCCCGCGCCAGGGCCGCTGGGCGTCTCCGCCGGGCTCAGCGGCAGTGTCCGCCTGTGAGGCCACAGGACAGCCGTGCAGCTGCGGACGCTGCTGGACAGGGTGCTCGGCAGAGGCTCACGAGGCGAAAGTCGCGCTCACACACTCACCAGTTCGGGGCGGACCTCCCCGCTAGCCGGGGCCCTGGGGACTCGCGCTGCCCAGAGCCGGCCTGGCCGCCCGCTGGCCCCGCCCCCCACCCGGACCCTCTCCTGTCTGGCGTGCCCGTTCGCGCTGGACCCAGGCGCTCCTCCGCCTTCGCGGTCCGTGGGCAGTGGGGTTGGGACGGGGGCCAGTCCCGGCGCCCAGAGCTGCGCCTGCTGGCCCTGACGTGCTGCTGCGGCCGGCCGGCGGCCCGCCTGTCCTCCGGCCCGCCTCTCTGGGCCATGCGCGTTCTCTGCTCTCTCCTCAGGTCTGGCCGCCTCCGCCTCCCGCTTTGGGCTGGGCCCACGGGGCCGGCTCGAGGGCCCCGTCCCGCCGGCCCACCCTCCCCGTCGCGGTAGATCCGCACGTCCTGCTGACCCACCGGCCCCGCCTCCCGGGCAGCGTGGGTCAGCGGGTGTGCTGCACAGGGGCCTCGCGCCCTCGCTCACCCGGTCCCCTGCGGACGCCCCCAGAGCGCCACGGCTGGCTGGGCTCGCCGGCCCTGCAGCCGCCCGGCCTTTCTGGGAGCCGCCAGGGCCCCGCTGGCAAGCGGCACGGGGAGACGACGGACCGCCCCCGACGCCCCCTCCTCGCCCTGCTGCAGCTCCTGGGGCTCACGGCCACGCGTCTGGCCCCGCCAGCCTGGGGCCACCCCTCCAGCACACCCACCGCGAGGGGCACGCACGCCCCGTCCCCCACGTCTGCCGGAGGGGAGCGTGTCCGCCTGCCAACTCGCGCTCTGGCCGCGCGGGCCCCTGGCCTTCTTGTGGCGGGGGCAGCCGCAGGCCCAGGCAGAGGTGGGGAGACGGCCCCTCCACCACCCTGTTCTGGGCGGGGCGCCCAGAGCAGACGTCCTCCCTCTGGCCGGGCGTAGGTCAGGGCCAGGCCAGCCTCGCACCGGGAGGCGGCGTGCCGGGAAGGGCGGGGCTGTGGGACTGGCCAAGAAGCCTCCGCGGCCCTCCCCGCTGCCCGCTGCCCGACCTCGAGGAGGCGGCCCGGGGCAGGGGCTCCAGGGGCTCGGGAGGGGCGGGGCAGGCTGCTCCACGAGGGGTGGGCTGGTCCGTCCTGTGAGCTGGGAGGGCCTGGCCGGCGAGGGGGAGGCTGCCAGAGTGCCGAGTCGGGGCTCGGCGGGGGTCCCGTGCGGTGGGGCCCCGCACACTCTGCGGGCAGAGGCACCTGCCGCGCGGCCTCGGTCTTCGGCAAGCGCTGTCCTCCCTGCGGGATCTCTGCAGACGGGGCCGGGGCTGTGAAATCAGGGGCCCTGGGGCGTGGCAGATCCCAGGCCCCTGCTCTGGGCCGCTCGGTCCCCACTGCCCGGCGCCGTCCTGCCCCTCCACGTGAGCCCGGCAGCCGGCCGGTCTGGGCCAGCGCCCTCCTCACGGGCGCAGGGGCGGCCTTTCAGGCGAGCGCATGCCGCGGTCAGGCTCGCAGCTCGCGGGGACCTGTGGCCCCAGTGTCTGCTGGGCCTCCTGTCCTGGACCTGGCTGCCCCATTCCCCGCCGCAACAGGCAGCCCTCCCAGGCGGGCACCCAAGCTCAGGAGGCCCAGCTGGCCGCCCCCGCTCTCGGAGGAGCACATCTGGGGTCGGGGTTGGCGCCAGCAGGGCCTGCGGGCCGCTGATGGCCCTGGACACTCAGCAGCCTCTGACCGTCTGCACATGGGGATCCTCCAGGGCCCCTGCAGCCCTCTGCTGGCTGCCTGCAGTGTCCCTCTGACTCCAGTGCCCGCCTTCCGTGCGGGCGGGGCTGCTGGGGCCTGCGCTGTGCACCCCTGGGGAGCTCGCTGGCCCTCTCTGGGCCTCTTCCCGCAGCCAAAGCTAGGGCCAGTGGAGCGCAACTTGAAGGAAGCAGCGCTGCCTCGGAGCGGGCAGGTGCCTGGGCTGGCGATGCGGGCAGCTTCCCTCTGGGGAGGAGGCCAGGAGGCCTCCAGGGGCCCCCAGCCAGGAGCTCTGCCGAGGGCCCTGCGAGCCTCAGCCCACGCTAGCCGCAGTGGGTGAGCCTGCGCACAGTAGGTGAGCCTGCGCGCAGTAGGTGTGCAGGGGGTGGCCGGCGAGCCAGGGGGATGCCGCCTTCTAAGACTGGGCCGGGTTGCTGGGCCCTGTGCCGTTTGGGGCATGGGACCCAGCGCCTCCCGCGTGCCGGCAGTGCCCGTCTCACCCCCTTTGCTGGACGGGCTTGTGTCCAGGCCTGGCCTCCGAAGGGGCCAAGTGTGCTGAAGCCAGCTGGCCTGGGCCCGCCAGCCCCCCGCGCCCCCTCCGCAGTCGGGGCTGGCAGGCCCTGGGCACCGCTCTGGCCCGGGCTGCACATGCGTCCACGCCTCGCCTTGCGCTCAGGACCCTGAGTGAGACTCGGCCACCCGTGGCAGCGGGGAAGGCAGGGGCGGCCGGGTTCTGCGCTGGGCCCCCCGCCCTGGGTGTGGCTGGGAGGAGGCGCAGAGGCCTGGATCGGTCTGAGTGGAGCCCCTGGGGTCCATACTGTGGCCCATGCAGAGGTGCCCCGGGAGTGAACAACCCCAGCCTGCAGCCTAGAGGGGGGCTGGGCTTGGAGCCCAGGACCCCTGCACCCCAGGCTGCTCCTGAGGGCCCAGGCGGGGGCGGGGCCGGCCGTGGCAGGAGTGAGGTGGGTGAGGACAGGCGAGGGGACCAGAGGGAAGGGTTCCAGGGGTGGGCTCTGGGCTTGTCCCCCCGGCCTGGGGGCGCTGCCAGTGGGTAGGGCCTCTGAGACTGGTGTCCTGGGGTTACTGTGGGGGCAGCCTCTCCCCCTTGTGTTTTCAATTACGGAGCAGCCTCCTCCGCCCCCACCCCGCAGGCCGCTCTGGCCGGGTGGGAGGCCTGTCCAGGTGGGAGGCCTGTCCAGCTGGGCGGGCTCCTCCTGCAGTCCCTGCAGCAGCCGGCTCTCCACTGCCCTCTGGTGGGCATGGCCGGCGGGGTCCTCCGTGCCGCTGAGGACCAGGGCCCAGGCACGGGCACCCAGCCCCTGCTGCGCCCCGGGAGAAGCAGCACAGCCCCGCGTCTGGACCCCCTTCTGCTAAACGAGCATCGGGGAGGCAGCGGGAGAGACTCGGGGCACAGGAGCTTCTTGGGGTGGTGCCAGAGGCTCGGGACTAGACGGGGTGGGGTGGCGGGTGCGTCTCAACTGTCAGTGCACAAAAATGCGTCCGAACGGTGAACTTTATGTTCGTTACCACAGAACAAACGGAAAGAGGAGAGGTGCTCGGAGCAGCTGCGTGCAGGTGGGCGCCACGGCCCCGCTGGGCTCGGCTTCCTTCCCGGCCGGCCACCCGCCTGGCTCCCGCGCGGCCACTGGGCCCAGCTCCACCGAGCGTCCGGACGCGGGGCAGGGGCGAGGGGGGCCGGGTGGGGACGCTGGCTCGGAGCTCACGCGCCTGTGCGTGGCCGCAGGCAAGGCCCTGGGCGCCCCGCGGCCCCTCTTCGCTGCTCGAGACGCCCAGCCTGGGGGCGCCTGAGGTCCGAGGCGCGTGGTGTGGGCGTGCGGAGCGGCCGAGCCCAGGCCCGTCTCGCTCTCAGGTCCCGTCTGGGCCCGGCAGCCCACTTGGCGTCGGACTCCGTGCTCCCGCCGAGCCGTGCTCGTGTCTGACCCCAGGGCCTCCGCCGGGACCAGCTGCCGGGCGTCAGGGCTGCTGGGCCAGCCAGGGCGCATGGCTGCCGTGCTGCTCGGGGGCCGGCCGGGCCCGGCGGGCGCTGAGCTCGGAGGCGAAGGCCCTGGCCTTCTGGTAGAAGAAGAGGGAGCGCTCACGGTCCAGCAGGAACTTGTGGTAGATGGTGGCCAGGCGGGAGCAGATCTTCATCTGCGCCTTCTTGTTGCCCAGGTCCACGGCCGCCGCCAGCGCCAGCTGGTAGTACCCGGCCGCGTCGAAGGGGTCCTGCAGGGAGGCGCGTGAGCGGGAACCAAGCTGGCGGGCGGGCGCTCCTGTCGGGCCCCAGCTCCGGGGCTGCCCTCGGGCCTGAGCTCCGTGCAGGGGCCCTGGATGCCGCCCGGGTGTCCTCCGCTGCCTGGGCCGCCTGCGAGCGAGAGGCCCGCAGGCCCGCTGTCCCGCCCCTGGCCCAGCCTTCCACTGCCCCCGCAAGTGGCCCCCCGGGGCGGAGCGGCCGGCCCACCCGCTCCCAAGCCCCACGGCGGCCCGCGCCCACCAGAGGCTGCGGTCCTCGCCTCTTGCAGGCGAGGGCGGCGTGGAGCCGCCTCGGAAACGCCCCACAGCTTGACGGGCGTGGGGCCGCACCCCGGCTCTTGGTGCCGGCCCCGCTCCACTGAGCTGGTCAGACCCGAGACCAGGTCAGGACCTTCCCGCACCCCCGCAGTCTCCCGGCCCAGACGAGCCCCGAGGGGCTGCATGAGAGCCCTGACCGGCCTCCCGAGAGGGACCTCGGCCCCTGCGGCCCCCGGGGCAGCTCCTGCCTCAGGGGCCAGGAAGGAAGAGTCCGCGCAGGGGCAGGATCCCGAGGAGGGGCTGGATCTCGGGTGCACCCGGTGGCGTGGCTCTCTGCGGGATGGAAGTCCTCCGGCCGAACACCCTGCCCCCTCACCCCGCGGGATCAGCTCAGCTGTGCGGCCCGGCCCGGAGACCCGGGTGGCGCCCCCTTGCCGGGTGGCGCCCAAGGCCCCAGGCCAGCCCCCGCCGGCCCCAAAGGGCCCGGGCCCCGCCAGCGCCCACCTTCAGGTCGTAGAAGACCACGTCGCCCAGCGCCAGGTACACGCGCACGTAGTACAGCGTCTCCTCCTCGAACTCCAGCGGCGAGCGGCAGAGGGACAGCGCCTTGAGGTAGAAGTGCTCGGCCAGCTCGGCCTGGCCCAGCCGCTGGTGCAGCTCGGCCAGCCGGTGGCAGGCCACACGCTCGTTCAGCCGGTACCCTGGGGACAGGCGGCGTCAGCTCCCCCGGCCAGCACCGCGGCCCCTCCTCCCGGGGACCCCAGCTCTGCCTGGGCACAGTGGGGCCACAGGAAGGTGGCCATGGGCGGGGGCGGGCGCGCCCCGGGGCCGGTCAGGGGCCCTCGCGGCCTCGTGCCCCGTCGGCAGGCGCCGGGCTCTCGGGGAGCGCCCCGCCTGGGGCCCGCGCCACCGCCCCCAGGGCGCCGGGGACGGGCTCACCCAGGGCGACGCTGAGCGCCAGGGCCACGTGGGCGAACTCCAGGCCCTCGCGCGGCGCCTCCAGCTCCGCCAGCAGCGCCCCCAGCTTGTTGCACAGCCGCAGCTCGGCCTCCTGGTTCCCGGTGGCCACGGCCAGCGGCAGCGCCCGGTCCTGCACACGGCGGCAGCGTCAGCCAGGGCGCGGCCACGGCGCCCTCCCAGAGCCCCCACGGTGGCTCCCACTGCTGCCCGCCGAGGTCAGCTCGGGGTTGGAGCAGCTGCGGCAGCCCGGTGGTGCCGAGGCCCGGACAGCCACATACCCGCCCTCGGCCGGCCCTCCCTTCGGGGCCGGGGCTCGCCCAGGAGGCCGACCCCTCCGTGCTGGGCTGGCCCATGCGGGACCAAGCCGGCACGGGGGGGGGGGATGGCGCCCTGGTGGGGGCCGCTGGGCCCGGCCAGCCCCGGCCGAGCCTGGGCTCCTTGCCCTCTGGAGGAGGCAGGCCTCGCCCGGGCAGTGGGCATCCCCGGACGCACTGTGCCCCTCGGCTGCCTCTGGCCTCTTGGTCTGGGGGCCCAGAGGCCCGGGAGGGACCCCGGCAGGGCACCCGCGCCCCCGGCGGCTCACCCGGTAGAAGGACACGGCTTTCTCCCGCTCCCGCTTCCCGTTGAAGAAGATGTCCCCGGCCGCCTCGAACAGCCCCAGCCCCAGGTTGGGGTCCCCCGTGTACAGGGCCGCGTTCTGAGCCACCTGCAGGAGGCGGCGCCCTGGTGAGCCTGAGCTGGGGCCAGCGCAGGCCCGGGTGCTCAGCGCAGGCCCGTGTCCCCTCGCACCCTCGGCGGGGCAGCGGGGGCTCCGGCCACCGCCCTGAGGTCGGCGCCTGTGGAGGGCCGGGCGGGCCGGGCACCTGGATGTACACGTCCACCAGCTCCGGCTGCTGCAGGATGTAGTAGATCCTGCCGGCCTGCAGCCAGGCGCGCGCCTCCTTCTCCTTCTGCTGCAGGTCGATGAAGACGCCCAGGCTGCGCTTCGTGTAGTCCAGCGCCGACCTGTAGGCCCTGTGGGCGACAGCCAGACCGTGGGGCCGGGCTGCGCGTGCCCTGCCCGGGGTGGCACCCGCTGGGGCAGGGCCCGCGCCCCGGCATGGGCGCCCGCTGGGCACGCGGCGAGCTGGGGCGGTCTGGGGAGCCCGTGGCCAGGGGTGGGAGGCACCTCCTCCGCCTGCCGCCGCCTCCTGCAGGCAGACCGCCAGCACACCCCGGCCAGCTGGCCGCACGCTCCGGCAGGAGGGCCTGTTAAACAGGCCGGGCCGCCCCGCGCTCCGGTCAGTGTTCTAGGACCTGAGACGAGCATTTGCAGCGGGCGCTGCGGGCGGCGGGTGCTGCCGGGGCCTCTCTGAGGAGCGTGGACCTGGGACCCCCGGGTGCTCTGCGAGGGAGGCCTGAAGCCGGGGTGGGGGGTGGAGGCCTCGCCTGGAGGAGACCTTCCAGCTCGGGGGGAGCCCCCACGTGGAGGCGGGTCACCCTGTGTTGGGGTGCCCACCTGATCAGGATGCCCGGCCTGGAGGCCACGTGGACGCGCACCCCAAACCCCCGCCCCAGGAAGAGCCGGGCGCTGGCGGGCTTGGGGACTGCTGTGCTGCAGTGGCCGCTGCCTTCGCCGCCGCGGGCCAGGGCCATGGCCCAGGGCAGGAGCCTCCGGCAGATAGGTCGGCTCATAGTGCCGCAGGGCCGGACCCTGGAGCCCAGAGCCATGTGGCGAGTGGGGCGCGGGCAGCGTGTGGGCGGCAGGCTATGGAGACGGGTCCCCGGGGAGGGCTCCGGCAGGGCCCGCGCCCCGACCCCGCGGAGCCGGCCTCACCGCTCGGTGCCCAGGGCCAGGTACAGGCGGCTGATGGTCTCTAGGAGCTGGCCCTCCAGCACCTTGTCGGCCAGCCTGCGGGCCAGCGCCAGCTGGAACTCGTGGTAGACGACGCACCGGGCCTCGCTGGGCACGACGGCCGCATAGAAGTGACACAGCTGCTGGACGGCGAGCAGCTGGCCTGGGGGAGAATTGGAGGTCAGCGCCCTGCGGCCCGCAGCCCCGCCTGCCCCTCCTGCCCTGCCCGGGGCCGCCGCGGCTGGGACACCGACTCAGCCTGCTTGGGGCCTCAGGGCCATGCACCCCAGGGTCCCCGGCCCTCTGTGCAGCCCGGGGGCAGCAGCCCCCACCGTGCAGCCTCGGCCAGGCCGCTCCCGGCCTCAGGGCTGCCCTGGACGGGAGGGGCCGCGGCAGCGCCACAGCGGAGGCACGCAGCCAGGGCCCCACGGCGCTGGCACGTGCGGACAGCTCCCGGGCGACCTCTGGCGCGCACCGGGGCCAGCTCCCTCCGCGTGCCTGGCCCGAGGCCGCACGGCGGGCTCCAGAGCTGGGCTGGCGGCGGCGAGCGCTGGAGGCTCCAAGCGCTTGGCCACCAAGCCGACCCGTCCGCCACCTCCAGGCCCCGCCCGCGGGACACGGCCCCTCCGGCCAGGGACCCAGGCCGGCCCCCGCAGCTGTCCGTCCGTCAGCCGGGGTGGGCAGAGCCGGCCAGAGCACGCGGATTCGGCGGCAGCAGAGGGGCGGGCGGCTCGGCGCTCACCCCGTGACCGTGGCGAGGGGCAGCCAAGCCGGAACGAGGTCTTCGGGGTGCGACACGCTGCAGGGGAGGCCCTGGCACTGCGGCCGGAGGCCGGCCCAGCAGAGCGGCCCGAGGGAGCTGGAGGGGACCGCCCGCCGGTGCAGCTGGAGGGCGCGGGCCGGGGTGGGGCCGTCAAACTCGTTCCTGGACAACAGGAACCACGACCCAGCCAGTCAGGCCTGACCGGGGAGGCCTCTGGCCGGCTCACGGGCGCCGCGGGCCACTCACGCGCCAACAGCAGAGCAGCGGGGTGAGCTTCCAGGGACGGGGCTCCCGGGACTCACAAGGCCCCAGGCCCAGAGGGCCTGGTCCCGGCCTGCAGAGCGGGGAGGGCAGCAAGCCCGGCCCAGCCTGCGCGTCCCCGTCTGAGGGCCACGGCCTGCAGGCTTCACGGGAGGTGCCCGGGGTGCCCGCGAGCTCCCTAGGACCTGAGAGGCCATGGCGGGCCAGCAGGCTCTGGGCTCTCCCTGGTGCTGGGGGTCCCCTCCCAGCCGCAGCGAGCGCCACCCCGAGCAGCTCCCCGTGCTCTCAGGACGCGTGTCCAAGCACAGCCGGGCCTGGGCCCTCACAGCCTCGGCCGACCTCTGCACCCCCCGTGGGTGGGGCAGGCGCCTGCCCCAGGGCCTTTGCACGGATGCACCTGCCACAGCTGCCACCCGCCCCTGCTCGGCTGGACCCCACACCCCGGGCCAGCTGAGCGCCTGACCCCGGGCGGCGTTCCTGCCCCTGCTGCCAGCGGCACCCGCACTGCTCGCTGAGGCTGGGAGGCTGGGCAAATGGCCAGCTGCCCCCGCCCACCCGGCCCAGCAAGCTGGCCTGCGGCTGGGCATTCTCGGGGGGAGCGGCCGCCCGCCCGGGCCACAGCCCAGGTGGGAACAGAGATGGAGACGAGCTCTTCGGGGCCCGGCGCGGAGGGGTGGCGGCACTTACTGTCCAGGTGTCCGGTCTCCACGGCGACCAGGAAGGCCCACTGGTAGTAGTCCTCAGCCTGCCGGGCCAGGGCCCTGCGGGCGCTCAGGTGGCCCAGCTGCAGGAGCACACGGGGGAAGTCGGGGCCACGCTCCCCGCCGGGCAGCCGCGCGAAGAGCCTCGTGGCCTCCAGGAAGTAGTGCTGGGCCAGCCGGCCGGCGCCTGCCCGCAGGCACAGGGCCCCCAGGTTGGCCAGGACCACCGCTTGGTTCCGCGGCTGGCCCCGGGCCCTGGCCACGCGCAGGGCGCGGTAGTAGCCCTCGGCCGCCTGCCGGGTCCGGCCCATCCTCCTCAGGGCGATGGCCGCCAGGTTGGCGATCACGCCCTCCTGCTCCGCGCTGGCCACGGCCGCGTCCAGGACGGACTCCAGGATGTCCAGGGCCACCCGGCTCTGCCGGTGCAGCACGTGCAGCCGGGCGAGGGCCAGCAGGAGGTCCACGGCCTGGTGGCTGCCGGCCCCAACACACAGGGCCCGCGTCAGGAGGGCAATGGCCTCGCCGTGCTGCCCGTGCAGGCTGTGCAGCCGCGCCAGGCTGGCGTACAGGGGCCCGCACAGCGCCGGCTCTGGGCCCGCGGCCAGCGCCCGACGCAGGTAGTGGGCCACCTGGGCGGGGACGCCCTGTGGCCGGAGCGCGTGGCGCAGGGCCAGGTCCACACCCCTGAGTGCGCTGGCTGGGGAGACCCACGCCCGGCACGAGGCCACCCTGGCGCAGCCCAGCGCCAGGCGCGGCAGGCACTTGCGGCTGTACATGTCAGCCAGCAGCAGGTAGCCGTCGGCTGGCCAGCGGGCGCCCGGGGCCCGCGCTGTCCCCTGCAGCAGCAGCAGCCGCTCCAGGAAGGGCAGCGCCCGCTCGGGCTGCTTGAGGCCGACGTGGTGCCGGGCCAGCAGGAAGCAGGCCCGCGCCTCGGCCTGCGGGCTCTGGCTGCGGACGGCCCAGCGCAGACCGCGCCACAGGAGCTCCGCCTCGGCCTCGGTGCCGCCCAGCAGCCCCGGCGTGCCCAGCAGCAGGGCCAGGGCCTTGGGCTCCAGCTGTGCACACTTGTCTCGGTTCCTCTGCTTCAGGTGCACGGTGGCCAGGTTGGCGTACACGGCCGTCGCCAGGAAGAGGTCGTCGAAGCGGCCCCCCAGGGCACCCAGGGCTTCCTCGAGGTACACCCGGGCCTGGGACAGCTTGAGCTTGCGCGCGCACAGCTGCCCCAGCACCAGGCAGAGCCGGGCCAGCGCCACGGGGAGGCCGGCCCGCTTGGCCACGCCCCGGGCCTGCGCCAGGCGCCCGGCCAGCTGCTCCTCGTCGCTGAAGCCGCGGAACAGGCTGCCGCGGCCCTGCAGGGAGAGGTCGTACAGGCTCCGGAAGCAGGCCTGGAACCCGGGGGCGTCCAGGAGCAGCAGCAGCGGGTCCAGGGCTCCCAGGTCGGCGCAGTCGTCCTCGGCGTCCAGGTAGATGACGGGCTCCTCGGGGCCCGGAGAGCCGGAACTTCTGGACGTGCCGTGGAGACCCCAGGACCTGGGTTCGGCAGGGCAGCTCTGGCGGGACTTGCACTGCTCTAGAACGTGCTTCACCTGCTGCAGGGTCTCTTGCGACTCGGGGTTCGCTCCAGGTGGAGGCGTCTCTGCAAGTCCGAAGCCCGGGTGGTCAGGGTGTGCGGCTGCGGGACAGGCCCCACCCAGCCTGCTGCCTCAGCGGCAGCCCCAGTGGCCCCCGGCGCCGGCACGCGTGGGCCCAGCAAGGATGCTGACGCGGACCGCGGGCCCAGCCCCGGCGCCCTCTGCCGTCTGGTGTGCGCTGCCCTGGGAGGCCATGCGTCCAGCTCTGTGCCCTCGGGGGCCCGCCTGCTCCAAGGGCTCGAGCCCGTCGGCCCCATCAGTGTCCACTCGTGGCCACATGGCCGCACAGCTGCCAGCCGGGGTCTCCCTCCGGGCTATGGCCCGCGACCGTGTGAGACCCCACCGGAGCTGCGGTTCTGCAGGAGCACAGAGGCCCCGCCACGGCCGAGCTGTCCCGCCTGGCTCCATCCCGGGCCGCTCCTGTGGGGGGAGCGAGGCCGCGGCTCCCAGTCCTTCCCACGTGGCCGTGAGCACCGCGGCCAGGGCTTCCCCAGGGGCTGGAAAGGACCGCGCACCGGCCCCTGGAGAGTGGCGCCTGGACCCCTCCCCTCCGCGCGGCTGTGGTCCTGGGAGGCCTGTTGGGCAGGAGACCCCGATCTGAAGCCCCCGCTCCTGGACCCCCGGCGCAAGCGAGCTCCCGGCCAGAGGCCTGCCCGCCTCGGGCTGGGGTGAGACCCAGCAGGCGGCTTCCGCAGGAGCCCAGCCCCACTGCACGCGAGATGGCCTGGGAATGCCGGCTGAGGGCCCTGCGCCACCTCCCACCCACCAGGGCGCGGGCGTGTCCCCTTGCACCCTCAGGTCCTCACTGGCGGGCTCAGGGGGAGGCCCTGGGGCAGCCTGCCGGGCCACTGCCCTGTCCCAAGTGGGCCCCACCCCCGAGCTGCCACGGCCCAGAAGACTGTAGGGGGAGAGCGGGGGCAGGGTCTGGCCGCCCAGCCCAGGGCCTCTCCCACAGAAGGCGCCAGAACGCCCACCCCGCCCCCTGCAGAGCAGTCGGGAGCAGGTTTCTGCTGCTGGTGCCGTGGGAAGGAGCCCACAGCGGCGGGACCGGGCAGTGGAGGGGCGTCCCGTCAGCTGGACATGGCTGGCGTGCTCTCTGGGGCGTGCCGCCACCACAGGGGGCGCCCTCCACCTCGCCCAGCCTCCTGCAGCTGGAGACCCCAGCAACGCCCTCGCGCCGCGCTGCTCCCACCCAGCGGCGTCCTCGCTGGCTCGCCCCAGGCCTGGCCTGGGTGGCCCTCGGCGCAGGGACCCACCTTGCTGCTCCGGCTCCTCTGGCCCGGCCTCCTCTAGCTGGTCTGGAAAGAGAGCAGCTCGCAAGTCTCTGGGCAGGCCGCGGCCAGCGCCACGCCGGCCAGCGGGCTCGGGCAGGGCTGCGGTGCCAGGTGAGGGGACAGACCCCGTCCTGCAAGCCTGCCCCCCACAGGGGCCTCTGTGGCTGCCCCGGGGTGGGGTCCTGCTGCCTACAGAGGAGCACCGCCTTCCACGGCTGTCCCAGGGAGCAGAGGCCCTGCTGGGGCAGATGGCCACGCCAGAGCCGCGCTGACCAGGCCTCAGTCCTGCCCCAGCACTGGTCACACCGTAGCTCAGAGGCCAGAGAAATAAGGGAGAAAGAGCACGGAGGGATGCGCAGGCCACGTGCCGAACACGGCAGCAGGGCTGAGCCGAGCCCGCAGCCAGGCCACACCCATGGGGCCACATCCCCACTGAGGCGGGCAGCAGCCTCCCGCAGGCTACCTGCCACGCTGAGGCCAGGCCTGTCTGCTTCGGAGGAGAGGTCGGCGTGGGGTCTGGAAAGTTCACCCTGCATGTACCGTGTGTGCCCGAAGCCTGTGTGCCTGTGGCAGTGTGTGCCGTGTGCACACGTGTGTGCCTGTGTCCGTGTGCATTACACGGGGTGTGTGCACGTACTACGGTGTGTGTATGTGAGTGCATACTGCACGTGTGTACACTCATGTGGCCCTGTGCACAAACGCGGTGAGTGTGCATGTACACGTGGGCCCACACATGCTTGTGTGTGCACGGACATAGCAAGTGTGCATGGACATGTGAGTGCACACAAGCATGTGTGTGCACGTCCACGTGCCGTGTGCACAGACATGACACATGTGCATATACATGTGGGTGAGTGCATGTGTGCACGTCCACATGCATGTGTGTGCATGGACGTGGTGAGTGTGGGTGTGCACGGGAGTCTGTGAGGTGGGTGCCTGTGGTCAGAGGCGGGGCTTTACTCGGCCCCCACGGAAGGCGCTCAGTCCCCGTGCCCCTACTCCCCCACCCAGCGTCTCTGTGGCCCTACATGGCCCCGGGCAGCAGCAGCATCTGCCGGGCACTGCTGGGCCTGGGCCGGCACTCACTGCTGAGGAGCCAGCGCTGCCCACGGGGCGGGAGGGCTGCTGCGAGCAGCGTGGACGGGTGGCTGAGCACGGAGCCCGGCGTGGCCAGTGGCCGGGGCGTGGGGGCACCTCTCGGTCCAGCCCTCTGGGAGACGGTCCGGGCCACACCGGTGGTCCCTCTGGGAACAGTCCCGAGTGACGGCCCCGGGACCCACCCAGGCTGTACTCGCCGCAGGTGTCTGAGCCCGACGTCCTGCCCAGCAGCCGCCTGGCCGCCTCCTCGGAGAAGCTTCCCTCGCTGCTGAAGAACGTACGCTCGTCCTCGGTGAGGAAAACCACGCCGTCCCGCCTGGGGGCGACAGGCCCGTCCGCGTGCCTCCAGGTCGGTCCCCTCGGGGCAGCCCCCACACCCTGTGCCCCCACACCCTGCGCCCCTGCACCCCTGCGGCCGGTGGACTGCGACAGACGGGCCCGCCCCGGTGTGGAGCCCGCAGGCAGGAGGTGCCCTTTCCCGGGGCCCCAGAGCCCCAGCCGGCCCGGCGCCCGCCGCACTCACTCCGACTCGGGGTCCTGCGTGCAGATGGCTCCCGCGGGCACAAAGCCCACCTGGCCGGAGGCCGCGTGCCGGCCCACACACCAGGGCAGGCCGGGCACCCGGGCGCCGAGGATCTCGATGCGGTCGCCGGCCCGGAAGTCCATCTCTTCGGGCCCCGCGCCCTGGTGATCCACCACCGCGGAGGCCAGGCCCACCGCTGCGGAGGGTCAGCGGTGGTCAGCGGGGGCGTGGGGCTGCTTGGCCCCAGCTGCAGGCCGGGCCTGAGCACGCTGGGGCTGCTCCCCAGGGCCCGTCTGGGGGAGGGGCTCAGCCAGGGCACCGAGGGCTGTGGTCCGGGGGCTCTATCCCCACACTGAAGGCAAGAAGCTGAGGTCCAGAGATGTGGGCGAACCGGGTCCAGGCCCAAGGCCAGGCTGCTGTCCCAGCTGCTGAGGCCAGCCGGCGCCCGGCCGGGCCGAGCCCTGCCCCTCCTGACCCGGCTCATGCCTTGCAGGCGCAGGGCTGGCCACGCGCTCGCCAGCGGGTGGAGTGAGCAGGCCCGGCAGAGCCCAGGCCCTGGGCGGGGGCCTCCCCAGGACGGCGGCCTGCAGCAGGCAGCTGGCCGTTCCTGCTCGTCAGCTGCCCACCGCGTGCTGGGGTGGCGGCCGGAGGGAGCGAGACGGGACAGGGATGGGGCTCCCTGGGCCACCCTCGGCAGCCCGGGGCAGGGCCGGGACATGTGCCGCGGGCGTCTGGACACGGAGGGGACCCCGCTCCTGTCTGGCCCGGGAGGGTTTGGTGAGGGCAGAGCCTCCAGGCTACGACACCCAACAGTCCTCGCTCGCCTCCCCCAGGGGCAGCACTCACCCATCGGTGCGGGGTCCGGAGCCACGGGCCTTCCCACGAAGTCATCGCTGGCGCCCTCGGGTGCCCTGAGTGCCCATCTGAGGTGGGAGGGAGGTTGTGCTGCAGGTCCACGTGGGGGGCCGGCGACACTGTCAACTGGACATGTCGGCAGCCCCCGGGGCCAGAGTGCAGTCTCCACCTGCACCCACCACACACACACGTGCACACACACGTGCGCACACAGCACACATGCAAGTGTGTATACTCATGTGTGTGCATGCGCACACACCGCAGACACCCACACAGGTGCACACACCACAGACCCCCACACAGTGTGCGGGCTCCAGGCCCAGTGCTGTGACCCTGCCCGGGAGCCTGTGTCCACCCAGGCAGCTCCTGCCCTCCCGCAGGGGCCTCTGTCCCCTCGCCTCGAAGAGGCTGAGCCAGTCTGGTGCTGCATGGCACCGAGTATCCAATTTCTTTTTGCTCTGGCTGCCGGGAAGCTCCGGGTCAGGTCAGTGCCCTGCATCAGCCTGTGAGCAGGAGCTTGTCCATTCCCTGTTCTTGCCTTCCTGAGGTGTTATCTGCACGTGGTTTTACGTCTGCGCAGATTTCATGGGTGTCCTTGCAGGGGTGCACGTTACACAGCCCCCCAAAACTGTTCAGAGCAGCCCAGACCCACTCAGAGGAGAGCAGCAGCCCCACCCCGGGGGCGGATGGCAATGGTGGCGGGTCTGTCTGGGGCTTGCCCCGCCTCCCCTACTGGGCTCTGGGCAGACCAGGGACTGGGGGCCCTGGGGTGCCCCCGGGACCGGCGGCTGCAGACGGGCAGGAAGCAGAGAAACAGGTCGGCACCTACTGGTGAAACGGAGGCAAAAGCCCCATGGTGGCCGCCGCTGCCGCCTCCTCAGAGGCGGTGCTGGGGCTGCACGTTGGGGCGTCCCCTGCTGGGGCTGCCTCTCCCTGGGGGCTCCCCGAGGCCCGCGGGAGGGGGCCAGTCGTCACTCTCACATGGTGGTCCTCGCCCTGGACAAAGAAAGGCCCTTCGCAGGGGGAGAGGCCGGTCACTCGGGCTCTGGACCCGCCCGCAGCTGTGGCAGCCGAGCCTGCCGGAGCCCCGCCGGACCCACCCCCTTCGCCACTCGCCGGGCCAGCCGGCCGCGCCCCGGAGCCCAGGGGCTGTCTGACGCTGGCCAGCTGGTATCTGCCCACCCAGCAGTCCTGCCAACCTGGCCGCCGCAGGCCCTCCGGGCCAGTGCCCGTCCGTGCCCCAGGGGCCAGGAGCACAGCCCCAGGCCTTCCCTGCGCGCTGCAGCCGGCCCAACCCCGGCCCCCGTGCACCTGGTGCCGCCAGACCACCGCCCGAAGCCACAGCCGGTCGGGTCCCCACGAAACCCCCTTTCCCGCTATCTTCCGGGGCAGACCGGGGCCTGGTGACCAGACAACTGGGCAGCGCTGACACCGCCCCCCGGCGGAGCCCCACAGCCCCACCCACCAGTGTGTCCCCAGCTGCCCGCTGTCCGCATCCCCGGCCACGCCAGCACTGCCCGCAGCCAAGTCGCCGCTGCCCACCTTCCTGCACCAGGAGGCTCTCGTGCGTCAGCCCCAGCGTCGCCGCGTCCACGTGCACCCGGATGGCCGTCTCCTCGTCCTTGCCGGGCGGCAGCAGCCAGAAGGCCGCGTCCACCAGCAGGTCCTCCAGGCAGTGGTGCGTGAAGCCTGCGGCAGGTGGCCGTCACGTGCTGGCCGGGGCCTGGCTCCCCTGCTCCCGGGCAGTCAGGGGACAAAGCCGCCGGCCAGCGCCAGGAGGCCAGCGCGGCGGCCCGCTGGATGCCCGGCCACTCGCAGGAGCCGCGCCGCCCACAGCAGCAGTGTGGGCCCCTGAGGGGTCGGGCCCCACCCCGGAGGGCAGAGTGGGCGGCGCGGAAGGATGGTGGGACAGGGAGAGGAAGGGGAGGAGAGGGAGGAGCAGGGAGGCACGGGCAGGCGTGGGGAGCAGCGGGCGGCCCGGCCTTGGGCCTGCCCGGGCCCGGGCGGTGGGCGGAGCCGCTCAGCAGAGACAGACGTGTCAGCTGGGGGCTACCCGTGGGCCTCTGTCCGGCTCGGGCTGGGGCTGCCCGAGGGCCTCTGTCCGGCTCGGGTTGGGGCTGCCCGAGGGCCTCTGTCCGGCTCGGGCTGGGGCTGCCCGAGGGCCTCTGTCTGGCTCGGGTTGGGGCTGCCCGTGGGCCTCTGTCCGGCTCGGGCTGGGGCTGCCCGAGGGCCTCTGTCCGGCTCGGGTTGGGGCTGCCCGTGGGCCTCTGTCCGGCTCGGGCTGGGGCTGCCCGAGGGCCTCTGTCCGGCTCGGGCTGGGGCTGCCCGAGGGCCTCTGTCCGGCTCGGGTTGGGGCTGCCCGTGGGCCTCTGTCCGGCTCAGGCTGGGGCTGCCCGAGGGCCTCTGTCCGGCTCGGGCTGGGGCTGCACTTCCCCTGCCGGCCCTGCTGGCCCTGCTGGCCCTTTCCTGGGGCCCAGCAGGAGGGGCCTTGGAGTGTGGCCCCTGCTTTGGCCGAGCCTGCCGGCTGGACGCACCCACCGGGGTCAGCCTGACTCCGCTGCACGTGCTCTGCCCAGAGCCGGCCGCGCTCAGGGCCCACGCCGAGACCGCGGGCGTCCTGTCTTTGGGCAGCAGGCACAGACCCATTTAGAGCAGGCAGGTTTGGGGGGCCCTGGGGGCCCCTCCTTCTCCCAGGAGGTGCAGGCGGACCCTGCAGAGGCGCCCAGGACCGGGAGCACCATGGGGGAGCGCCGGGGCCGAGGTTGGAGCAAGTGTCCCGGTCAGCACGCGGTCGCCCGGAGCCCCACCTCGCCCAGAGCCGCCGAGCAGAGCCACGGGGTGGACGCCAGCCCGCTCAGCTGACAGCTGCGGCCCGCACTGGGCATGCCGCCCCCAGGCGCCGGGCTCTGCTGGGTCCCCGAGAGGCCATGCCCAGGCGCGGCCTGTGGGCGGCTGCAGCCCGGGGAGGGCCCCGGGGAGTCTTGGGGCCAGGCCGGGGTGGCCTTACCCAGAGCGTGGTAGGTGGAAAACTTCCAGATCTCCTCAAAAGTCTTAAAAGTCACCACGACCCGGTCCTGGTCACTGTGGATGGACAGCAGCCGGGCCGACAGCTCCTGGGAGTGGACACGGGTCAGCGCTGCGGCTCAGGGTGCCTGATGGGGCGGGTGGCCGGGCCGCCGGGCAACGGGCCGTGGCCAGAGCCGCCTCCCTGACGGCCGAGGCTGTGGCCGCCTGCGCGGAAGCCCACAGCGCTGCCAGGGCCACCCCTCGCTGCCCAGGCCCCGCCCAGGACCCGCCCTCGCTGCCAGGCCCCGCCCAGGCCCCGCCCCTCACTGCCCAGGCCCCGCCCCTCACTGCCCAGGCCCCGCCCAGGCCCCGCCCCTCACTGCCCAGGCTCCGCCCAGGCCCCACCCAAGGTGGACTCTGAGCTCGCGGCCCCGCCCAGCCCACGCGTGCCCGGCTTGGGGGCGCCTGCCTTGCCCGCCTCTGCTCCCCCTCCCAGGCCGTCGGTCCGCGGGCCAGCGGGCCTCTGTGCCTCCTGCCCACTGCGAGGGCGCGGGAGGGGGGGGGGCGAGGCGGCTGCGCGGCCCGGGAGCTGGACCTCAGGCCCCTGGAGAAGGGTCGGGCCGCCCCTCCCGCGCCCGGAGGCCGCGCGCCCTCGTTCTCCCCGGCCGGTCGGACTCACCCCCAGCACCTGGGCCACCGCCCGGCTCTCGTTCTCCAGCAGTCGGAGCCGGGCGCGCAGGGCCCGCTGCAGGTCGGGGTCCGGCCGGCCGCTGCCGCTCCGCACGGCCACCAGCCGCAGGCTCAGGTCTGCGGGGACAGCAGGGCTGCCAGGCCGGGCCGCTGGCCTGTGGGAGCGGTGCTGGCCCTGCGCCGCCCGGCCCATGGCCACTGGCTGGTTGGGGGGACGCCCCTACCTCGGACCCCGCCCCGCCAGGCAGCCTGAGCCTGTCTCCCCAGCCCAGCCGGAGCCTGCTCAGGTGACCCCCAAGCGCCCCGAGGGCCTCTGAGTAGTGGGACTAGTCACGGGGTGGGCGCTGGGCAGTGAGGGGACCTGAGAGGAGGGGTGTGGGGAGGGAGGAGGGGAGGGGGAGGGAGGAGCAGAGGGGACATGTCGGGGAGTGAGGGGGCCCCTCTCTGGCTCTGCACCTGCTGCAGGACTTGGGGGGCAGGGTGCCAGGATCTGGGGCCGCTGCTCTCCCCACGGGAGGGCAGCCCAGCCCTGCAGGGCCCGGAGCCGCCCCTCAGGGAGAGGCGGGGAGCGCTCCCAAGCCAGTGAGGCCGGAGCCGCGGGCTTGCCGCAGCCCTGAGTGCGCCCCGCAAAGGCCTGGGCAGGCAGGTTGGAGGGCGGGGGGACCTCCCCGCCGGGCTCCCGTGTCCAGGGGCCAGAAGGCTGTGTGCTGCTCCTCCCAGGACTGCCGCCCACCCCGACAACCGCACCCGAGTCTGTCCCTGACCCCCCAGGGGTTCGCCTGTGACCCTTGCACCTCCGGGCCCCTCCCCGTAGTGGCCTACAGGCCCGCGGCCTTTCAGGCAGCGAACCCGCCTCCGGCCCACGGGGGACGCAGCGCTCGGGCCAGACCAAGGCCCCTGCCACGCTCGCCCGGCCGCCCCAGGGTCTGGGGCTTGCTCTGGACCCAAGACCACGGGACAGAGCCCAGACCGGCATCGGGGTGCCGGGCACCCCGCGTTCGCGCCCAGCACGTGACCCCTGCGCGGGCTACCTGTGGGGTACACCACCGTCGGGCCGGGCGGAGTCCCAGCGGCCAGAGGGTATGCAGTGGCCGGAGCAGCACCTGTGGCAGGGCGAGGGGCTCAGACGGGCTCGGGGGGAGGGGGGCCCACTGGGGGGTCCACCCAGCAGCTCCGCACAGGGCCCACCCGACCCGCCGGAGCCTGGGGCAAGTCCAGGAGCCGGAGGACGACGCCAGGCACACCGCTGTGGCCCCCCGCGCTCTGGGGCTCCGGGGGCAAGTCTGGAGCGCAGGCCCGGCCCCCTCCCCCAGCCAGCTGCACCCCCGTCCCACAGCCCGGCGCCCGCCCGGCTCTGAGCTGCTGCCGTGCCTCCTCCCCATCCGCAGACTCTGCAAGCAGCCCGAGAACGGGGGGCCCTGGGTCCGGAGCCGCGCCCACCCCAGCACGGGCCGTGGCTCTTGGGTCCGTTGTTCTGCCGGCCAGCGGGCGAGGGGCCTGAGGGCTCCGGCCTGCGCGGCCGCTGGGGTGCAGGGACCCCAGGGTCCGGAGCGCCAGCTTGCCCCGTGTGGGGCTCTGGGCCGGACATTGGACGGTCCTCTCAGGACAGCGGCCTGGGGCAGGGTCCAGTGTCCGCTGCTGGGCAGAGGCGGCGGCGGGCGCGGGACGAGGCAGCAGGTCGGACGCCGTGTGTAGAACGGGTCTGTGAGCTACCACTGCACCCCCAGGAGGACCCTGGGAGCCGCAGGCAGGGGCCGGGGCGGCGGGAGGGCCGGGGCTGCGGGGAGAGGGCCGGGGCGGCGGGCTCGGGCTCAGCGGGCGGCAGCGCGGGAGGGGCCATCTTTGGCCTGCGCTCGGTCTGCAGCTGCCCGGGGGACGAGGGCGCAGGAGCGGGCACCAGGCCGGCCGTCGCCGCAGCCGCCCCAGGCAGGGGAAGTGCCGAGGCCTGTGCCCGCCGGGCCAGGGCTGGGGAGGCAGCTTCCGTCCGTGGGGGACTCTCCTCTGAGACACGCGCCCTGCCGGGCCCGGCGGCTCCTGGTCCTGCTGCCCGATGCAGCTCTGTGCCGCCCACGCCGGCTCCCCGAGCCCTCCTCTGCCAGGCGGGCCTGGCCCCTCCCAGCCGGCCCAGGAGGGGGCTGCCCGCCGCCCCACACGTGCAGTGCCTCCTGTCCGGCTGCCCTCCGGCCGCCTGGGCCTCTCCAGGGCCTCATCACGCCTCTGGGCTCCCGCGTGCAGCCCTCAGGCTGGACAGGCAGCCGGCAGGGACGAGGGTGGGCGTCCTGCCCGGCCGCCTCAGAGGCCAGCGGCCACCCTGTCCTGCTCAGGGAGGGACCGGCCCCGTTCCCCTCTCTCCCAGCTCCCAGAGGGGGCAGGGGGCCCCGGAGCTCTCTAAGGCCACCCTGGGCTCCACGCGGGGAACGGGCCCAGTGACCACAGGGAAGGCCAGGTCCCTGAGCCAGCCCGCCCCTCGGCCGCTCGCTGCAGCTGGGCTGAGGGTGGCCGGCCCGCAACACAGCCGCCTCCTCCCGCCCGGCCGGGCGCAGCCACGGCGGCCGCGGCATGCAGGGCCCTGCCCACGCATGGCGGTGGCCTCTGGGAGGGGCGCTGCCCACCCTCGGGCTCCGGGTGGCGCGAGGATGACGGGCTCATGCCAAGGCTGTGGGAGAGCCGATCGTGGGCGAGTCTAGGGCCCCCTTCTCTGAGGGACCCCTGGAGAAACACCAGCTGGACCTCGACTCTAGTCAGCGCCCGGCTGGACGGTCAGTCTCCCGCCAGGCGCAGCAGGACACCAGCTCTGTCCGTGGGGTGGGTGGGAGGATAGGCGAGTAGGGTGGGCAGGGCGCGAGGCCTGCGGCCGGTGGGTGAGGCGGGCGGGGCGGGCGCACGCTGCATGGGAGCTGCAGCTGCTGGACGGGCGGGGTGCGGAGGGCGGACAGGTGGACGGCTGGACCTCACCTGTGCTCTCACCACTCCGGAGAGGAGCCTTGGTCTGCGCAGGTCCCGCTTGCTCCAGGCCAGCGCAGCTGTCCACGGTCACCCCCTGGACATGGCCGCCTCTTGAGGTCCACGTGGGCCCCTTCCTCCTCTGGCCTGGCTCTTCGGCCGCCAACTCTGCTGGGCCTTCCATGCCTGCTGGTGGCCTCAGCACCGAGGACCCGGCATGCCCAGCTGGCCTCTGGAGAGAGAAGGCAGTGGTCAGCGGTGACGGTCTCCCCGGAAGGCGGGCCGCCAGGACCGACACGGACGCGGCTGCCAGAGCCGGGTCAGGAGAGACCCCAGCCCGGAGGACCTGCCTGCCCCTGGCCAGCAGCCTGCAGAGCCTCGCGCTCCGGGCGACGTCCTCGGGCTGACAGGTGCGCCTGCTGGCTCAGTGGGCCCGGAGCAGCCCACGCCGGCAGCCGTGACACTGTGGCCTCTGCCCGCACGGCTGAGCAGCGGGGAGCACGGTGGTCCTCCTTGGACACGTGGCCCCTGTCTCGGGACAGCCCACTTACGCCCCGCAGGGTGGCGGGGAGTAGACACCCAGAGAGAGCCCCGCCCCACGACACGGCTGCCTGGCCGTGCGTGGACGCTGATCCCCATGCTCGGGCCGGGCACGCACCCCCTGGGCCGGGTCCACGGCTCGTCCCCGGCTCCTGGCCACAGAGGGCCTGCAGCCCCAGGGTCCCTTGCCGGGAGGTGGGAAGGAGGGGGAGAAGGCGGCTGGAAGGAGGAAGTGGGGGAGCAGACTGGAGACGCTCCCACCCTGGGGTGCCCCGAGCCGGCCTGAGGCCTCAACCCTTCCTGGGGTCGCGGCTCAGGCGCAGGCCGCACGGGCGAGGAGGGTGCTGGTTCTGCCGCATGGCCGCAGTGGGCCCGGGGGCTCAGCATCACCCCACGTCCAGATAGCACAGAAGCTCAGCTGCTGACGGGCCACGGGCACCGAGGGCCCTCATAGACGGAGCCTTTTGTCGGGAAGCCACGGGCAATGCCCTGCCCGCCTGCACGCTCAGCTGCCTGGGCTGCGGGCCCGGCCCTCCCGGCCACGGCCCACGCACACTGGACCCACAGGAACCCCTGGTCAGCCGCCCGCGGCTCTATCCTAGTGCCAGGCGTCACCCTGCACACGCCACGCCCGTGCCAGACACAGCCTGCAGGGGCCCCAGAGGCGGGCGGCTCATGCACACAGGCACACACATGTGTGCACACACCACCACACACAGTGCCACACCCACACATATGCACACATGTGCCCCCACGTGCACACACGTGCCCCCACATACACACATGCATACACGAGATTGCACATGCCCACACATCACATGCCCTCCACACACAGAGCCCCCACATGCCCACACCCACCCACATGCACACATGCATACATGAGATCGCACATGCCCACACGTGCACATGCCATCCACACACAGCCCCCACATGCACACACATGCCATCACGTGCCCCTACATACACACATGCTTACATGAGATCACATGTGTGCACACACGATCCCCACACAAATGAACATGTGTCACCACATACACATATGCACGCGCACACGCCCACACATGACACATGCCCGCGTCACACACACGATATCCCACATGCCCACACACATGCACACACGCGGCCCCACATGCATACCCATGACCCCCATGCACACATGCCCACACACTTGCACATGTATGCACACATATGCCCCCACAGGCGCACACAGGCGCACACACACACCTGTGTTCTCACAGACCCCCAGCTGCCCTGGAAGGTGTGCGGTGCAGGTCTGGAAGCCCCGAGGGCTGGGCTGGGGTGGGGGCTGCGGAGCCTGCACCCCAGTGGGAGCTGCCTCCCCGGGGACTGGCCGGCCCTGCAGAAGGGGCTGCACCCCAGGCTCTGACCTGCAGGGCCAGGTCCAGGGTCCCGAGCTGGCCTGGGCACCCCTCACTGCCCGGCCCTGTGTCGGCGCCTGCATCCGGCCTGCCAGGGCCTGCCCACCCGCCCAGGCTCAGGACCGGAGGGAGGCAGCCTCCAGCTTGGGCGGGAGGCAGGGCCGTCCCCCAACCTCGTAGGCCTGCGGTTCCAGTCACAGCCCGGGGGACAGGGCTGGGGCTCCAGGGAGGCCCTCCCCACTGGCCCCTAAAATGGCCTCGCCCAGGCTGACTGGCCACCAGCTGCCCGGCCTCCACCGGGTGTCCAGTGGCCCGAAGCGGCCCTGCGGGGCCTGCCTGCGTCCCGGCCTTCTCCTGGAAACTGTGGGTGGGCGGTGGCTCAGGCCCAGGCGCGCTGTGCCGGGGAGGGACTTTGCCCGGAGCACAGAGGCCCGGGCTGTGCACTGGACGCCCTGGTCACGCTCGGGTACTGCCTAGAACGAGGAGGCACTGCCGGCGCCCAGCCCACCCGCATCACGCGTGCCTGCACCCTCACAGCCCTGCCAGAGCTGGGTGCAGCCTGTCCTGGGGCAGAGGCCAGTGCGGGGCCAGCGGCCCCTGGTGTGTCAGCTCGGGGAGTTCCCGGGAAGCAGCACCCAGTGGGGTGCGGCTCCCAGTGGGGTGCCTTGCAGCGGGGCGAGGTGCTGGTGAGGCGCAGTCCGGAGGGACGCTGGAAGCGCAGTCTGCCCCAAGGGGGGCGGGCCCAGCTGGGCCTTCGCTGGGGCTCTGCTTCACTGTGGGGCCTCGCGGCCCTCGCCCCCCACTGAGAGGCAGGGCTATCCGGTGGCTGCTGCGCTGCGGTCCCCCCAACCTCAGGTGCAGCCGCTGTGGGGGCCCTGCAGGTGAGTTAGACGAGGGCGCTCTGGGCGGGGGCCCGAGCCCGGACGGTCCTTCGGAAGCAGGACACACCCGAGCCCGCGTTGGGGAGAGCCGGGGCCAGCCCGAGCCCGGACCTGAGGGCAGGGGATGCCCCCCGGCCTCGAACGGGGAGGGCCGGGCTCGTTGGGGCAGCCCCAGACCGGGCGGCTTCGCAGCGAGGACCCCAGGGAACTTCCTCCCAGACCAGTCGGCTCCTCTACAGGCCGGGGGCGGGGTCAGTGCGGGGCGTGGCTGCCTCAGGGTGGGTGGGGCCTGCAGGGCGTGTCCTTGTGGCCCATCTCAGATGGGCCCCAGACCCAGGGCCCCGAGGACCCGCCACGGCCAGCACACCCGCTCCCCCCGAGAGACTCGCCTCCTGCTGGGCTGGGAGCGCCGCAGCCGCTGGGCGCAGGGGCTTGGGGGCCACTGCAGGCCGAGACGGGCTCCGTGCTGTCCGCCGGTCGCGCTAGGCCCTGCCAGAGACGTGGGCGGCTTGTCCAGGCGGGGAGGGTGCGGGGCTGGCACTGGACGCCCCTCGGGCGGGGCGGGGATGCTGCAGCCCTGATGCACCCCAGGGCAGGGCCTGCGTCCAGTTGCCCCAGCCCGCTGGGGACAGCCTGGTCCAGCAGGGGCCTCGACGGAAAGGAGGCGCAGGGTGGCGACCTCAGAGGGGCCGGCCCAGCTGTGCGTCCCTGGCCGGAGACCTGTCCCGCTCACGACCCCCGGGCCCAGACCCCGCACGGCGGCCTGTTTCTGTGGCCGTCCAGCCCCCGAGCCCCCTGCGGCCGGCTTGCCGAGGGCCATGAGGTTGGAGCAACAGCAAGTCTACTGACCACCGTGCCAGACCACGCCGCTCGCGCAGGGCTGCCCCGGCTCGGCCACTAGCCACACCCGTGCAGTCCCAGAGCCGCCAGACCGTGGTTCCGGCCTCTGGCTGGCTGACCCCGCCCGAATGTCGGAGATGCCTTCAAGGTGGACAGAGGTGAGGCGACTCTTATGTCCACCTGTGGCCACACCCACCCTGGGAGCCAGCTGTGGCCGGACCCACTCTGCAAGAGCCCACCAGGCCCTGCCTGGCCCAGCGCCCAGCCGTCCAGGCCCCCTCTGCCCAGCCCTCCCTCTGTCCAGCGGCCTGCTCTGTCGAGCGCCCAGCCGTCCAGGCCCCCTCTGCCCAGCCCTCCCTCTGTCCAGCGGCCTGCTCTGTCGAGCGCCCAGCCATCCAGGCCCCCTCTGCCCAGCCCTCCCTCTGTCCAGCGGCCCCTGCCCCAGTGCCACCTTACCTGCCCGGCTCCTCAGAACAGCTCTTGGGCCGGAGCCGGGAGGCAGCTCCAGGGGGCCGCCCCGCTCTCTCCGCGTCTCCGCAGCCTGCTGACTGTGCCGCCCCTGCTTCCTGCCCCACTTCCTCCCTGCGCGGGGGCTGGCGGCAGAGACAGGCGGAGCGCCCACGCCAGGCCGGGCTGGAGCAAGCTCCTTCCTGGTCAGCTGGGCTGCTGCTGCCCCGCCCAGCCCCCAGGCTGTGGGGTGGAGGCCAAGGGCCGGGCTCCCACCTCAGGCCGGGGCTGGGGAAGTCCATGGCGGCCGCCCGCCCACTGCCAAGCTGGCTCCACTCTCTGTTCCGCTTCCACTTACCGCACACACGGGCGTGAGGACACAGCCACACACGTGAGCACACATGACAATGCGCACACACACCAACACAGCACACACACGGGTGTGAGGACACCGCTGCACACATGCACACACAGCAGCACACACGTGTGAGGACACACCTGCACACGGGCACATGGCATGTGTGCACAGACGGAGGCAATGACACGACAGCACACACATGTACACATGACTCCTCGTGCACACACACCAGCCAGTATACACATGGGTGTGAGGACACCGCTGCACACATGCACACACAGCAGCACACATGTGTGAGGACACAGCTGCATGTGTGCGCACAACACAGCAGCACGCGTGTGTGCACCCCAAACACTGCCTGGCAGGGCAGGGCGGCCATAGCCCCGACCCCTTCACCCTGAGGGCCGGGCGCGGGTGCTGTGGGCGCGGGCTGCGCCCCGCCCCCCGGGCCGCACAGGCCGCTGTGTCGCAGGGTCACCCCGCCGGGCCCTCACCCCCGGGCCCCTGGCATTTCAGCTCCCTTCTCCTCTTCTCCGCTGAGACTGACCCTCCAGGCCCACCTGGTGCCCACAGCCCGCCCCGTCCACCCCACGGCCCGCCAGCCTCAAGCGGCCAGGGAGCGCCGCAGGCCGGCACTGGACCGGCCCGCCCTGGCCCACCGCCTGCCCACAGCCGCACCACTGGCTGACCCGGCCCTGCACAGTGAGGTCTGGGTGGCGCGAGAAGCTGGGGGAGCGCTGGATCCCCCACTGGCAGGTGCCCAGGCTCGGCCTCCGGGCTGTGGGGAGCCCCGGTGTCCTGCCCACCCTCCAGACCACACTGGCAGACCGGAGCGGCAGCCTCCGGCTGCCCGGGAGCCGCGCCGACGACCCAGGTGGCGCCGAGTGCACGGAGGGCCGGACACACTTCCTGTCCTGGCCACCGGCCACGGCCGAGACCCTGCGTCCTGTTTGCCTCTGCAGCTGCGCCGCGGCCGGGGCAGGCCCTTCCAGGAGCCTGCCGGCCGTGCGTGCTCCTGGGTGCCGCACCCACTCACGGCCCGGCTCCTCACAGGCACCCCGCTCTGCACGCAGCGCCCACTCCACAGAACGCGGTCAGGCGCCCCAACGCCACGGGGCCCCCCGACTCTGCTCAACACACTTTCAGAGCGGGGGGCTTTCCAGCCGAAGGCCCTCAGGGGGTCCGCATCAGCCCTGCCTGGGAAGGAGGGTCCCCCGCCTAACCTAATCTCTGCCCGAGCCTTCCCCTTCCTGCTCAGGCCGGAGAGGCGGTCACTCGCTCGCCGAGGGTTAGCCTACAGCGGGCCACGGACAGTGACCAGGAATGTGGAGGCCCCGGCCCTGGGGGTGCTGCACAGCACCCCAGCCTCAGGCCAGGCCTCGCCGCGCCCCCAGGGGGCTGGAGCCACGCAGGAAATTCCAGGGCAGGGCAAGTGCCTTCTGGAAGGCGGGACTGGACAGGTCTGGTGTGGCGCGTCGGCCGGTCTGCGCTGTCCAGGGAGAGCAGACACGGCCCCTGGGTGGGGCCTGTGACTCCAGGCCCCAAAACGGGCTGAGGCAAGCACCCCGCCCAGCCAGAGTGGGGGCCCCACGAGCCCGGGGCGGGAGGGCAGGCTGGACCAGTGGACAGTGGGCCGGACCAGGCCCTGTGGGGTGGAGCCCCCCACCCCGCCTCCGAGGGCTGTAACGGGCGCCGGGCCCGCGGGACAGGACAAGGGCCCGGATTAAGCCACGTGGCAGGAGGCGCCGGCACAGCCCTTGGCCCCAGGCGGGGAGACCGCGGCTCGGCCCTTGCGTGCCCCCGAGAGCCCAGGGCCTGCGCCAGCCAGGGCTGCAGGGGCTCGGCTGCCCTCACTGCCCCCTCGGTTGTGGGCGAGGCCAGTCCGAGCTCCTCACAGGCGTGACCACCGTGTTTGTCGAGTGACTGACAAATGGAGGTGCCCTCGGAGGTGCAGTGGCTCACCCAAGGCCCACAGGACCCTGGGCAGGAGCCCGTCCGTGCAGGATTGACCTCTCCCTGGTCCACAGACTGGCGGAGGGCAGTGCGCTGTGGCCGCGGGGCCCTCTGCCCACACACCTGCTGCTCTCCCTGGGTGCCGGCTGGTGCAGGCCCGTCAGCCTGCTCGGTGTGCCCGGTGGAGACAGGCAGCGCCCGCTGCCCCTCGCCGCCCTCCCACGGCCCCGCGCGCAAGCCGCCGCTCGGCTTCACAGCCCCGTCCCGGCACGGCCACAGCACCTGTGCTTTGGTGCAGGCCCGAGGGGGCCTGGCAGCCCCTCCACTCCGGGTTGGGCACTCACCTCCCGCCCTGCGTCATCCTCCTGTGGCCACAGGGGCTGACGCAGCTGCCAGGGCGCGGTGAGGTGCAGGCTGGCCCAGTCTCACTTGTCTGCTCAGGCCCCAGCCGTGGGCAGAGTGCCCTAGGGACACACCACGCTCTCCGGGGAAGGGCCAGGGCTGGCCAGCGCCCAGCCCAGACTCGCCAGCCCTAGGGTTGGACATGGGCACCCGTGAGACGGGGCCACCCTGCCCTCAGGGCTCTCAGCCTGGTGACGACACAGCCAAGGAAACCGACGGAGCCGCCGCGGCTGAGGCCGAGCCAGCGAGCTGCCCCCGAGCCGGCCGGCAGGGCTGAGGACCTGGCCGCGGAGTGTCAAGTACGTGCCCGGATGAGGCATCGCGTAGTGCCAGAAAGCAGGATGTGTGCTAAGCAATGGATGATAGACGGGTGGGTGGGCAGACGGGTGGATGGACGGGTGGACAGATAGGTGGGCGGACAGGTGGGCAGACGGATGGACAGATGGACAAATAGGTGGAAGGACAGGTGGACAGG
Organism: Galemys pyrenaicus; assembly: GCA_019455555.1. Taxonomy (NCBI): domain Eukaryota; kingdom Metazoa; phylum Chordata; class Mammalia; order Eulipotyphla; family Talpidae; genus Galemys; species Galemys pyrenaicus. Next base: position 1,435,311 of record JAGFMF010012010.1, read on the forward strand.
TGGGCAGACAGGTGGACAGATGGACAGATGGGTGGACGGACAGGTGGATGGATGGAAAGATGGATGGACAGACAGGTGGATGGAAGTGTGGACAGATGGGTGGACAGGTGGATGGATGGACGGACGGGTGGACAGGTGGACAGAGGGGTGGATGGAAGCCTGCCCCATAAGCAAACAGACGGCGGAACTTCTCTGAAAGCCGAGCACTGAACCGACGCCTGCGCTGGTGCAGACACAGCATAGGCAGGCACAGATGGACACACTGTCCCGAGGGAGCGCTGACCGCCGGGTGCGCGGCCCCCAGGACGCAGAAGCCCGGCCCGCCTCCCACTCAGCTGTGTGCGGGGCGGGCAGCCTCGGCGCCCACAGGTGGTCCTCCAGGGCAGCGCTGAGCCCTTCGGCAGGACGCGACCCCTGGGTGCGGCCCCACCTGCGCGGCTCACCTCGCCGCGCCGTGCGGGCCTCTGTCTCCCCACAGCGCGTGGCCCGCGCCTGGACGCCCTCTCGTGTGCACAGCGGGGCGCCGCGTCCCCTCTCCGCGCAGGCACACGCGTCGTGCCCGCAGGCAGGTGCACAAGGGGGCTCCTGCCCGGCCGCCCTGCAGCCACGGCTCCGTGGGCTGGGCCCGGCGCCGCTGGTGCCATGCGGCTGCCCCGGTGGGGAGCCAGCCCCGGCCGCCCAGGCCGCAGCCACGGCCCCTCCAGCCCAGAGGTCCTCCACAAAACGCGTGACCAGCACGAGGGACGGCCGTGGCTGTGGCCCCGGGGGACGAGCGGGGTCTGGGCACGGGGCGTCCGGGAGCCAGGACGAGGCCACGGAGGAGACAGCGGCGGGAGCAGCAGAGCCTTGTGCCGCGGCCGGAGGAGCCTGGGCGCCGGCCGGGGATGGGGCTCCTCTGTGGCCCTGACACCGAGTCCCTCGCATGCAGCCTGGCGGTGACCGCGCGGCATGGAGAGGACTTCCAGGCCCGCGGCGCGAGGGCAGGCTGAGGGTCTGGCCGCCTGGAGCGAGGGCCCGAGCTGCCCGCGCCTGTGTCCCGGGCCAGCCCGGGGCCTCGGGCCTCTTCCCCAGAGCAAAGAGGCCCTGAGCGGGCCAGAGAGTCGGGCTGCCCGGGCTCTCCTCGGTGCCCACAGCACTGGGAAACTGAGGCAGGCAGCGGGAGAGCCCCCGCCCAGCCGCGGCCCGCCGGGCCACCTTGAGCCCGGGTGGGCATGTGGTTCAGCTGGCTATTCCCGAGCAGAGCTGCCCGGCCCGGTCAGTTGTCTTGGCCCCGGGGCGCGTGGGGCTGCTGACGGGGGGAGGGGGCCACAGAGCCCCCCGCCCCAGCCCCGCGCCGAGTCCGCAGGGAGGCCCCTACACGGCACGGCCTCTCCCTCGCCCCTGCAGGCCCACATCCGCTGGGCCCCACCGGCCTTTGCCCCCCACAGCCGGGCGCTGCCCGCGGGCCCCAGCGGCCTCTCCCCTCGAGAGGGGAGCAGAGCCTTGGAGGGCCAGCGTCCGGCAGAAGGCCCGGCCGGGGTCAAGCCCCAAGCAGTCACCGCCCCCAGGGTGAGGGGCCGGCGGGGCAGCGCCCACCTCCCTCCTGCTGCCCCCACCACCGCGCTGCCCCAGCAATAGCCCCCCAGAGCGGGCGCAGGCCGGCCTCCCTCACCGCGGCCTCTACCGCAGCGGGCCCACCTGCCGCTCCTGGCTGCCTGTAGGGCGCCCTCCCTGCCTACCTGTGCTGGCAGTGGCCCCGAGCGGGGCTGGCGGTGGTGGCGTGGGGCCGCTCGTCTGGGGTGGCCTGCCCAGTGGCCTGGAGCTGCGGGGGCCGTGCAGCCGGAGGGCGGCCGCGGTCTGGCCTCCTAGCCCAGGACTGTCCCGCCCAGGCCGGCTGGGGCCGGAAGACGCATGTTTGCAGCCCAGCCCGGCAGGTCAGGTGGCCCGAGCTGCCCGCCCGGGTCATTGGCTGAGCCGGCCGCCCGCCCGCGGGAAGGGCGCGTCTCCTGGCCCTCCTCCTCCTTATCAGCCACGGGTCAGCCGTCCGGGCGCATTCCCGGGCAGGGCGGGCCGGCTGGCTGCAGGCATGGAAGCCTGGCTCCCAGGGCCGCCCACAGCCGGGCTGGTGTCTGCGGCCGTCCCGGGCCAGTGGCCGGGAACTCTACAGCCCGCGCGGGCGGCTGCGACGCGGGGCCAGCGCGGGCGGCAAGGCCCGGTGGGGGCGGGTCTCCGTGGCGGCTCCAGAGTGCCTGCTCCCCGTCTCACGCAGGCAGAGTCACCAGGGTCCCCGCTGCGCCCCGTCTCCTGGGCCAGGCCCGGAAGTCTGCACTTTGGGCCCAGCCCCGAGCGGGCCTTGCCTCGGGCTCTCCGCGCCCCTGCCCGCACGGGCTCCTGCCTGCGTTTGGGGCCACGGGCTGCAGCAGAGGGCCCTGCGCTGTCCCCGGAGGCCCGGCCACTGCCCGGTGCAGCGGTGCAGTGGGGCAAGCGCCCCGCCCTCTCGGAGCCTCTGCTCCTCGTCCTCGGGATGGAAGGACAGCGGGCGCCGGGCAGCGTCTCGGTGCTCACGAGGGAGGACGCCGGGAAGGGGACGTCCACGCAACGCCCCTGCCCCATTGGGACCCTGGTCACTCTGGCCACAGCCCACGGGTGCCCGGGGAGTCCTCGGCTCCAGACGGCCAGTGGGTCACTCGGCTCTCTGTGCCGCCGTGAGTGCGCGCAGGGACAGGTGCATGCGGGGCGGGCGCGCGGGGACGCACGGGTGGGCTGCTGCCGTCCTTCGCGCCTGCCGTGAGTGCCAGCTCCGCCTCGACCCCGCCCGCTGCTGAGGGGGTTGCTGCCAGCCCAGCCGCAGGGGCTCGGAGGGGCAGCGGCCGGCCTTCGGCTCCCCTGCCTGGGCCTCAGGGGCCGGCAGCCAAGCCCCGCGGGCTGCCCCAGGATTCCCGGCCTCTGGGCCCCGGCCCAGGCTCCCACCATGGCCTGCGCAGGGCTCAGCTGGCCCCGGAGCTGCCGGTGCTGTGGCTCGGCTGCTCCCCGCCGGCCCTGGCCCAGATGTAGCCCGGCTCCTCCCAGACCATGCGCTGCTCTCGGGCGGTCTCCCGTCTGCCAAGGGAGGGGCGGGGCTGGAGCTCTGGGGAGCCCGCAGAGCCACCCCACCGCCCGGCAAACCCACGCACCGCCGGCGGGGGAGTGAGGGGCACGTGGGGCATGGTTCTCAGGGGAGCCGCCTCTGGCCCCCTCACCGCCCCAGCGGTCGTGCTCAGCGCGGCACAAGAAGCACGGCCCTTCCGAGGGCGCCCCAAGAGCACAGGGCACCCCGGGAACATTCTAGGACACCCAGAGGGCACCCCGAGAACATCCCAGGGCACCCCAGGGCACCCCGAGAGCACCCCAGGGCACCCGAGGGGCACGAGGCACATTAACTATCTCACCTTGGGGCTGGAGCCCTGGAGCCCGGGAGTCTCCTACAAACAGCCCCCAAGTCCTCATCTTTGTGTCTCGTCCTTCCAGGGCACACTCTAGAGAGCTCGCTCTGAACACAGACGCGCTGGCCGGGGCCCCTGCAGCCTGGCCCAGCGGGCTGGCCGGGGCGCCATTCGCGGGGGCTGGCGGGGCTGGCGGGGCCCCACGCGGTCCGCCTGGGGAAGCCCCGGCCGCAGCGAGGGCAGAGGAGGCTCCGTGCGGGAGGCTGGGCCCAGGGCTGCGGGCGGGGAGTGGGCAGCGGCTGGTCGGCCTGCGGCCCAGCCAGGTGGTGCTGACCTGCTGCCCGGGCCGTGTGGGCCTGGCCCCGGCTGTCTGGCACGGACGTCCGAGCAAGCGCAACCACGCCATGCTCCCGGCTGGGGGCTCCGCGCTCGGCCTGGTTCCGAGGGGCACCGTCGTCGCGGGCGGCGGCCTTGGGCCCGGGCTGGCTGCAGCACAGGGCCGCTCCGGCCCAGCTGCCCAGGGTAAGAGCCTTCGCCCCGCGCCCGCCGGCTGGCTGCTGCCTCACCTGGCCGTGAAGATCTGGTGGCAAGATAGCCGTCCTGGTGGTCAGGGGGCGCCCGCGGCGGGGAGGGCGCGCCCCCGGCTCCAGGCCCCCAGCTCACTCTGCACCGGGGCACTGCCAGGGCCTGCGCCTAGTGGGGGCTGAGGCACACCCGAGGGGGTGCTCCGATCTCCCCCCGCTGGAAGGGCCTGGCTGCCCAGCAGCGCTCCCGGGGCCCCGGCAGTCCCAGATGACCGCAGGGCCGCGGGGCGGGTCCGGTTGCCCTGCCGGGCGTGTCTCAGGAGGGGGAAGGCGCAGGCGGCCAGGTCCCCTGCTGGCCACGGGTCTGGACACCCCGGGCGGCTTGTGCCCCCACTCTGCACCAGGCCCCGTGGGGGCGCCGTGCGGACTTGGGCGTCCAGCACCAGGCGGTCACCTCGGCTGACGCGCGCCCGTCACCACAGATGGCGGCACGGCGTGGGCGTGGCCATTGGCGCCTGGCAGCGTGAGAGCTGTGACCTCACCACGGGCCTGCCCTGCACGCCGCCCGCCCGGGCCCGGCCGGCGCGTGGGTGAGTGCAGCCCTGGGGGCTCAGACGGGCCCTGTGCTGGACGGCGGCCCCCGGCCCAGCAGCGCTGGCCCACAGCGGGGCCTCAGGACTCGCGGCGCCCGAGGGCGCCCTGCGGGGTCAGGCCCCACACCCAGACGCGTCCACCGGGGCCCGGGCGCCCCCCGCTGACCCCACTGACCGCCGTGTCCCCGCTGCCTGCACCGCGCAGACCCGCACCCTCGCCTGGGCCTCTTGCCCTCCCGCTGCCACCCGGGCCTTGTCCGTCCTTCTCCGGCGAGGGCAACCCAGCCAGGGGCCACCTGTGGGGTGGGCACTGCAGGGTCGCCAGCCCATCTCCCAGGCCCAGCGAGGCTCCCCAGGCTGCGTGCTGGGCCGCCCCTCCTGCTGGACACCGTGCGTGGCCCAGCCCCTGCCAGGCGCACAGGACCCCACTTCACGCCAAGCAGGAGCGGGACGGGGCCTGGAGGGCTGGGGCTGCCTGGGGAACCAGGATGGGGCCCCTGTGCCATCCCCCCGCGTCCGTCCCCGGGGGCGTCTCTGCCGCCCCCCACGCCTGCCTTAGCTCCGCCTCGCCCGGCAGCGGCCTGTGGGGGGCGCGTGACCTGCCACCACCTGGACGGGCCTGGAAGACGGGTTCTCCGGGTGCCTCGGGGCGGCCCCAGCCCTCCAGGCCCCGTCCGGCACCTGCTGGGCGTGAAGTGGGCCCGTGCGCCTGGACGGGCCTGGAGCAGGACGCCGGGCCCGGAGAGGCCTCTCGGCTTGTGTCCCTCCAGCTGCTCATGGGACTCGGAGGGTGGAGGCCCACGCCTGCCAGCCCAGCCCTGCGTCCAGTGAGGGCCTGGATGCGCCGGCCTGGGGGTGGGGGGCGAGCTTCAGGCGGGGTGGGGGGAGACCGCAGGAGCGCACGGGGCCTCCCGCCACGGCCGCGGGTGTAGGGCCCGAGGCTGCCCCAGGGAAGCCCAAGTCCAGGGCGCCGGTGGCTGAAGACGACCCTCGTGTCGGGGTGCAGGTCCCCCCCGCCCGTCGGACCTCCTGAGCCAGGCTGGCGCCGGGAGGTGGCGTTGTGGGGCAGGGGCAGCTCGGGGAGGTGTGAGGCAGCCGGGCCGAGAGGCCGGAGCAAAGCACACCCAGCGGGGGCCAGAGGCTCGGACCCGCCTGGCCGGCCCCCCGGCGTGCGCCTGGCCATCCCGGACTGCACGTGACCCCGAAGGGTGCGGCCGTGGCTAAGGCTGTGCTGGCCGAGCGCTCTAGGAGGGGACCTCGGGGGCGGGCGCCGCCGGGCCTGCGGAGCGGCTCTTCTCGGCCGCCTTTAGCGGGCTCGCCACCAGGGGGCAGCGGCGAGCAGGGACGCGGGATCCGGCGCTGAGGACCTGCCGGTGTCGCTTTTACCATGGAATTTGACACATCTTGTGTCAGAAACGTGTCTCGTCACGAGCACAGCTGAGCTCCTTTCAGGAAACCTCTGACCACGCGCCGCGGGCCCCGAGCAGGGGCTGCTGAGCGGGGACCAGGCCCCTCTGCGCCCCAGGCCAGCAGGTGGAGAGTGGCCGCGGGGCCTGCGGGCCCACCTGCTGTCCTGCCGGAGGGACACAGCACGGGGCCCAGGGAGTGCATGCGCTTGCGGCGTGTCTTCCTGCCTCGGTTTCCCCTTCTGCAGGGGACCCCTCACCTGGTCGGGCGGGCCTGGGCAGGGCAGCAGAGGGCGGCACTGGGTTTTGTCTTATCCCCAAAGGAGACGCTCAGATCCAGTCTCGGACAGGAACGCGTTAACTGGAGACCGGGTCTCTGCAGATTTGCCGGTTGGGGCGGGCGGGCGGCCTTGACGCGAGGTGGGGTCGGAGAGGCCCGGTCACCACGGAGGCTGGGCCTGCCCTGGGCCCCCAGCGGGCTCTTCCAGGCAGCCCCCGGCACCTGCAGCCCAGGCCCGCCCCGCCGTGCCCTAGCCGTGCAGCAGGGCCTGGCTGCTCTTGACTGGCGGCCGCGAGCCTGCAGACCGCACGAGCCGGCGGGGCTGACCACGGGGCTGACCCAGGGAGACGGGCGTCCACGCGGGCGCACAGCTGCCCTCACCCCCTCGAGGACCGGCGCTGGCCCCACGGCAGCCGCGGGACGGGCCCCGCAGCGCTGAGCTGGGCTGTCCGTCTCTGGTTTCGCCCAGCGCGGCTTTAAATTATTCATGCTCGGAAAGAGCCTCAATGAAATCGCATTTCGTTGGCTTCTCCCTTGGCTGTGAAGTCGGTCAGTCCCGGCCGCGCGGAGGCAAAGGGGCGGAGGGGCTGCGGCTCTGGCCTCGCGCCGCGGCTCCCGGCTCGCGCCTCCGGCCTGCGGGGTTTCTGCTCCACGAGCTGGTTTCCAGGGCGACCCTGTTCTGGCTCAGGCCCTGGGGGAGCCCGGCACACGTGCTCTCTCCAAGGGGCGCTCGTGGGGAGCCCCGGCGGGCCAGGGAGGTCAGGGAGGGGCTTGGGCTGACCTCTTTGCCCTGGCATGCTGAGGGGGTGGCGGGGTACGTGGGGCCCTCCTTGGAGACCGCCCCGGACACCTGCGTCGGGAGCGGAGCTGGGAGACCAGCAGCCACACGCGTGTGTCCGGGACACACCGGCCCGGGAGCAGAGGGGTCCACGCCGGCGGGGCAGGGGTCGCTGGGCAGGCCCGCTGGGCGGGTGGTGGCCTCGTCCTCCGCCCAGGCTCAGCCCGTCCCTCACCCCCTCGAGCCCGGGGAGGCACTGGGCAGGGCTGGGCTCTCCCCTACAAGGCCGCGCTCCGGCCCCTGCTCAGGAGTGGGTGCTCGCGGCAGCTGGCGCCTTGATTCCCCGCCAGAACGTGGGGCTGGTGGTGGGCGGGGCACGTGCGACGAAGGCTTCTCTCCACCGGGTGGTCCCGGGACACGGTGGCTCCGCTGCTGGCTGTGGCCTCCCCGGGGCCCTGGGCGCCCTCAGCCCCACACCCCTGGCAAGGCTTCCTCACCGTCGAAGCAGCCCCCGGCGCCGCTGGCCCCTTTTCTCCTGCCCCTGACCCCAAGAAGCCTGCCCAACGCAGGCCCCACAGCAGGCACCGGCCCTGGTCACAGAGGTCACGCCAGAGCTCTGCCTTCCCGAACGGCACCGGCATTCAGGCCCAGCAACCCTGGCGGGGAAGTGGTTTGCAGGCGCGGCGGGTGGGGTGCCCAGCGCGGGGAGGGGATGTGTCTGCCGCAGGCCCAGCTCCTTCTGAGCTGCCCCGGTGGCCGGCACAGGTGACCGGCATGGCTGGTGCCCGGGCTGCGCTCGGCCTGTCTGTGCGAGCACACACCAGCCTCCGCGGCACCGGGAGGGGCGCCCCCGTGCACAGACGCTGAGCGGCTCGGGACCCCGGCCAGGACTGGCTGCCGCTTCGGCAGGGCTGCCCTTAGTACCTGTCGCTTCGGGGCCCAGCACCGCGGCTTGGGGCCTCCTGTGTGAGTGAGTCTCCCGACCGCCCCCCCCGGCGGCCCCCCCGCCTCCCCGGCCGCCCCCGCCGCCCACAGGGCAGGTGGCAGCGCCTGCTACAATGAGCCGTGTGACGTGGGACAGATTCCCGTTTGTCTTCCCAGGACAGCGGCCCCGCACGAGCGGGTGCTGCGAGGCGGCGGGCGGCGGTGGGCAGTGGGCAGTGAAATGCAGGAGAACAGTCTTTAAAGACAGTGGCCTCCCCAGCCTCGCGGTAACGGCAGTTGGATGACGCCTGCCACGGGCCGGGGCCTCGGCAGGCGCTCTGAGGGGCCTCGTGCGCGTCACTCATGCGGGCTTGGGGAAGCTGCGGCAGAGGGCGCAGCTGCTGGGGCCACACCCGCTCCGCGCCAGGCGGGACCCCACCACCGGCTGGGGACACGGCGCGGGCGGCTCACGGCTGCGGCACCGAGCCCGCTTCCCGCCGGGCCCCGCCGGGCGGGTCGGCAAAGCCCACTGGCCGCCGACTTGCTGGCAGCCCCGGCAGCCCTCTCCAGGCCTCGGCCTGTCCCCTCCAGGACGGTGCCGGGACCGCAGGCGGAGGACGAGCGACGCGGCCGCCCGGGAGCCTCGCGCAGGGCGCACGCTGGACGGGCCGGGCGCGGGCAGCCCACAGCGTCTGCCGCGGAGCGCTCGGGAGCTGGCTGGCACCGGGTGGGACGTGGCGTCCCGCAGGCCTCACTGGGACCCGGAGGTCACGGGCCGGAGGCCTCAGGCCTTTGGGACGCGGCCGCCGACGCTGCTTCCCAGCAGGAAACAGGACGGAGCTTGACAGAGCTTCTGGCCGAGGCTGAGCGAGGAAGGGCTCCCGCCACGCTCCTCCGCCTCCTCCCCTTCGTCAGCAGGGGTCTGGTCAGTCTGTGCCGGGCCGTGCCGGGCCCTGGGGTTGCAGCAGCAGCAGCGGCAGCCTGCCCACCGCCATGGTGCCAGCCCCAGCGCCACCCGGGAAGGGGGACGGCCCGGAGCCCAGCCCCCCTCCGGCCTGGCCGGGGCTGCGGCCGCAGCAGTGCTCGGAGCTAAGGGCACACACAGCCTCTTCCCAGACGGCTCTGCTGCCCGGGCAAGGGGCGGCTCAGGCTGGCGCCGAGGGCAGCCGGCGGGACGGGCCCGGCTCCTGCTGCGGGCCCTCCGTCCGGTTGCGCCGCCTTCGGCCCCCGTGAGCAGCTGGGCTGCAGCTGCTGGTGCCACCGCCGGGCCAGGCTCCCGGGTTTCTGGGGGTGTGGGCCAGTGCCACTGGCCTTGCCCGTGGCTGTCCTCCAGGACTTTGGCTCTCCTCGGGAGCCCCTGTCCTCTGCCTTGCCCCTGGCCCTCTTCAGGGTGGATGGACACTGCCGAGGGACAGGGGAGAAGAGGCTCCTGGCCCAGGGCCCCTGGCTCGCTCTGCACATCTGCTAGGAGCCCTGGCCTGCGCCAGTAGTACTGACCGCTCTGCCCTGCAGCGCCGGCTCTGCCAGCCCCTGCACCCTGAAGCCAGGGCCTCCTCAGTGCCAGGCCCAGGGGCAGCAGCAGGCTCCCACGAGGCCTTCCCTCTCCTGCGCTGGGCGCCTGACGTCACAGAGGGCAGCTGGTCACCCGGGCAGGGGGGGGGCGGGGTGCGGTGGGTGGAGGAGCGCCCTGACTGCCTGCGGCTGGGTGCAGGCACCCAGCCCCCCACCGGCCACGGGCGCCAGCCAGCACGCACCGACCCTTCAGCGCGCGGCCCAAACCCTAGTCCGGGGTCGGGCCCTGCGCTGCGGTCCGGACACATCCCACACCGCTGCCTCCCCGTGCAGACCCGGGGAGAAGGGGGTGGCCCAGGTCTCCGAGGCCCCTGGCAGCTCACGACTCAGCGGGAGCGGCACCTAAGCTCGCCCCTTCCGCGGCCGGCCTCCTGGCCCCCCTGGGTGCGAGCGCCGCTGCCAGCAGGCCGCCGGCCAGGCCGCGGTGACAGCTCCGCAGGGACCTCGAGCCGCGGCCCGAGGCCGCAGCGGCGCGCCCGCCTGCGCCTGCGCGAGCCGCGCAGCCTGCCGGGACTTGTAGTCCGGCCGTCGGGAGGCCGCGGCGCGAAGGCGGCGCGGCGGGTGCGCGGCGCCTACACTTCCCAGGAGCGCCCGCCCGCGGCGGGGGGGTAGGACGGGGCGGGGCCGCCGGCGGGGGCGGGGCCGGGGCGGGGCGGGGGCGGGGCCGGCGCGCCGAGGGCAGTCGCGGCGCTGCGGGCGGGCGCGGACGAGCGCGCATCGGCTGACCCGCGGGCGGGCGGGCGGGCATCGCGCGGGCGCCGCGCCCGTGGCCAGGAGCGTCGGGCTGCCGCAGCCCGCACGGCCCGACTGCCAGCCGCCGCTGCGATGAGCGCGGGTGAGTGCGGACCGAGGAGCGGCGCGTCCCCGCAGCGCAGCGCGGGCGCGCGGGTGCGTTCTGGAGCTGCACCTGCAGCACCTGGGCCGTCGCCCGCGGCTCCACCCAACTTTGCTCGGGGTCCTGCGGCAGGGGCTCGGCGCGCAGCCTCCGGCCCGGGCACGGCCTCCTGCCGGGCACCTAGCTCGCAGCGCCGGCGGGCCCCTTCCCTCCGCGCGGGTCGGGCTGGCTGCGCTGGGCAGTCTGCGGGCGCCCCTCCTTGGCTTCTCGCGGGGTCTCGGGTCTGCAGGCTGCGGCGGGCGGCCGGGTCTGGGCGAAGGCGCTGGCTGCCGCCGCGGACCCTGTGGCCGAGAGGCGCGCGGACACCCCGCACTTTGCGGCAGGGGCCGCCGCCCTGTGCGCTCCGCAGCGCCTGGGTTGGGGCTTCGGGCCGACCCCTGGTGTCCGGTGCTCTCTCGCCAGAGATTTGGGGGCGCGGAGCCCGCAGGTGCGTGAGAAGCGCCGCGATCTCCCGCGTCTCTCGCGCCCCTCACCCCTGCGCATCCCAGCGCGTCTCTCCTGCCGCCGCACCCTCGGGACCCGACACCCTCTGCGCGGCGCTGGAAAATCCCAGACCGCCGCCTCACGCCCAGGCCTAGCGCTCTGGGGAAACTGAGGCCCAGGGCCGGACCCCAGGCTGAGGACAGCCGGCCCCCGAGCCAGAGGAGCCCGGGTAACAGTGTCCTGGGGCTGCGCTGTGCAGGGCTTGTCCTTACATTCCCTGGCAGGGAGGGGCCCTCGCCCCATTTTTCAGCGTGCACCCTTTGAGTCACTTGCTGAGCTCACACAGAGGGGCGGGGACTGGAGCCACGCTCCCCCCTTCGTCTCCTTCCTCTGAGGCTCTTCTGCCACAGCCGGTGCAGACACTAGGTCATGGTGCAGACACCAGGGGGGAGTTGCTGGGGGGCTGAGCAGACAGCGATATGCACTTGGCAAGCACTTGCTGTGTGCTCTCTGCCTGGGGCTGTTTCCAGAGACCCCCCCACCGCCCGGGGAAAACAGTGCCCCCCCCCCAGACTGAGGGACACACTGGCCGTGGGCGTAGGGAGAGGGCTGAGAGCAAATGGCAGGTGGTGGGAGGTAGAATTCTCCAGAAAAGGATTGCTGAAATGGCCAACCTGGTGTCTGGAGGTGGCTGGGGAGCGGGGCACCCCCAGGCTTGGCAGAACCTCCAGAGGCTTATCTTCCGGCAGTGGGGAATGGCACACGGAGTAATGTTATGCTTTCTGTGCCTCTAATTGATACCTCCGGTCCTGTAATCAGAGAGAGCGGCGGGTGTGCCCCCACCGCGGCTGCTGTCTTGGGGCGGGGTGTGGGCTCCGGGCTGCGGGGTCAGGGCAGGAGAAGCGAGGAGACAGGCTCAGACCGGCTCCTGCTGTGGCTCTGGGCGAATCGTGGCGTCTCCCGAGCTGGCTTCCCGTGCGAAGGTGCAGACAGAAACCACGCACGGCCAGTCCCCACGGCTGCGGCGGCCACTGCCCGGGGCAGGCCCACGACCCCTTCCAAGAGGCCCACGCCTTCAGCGCGTGAGCATGCTCCCGCCCACCTGCGGCTGCTGCCCCTCACACAGCGGTCACTGCCACCTGTGCCCCAGCGTGGCCCGTGTGGTGGCCGCTGTGGCCCGTGGCCACCCGGGGGCTCCGGTCACTGAGGGGCATCGGCCCCCGCCCCCAGAGGCTGGCACCCTTCCAAGCTCACACCGGTAGGTGGGGCTGGGCGCCCCTTGGCCTTGTCTCCAAATGCCAGATGACCGACGGCCGGGGCCTGAGGCCCTTGTGCCCCCTGGGGCCATCAGCTCCCCGTGCCCTGCCGCGGCCGCAGGTGCGCCTCTCTGGTGCAGTCGCCATGGCGCCCGGGCAGTGCCTGCTCGCTCTGCTGCGTCCTGACTCGGGTGCCGGGGAAGCTCCCAGCCAGCGCTGGTCAGGAGGGCTGGCATCTGGGTCCCACAGGCTGGATCCAAGGCCGGGCCGGGCCTCAGTTTCCCCGTGCAGGGGGATGCCAGCGGCACCATGAGCCGGGCCGGGCACACGCGGGGTCTCTGGAGACCGTGGCGACTTCGAAGCATCACGTGCACGAGGGCCCAGGCCGCAGCGAGGGGCTGGCGGGCAGCGGCTTCCAGGGCCGCTCTGCCCGGGTGTCCCCCAGCGGGACCCCTGCTGACTGAGCCGATGCCCCCGGGACGGCTGTTGTCCCCCGGGTGCCTGCCTGCGGGACTGGCAGGCGTGTCTGGCTGGGGCCGGGCCGCCCTATGGAGGAAGCAGCCAGGGCCACAGCCGGGCCACAGGCCGGGCCCTCCCAGGCCGGTCCGGGCCCAGTGGGGCAGGGCCGCCCCCAGGAGGGCCCCGGGCCACGCACCAGAGTCCTCCGCCCGACCTCGGGTTCTCCCCCACCCTGTGTCCCGATCTCCTCCTCTTACAGGACGCCGCGGCCCGAGGCCCAGCCCCGCTCAGTGGGTGCAGGTCCAGGGTGGGCAGGGACACAGGTTTTCACCTGGGCCGGCGAACCCCGAGGCCCGCCTGGGCGTGGCTCAGCCCAGAGGCAGGTGCGGGGGGGGGGGTCAGCCAGGCCTCCTCCACCTGCTGGCCACGTTCACGCCTGCGCCCCCCCGCAGGCCCTGGCGTCTGGGGGCCGGGAGCAGACAGACCGTACGAGCCCCCGGTCGTGCCTGTGGCTCTGCTGCCAGGGGGACCCGGCCAGCAGACCCGCCCAGGCGCAGGGCGGCCGAGCAGCGCTGTGGGGCAGGGAGGCCAAGGGACGGAGCGGGTGTCCAGGCCCGTGGGGGCGCGGGCGACCCCGGCCCTCGTCTCCGCGGGCGCCCGACCTTCCGCCCCAGGTTCCTGTGGGGCAGTGGGGAAAAGCAAGTGTCCTCCGCGGCGGCCGGCGGGCCAGCGTGGGCGTCCTGTCCTGGGCGGTCCTGCTCTCACCAGCCTGCTGCCCGGTCCCCCGCTGGGTCCTGGGCTGCGTGGACGAGCGGACGGTGGTCCAGGCGGGAGCGCGGGGGCCGTGCCGAGCAGAGTGGGCTTGTCTCTGCGGCCAGGGCATGTCCGGCACTGGGCTCGCCGAGTGGTCAGCCCTGGCCCAGCTGGGTCGTGCTGGGTCCAGCCAGGCCTCCAGGCCCTCACGCCGCTGGTCACGTCCGTCTGAGGCGCTCGGGTCCCCCCCACACGCTGGTCCTCGGCGTGGCGTGTCCGGGTGCGGGGTGCTGCCGGGGCCGGGGTGCCTGGTGGGCGTGGCCGGCAGTTCGGCCCACCCCTGCCTGCGCGGGTGCTGGCCCTGCCTCGGGCGCCGAGGTGCTGTCTCCCCGGTGACTCCCCTGAAGCCGTGTGCAACACACGCCGTCCTGACCCAGAAATTGCCGAAGCCTCCCAGAACGCGCCCCCTCCCCCGCCCGCCTGCCTGCCCGCCCGCCCGCCAGGCACTCGCTGCCACGCCGCAGCCCTGCGTGTGGGCCGCCCCCAGCGCTGGCGCCCTCTGGCCCGCGCCCCTGGGGCACGTCACGGACTTTCTGGAGTCCGCCCTGAGTGGACGGACTGCCGCGCCACCGGGTCCTGCCCCAAGAAGTGAGCGTGGCCCTGGCCTGGGGCCTGTCCAGCCGCTGCCCTCCGCCGTCACCCAGGCCATGACAGCGTGCGGGGGGCGAGAGGGGAGGGCGGTGGCCTGAGGGGGGCTCTGGCCGCAGCTGTGCCTTTACAGGCGCCTGCTGGCCCCAGGGCCAGGCCAGGCCAGCGTGACCTGGCCAGCAGCTGCCGGGACATGGGGCAGCTGGCCGATGCCTGTGCCCGCCCGCCAGGCCGTCTGTCCACTGTGCGCGGACGGGGGGCGGGGCGCGGAGGCCCAAAGCTCTCGCAGGAGCCCCGGCTCTGCCTCCTGCCGCGCGGATTCTGGAGCCGCTGCCCGCCCGGGCGGCAGGTCCAGAGCCAGAGGCCGCCGCGGCGGGGCGGGGCTGGCACGGCCACGGCGGCGCCTGCTCGGGTGCAGATCTGCGGGTCTGAGCCTCGGGCCCCGGGGCCTCCGTTGCTGGGCTGTCTCCGCCGCGGGGCCTCGGGGCATGGGCTCCGGGAGGCCCCGTGTCGCCCGGCGGCCGAGCTCACGCGGAGCCCCAGGCCCTGGCCCCGCGCCGCTTCTCCGGCTGCCTGGCCCCGCGTGCGGACGGGGCTGGGCCGGGCCGGGCGGCCGGGCGCCTGGCGTTGCTCTGGCGTGAACGCGGGCCGGGCTCGGGCCGGGTGCTGGGCGTGCCCGGTGGGCGCTGCGTCCGGCCCGCGCGGGTCTCCGTCCCCCACGGGCGGCCCCTGCTGCGGGGCCCGGCCGCGGTCAGGCCGCCCGGCCGTCGCCTGTGCCTTGCGTCCGTGCGGCAGACGCTGTGCAGCTCTCTGCCTCGGTCTCCCGCCTGTCGGTGGACAGGCGCCCGCTGGGGCCGCGCGTGGGCGGGTGCCGGGCCTGCTCACACCTCCCGGCGCCTTCTGGGCGCAGCGGCGTCCAGCGGGCTGTGGCTGTACCGGCCGCGGTGTCCACGGCAGCCCAGTCCGACTGCTCCCGGCTGCGGCGGCGGGGGCTCACAGGCGCGGGGTGGGGGTGGTGGCTCCGAGCGCCCTAACCTGCGTCCTGCTGACCCGTCCTCCCCGGAGCCAGCGCTTTCCGGCACCGCCTGCTGGGGCTCCCAGCACGGGCGTGGGCGTGGGCGCCCAGAGCACCGGGGGACATGGGGCGCCGGTGGGGGGGGGAAGCCGGGGCAGGGGCTGGGCGGGCACGCTGGGGGGCGCAGCCTCGCACGCTGTGCCCAGCAGACCGTGGCTGTGTCCAGACGCCCGGGCGCACACGGCAGGCTCCGGAGGAGAGGGCCGGCTGCCGAGTCCCGGCCAAGCCTGTGGGTGGGCGGGAGCAGGCGCCGCACACACCGAGGCAGCACCGGGGCGCGAGGGCCTCACGGGGTCAGCCCCCATCTGGCGTGGCCGGACCAGGGCCACGAGAGAGGCGGCGGCTGGATGGGACGGTGGCCACGAGAGGAAGTGAGCCGGGAGCGCAACCCAGGCCGATCCAGGCCCTCGACCAGCCTCGGGCCCCGCCTCGGGCTTGGACTGACTCGGCGCCTGCGAGGCCCACCCCAGCTCTGAGGCGGCGTCCCAGCCCGGGCAGCGGCGGGCACAGAACCACGGCTCCTCACACGCGTGCCCGAGCGGGGGAGACGAGAGCGTGCAGGAGCTGCACCGGCAGGGCCCCATCTGCCCAGAAGGGGAGCGGTGTGGGGGCGTGCAGGTGGGGTGGCGCAGGTGGGGGGGTGCAGGTGGGGGTCGCAGGCGGGGGGAGCGCAGGTGGGGGANGGCGGCGCAGGTGGGGGGGCGCAGGTGGGGGGCACAGGTGGGGGGAGCATGGGTTGGGGCGCAGGTGGGGGGGCGCAGGTGGGGGGCGCAGTTGGGGGGCGCAGGCGGGGGGCGCAGGTGGGGGCGCAGGTGCGGTGTCGCAATTGAGCTGTTTACTGTGCGTGGGACGGTGCAGGTGAGGCCCAGCTGCCACCTCCGCCTACCTGCCTCAGCCATGCTCCTGTGGCCTTGGGGCACGAGGGGAGGGACAAGGGTCTGGGCAGGCGGTGGGCGCGGCGGGCTCCTTGTGGTGCATGGGGAGGTTTCCTTCGAGGGGACGCTGTCGAGGGGGGCGGGGCTGGTGCAGGCGGCTCCTGGGCTCTGCGGAGGGCGGCTGCAAGAGGTGGTGCGGTCATGAGCCCCGCTGGGCTGTGCTCCGGGAGCCTCGGGAGACCCCGCCGGCCCCCCCTCCGCGGCTCCTGCGCTGCGGCCGCTGTCCGGTGCCCACGCTGGCCTGGGGGCGCCTCCGGGACCGGCTGGTGCTCTGCCCCTGTCTGGGGAGGGGCTCACAGCAGTGCAGAGGAGCTCGGCGTGCAGGGACGGGACCCGAGCGTGCCGCGTGCGTGCGTGTGTGCTTGCACGTGCTCTGTGGTCATCCGCCTGCAGCCATCAACGAGAGGGAGTTCTGCCAGGCACAGTTCCACGTCGCTGGCTGGTGGGGAGCTGGGCGCATCCTCCACGCCTGTCCCCGCAGGCCCAGCCCAGCGCTAAATATATCCCAGCATCCCAGACGCGCCCTGGCAGCCCCGGAGCCCCGCCCCACCACGCCACTGACCGGCACCCCGCAGGGATTGATTCTCTAGCAAAAATCAATGCCCGCCACTTCCAGAGCATGGTAGAGGTTGTCCAGGCACTGTCTCCAGTGCCACGAACCCCTCTGGGGACCGGAGCCCCGATCTGCAGGCAGGAGCAAGGCCCAGACCGAGGTGCAGCTGCTAGGTCACGCCCGGCAGGGTGTGCAGGCCCTGGCCTCCCAGGAGCACGGCTCACGGCGCTTCCGGTGAGGGCGTGGCTGCCCGTGTCCCCGCTCATGCTCCCGTGCCCGGCGGTCCACGCAGGGCCAGCAGGCCCACGCCACTCGGTGTCCTGCCACGCCCTGTGCTGCATGTGACGTCCACCCTCCAGGGGGGGCACCGGCCGGTGACTCCAGAGCCCGCCCTGGATGGCCCCTGCTCCCGAGCCGTGGGGACAGCCAGCCGCCGCCTGACCCCGGCCCCATGGGGACCCAAAGGGACGTCACAGAAAGCGACTCCTTTTGTCACTGAGAACAGGACCCGCTCTCAGCTCCGAGGTTAGCACCTTGGAAAGAGCCTCGTTCCGGGAGTTGGGGTCTCGGGGCTGTTTCTGCCCCTGGGGGACATGCCCCCCAATGCCCTGCTTTCCTACCTGTGATTCTTCGGGGTACCCTGAGTGCCAGCCAGACTCCTCAGAGGCTCTCCCAGCAGGGCGCCCCAGACTGGCAGCAGCTGGAGGCCTCGCTGCCTCCTGGAGGGGCTGCCTCCCCTGGGGGCTGAGCCCTGGGGTCTCCCCGTGCTCTGGAGACCCTCCAAAGGCAAGCGCCTCCCTGGGTCGCGTGGAGGTGAATGCCCACATCTCAGTGTGAACACCCAGCGATTGCGGGGTGCGGGGAGACAGGCTCTGACCCTGGCGGGGTCTTCCCTCGGGCAGTGCCAGGTGGAAACACCCAGAGAGGCCCTGCTGCTCGAGTTGCTGGAGCAGCACCTCTGTGAGGGGGAAAGCCTGGCAGGCTCCCTGGAGGAGGTGATGTTGACCTAGCAGCGTCAGCCCAGGCAGTGGGAGCGGGCGCCGGTGGCCTGTGCAGCGCCCCAGGAGGCATTGGCAGGGCTGCCACGCCCTGCCGGGCCCCGCTGAGGCAGGCCTGCTGCAGAGGCCACACGGCCCCCCGCGGGCGCCCGCCTCCTGGCCTGGCCGGCTCCTTGCCGCAGGAAGGGCTCTGTTGCAGGAGCGGCTGTGGGTCCCGGCTCAGGCAGCGGGCCGAGGGGAGCAGGGGTGTGGCTCTGCTGGCGCGGGCCGTGTGCCCACATGGCCGGGCAGGGACCTGGGACACGCGCCCCGCACCCCTCCTGCACCTCTCCCGGCCTCCAGGCAGAGCCAGGCTCGGGGCCGCTGGGGCCACAGCCCTCTAGCACGGCGGAGCTGGCCAGCCTGGGGGAGGGGACGTGCTATCGGTGGGGAGGGGCCCGCGGGGGGGCGGGGGGCGCTGCCTGGCCCAGCTGCTCCCTGGCCACAGCTGGCCCGAGGGAGCGGCTCTCCTCTGAGAGGGGAGCCCTGCCGGGGCCAGGCGCAGTCTGCACGACCTGGTGCTGGTCTGGCGGCTCTCGTGCCGGGCCGTCGGGGTGGACGTGCGTCCGGCCTCAGGCCCTGCCCACGCCGCCGGCCACACGAGGTTGGGGGTCCCGGCGGCGCACGGCTCACCAGCCCTGCCGTCCAGCGGCCACGCTGGCAGCTGCAGGACGCCCGCCGCGGGCCTGTGGGCAGCGTCCAGACGCGCGTGGGGGTCTCAGCCGGCCTCACGTCCCAGTTCTGCAAAGAGGCTTGTGCCAGGAATAGAACCTCCACCTCCCGAGGCTCCTCCCGCTGGTGCCGGGGAGGGGAGCCAGCGGCTGGGGGGTGCCCACCTGCCAGCCTCGGGAGCGGGGCCTCGAGTCCCCCGCGGGACCGGGCGCAGGGGCTGCTGGGGCGGCTCCCCTGCCCCAGGGGCCGAGTGCTGGCCGTGCCTCCCGGCGAGACAGGAGGACCCACGGGGCGGGGCACGGGGCGGGGCGCGTGCCGGCTCCTGTGTGCCCCGCCCCGGGAAGCCGGGCCCGGGGAGGCCCCTCGCAGTGCCCGGGGCGGCCGCTGTCCCGGGTTCGGGTCCCGGGGGCGCAGGAGGGGGCGCAGGAGGGGGCGGAGACGTGGCCTGCAGTCCCGGCTGCCGCACCCTCGTGCTCCGTCTGCCGTCTCGTCATCTGGACGGTCACAGAGCAGTGCGGAGAGCCCGCGTAGCCGCCCGGACGGCAGGGCCTCACATCTTGCTACTCACGTCTCTCCTGAGCCGAACGCTGGAGAGCCACGGGCCCTCAGTCCCCGCCGCCCGCCTGGGCCGCTGAGCCGCCCGCTGGCCGTCTGCTGGGTGGTGGCCGAGCTGCCCCCGCTCCGCCCCCCCAGGGTGCTCTCCGTGCTTCGGGCGGCAGTGCCCTGTCCGACCTTCCTGCTCCCCCCGTGGCCAGTTTTCCGTGGCCTGCTCGGGGGCGCGGCTGACGGCTGGGCGGACGGGATGGGTGTGGGCCGCGCCTGCCCGCGGGCGGACGGCCAGGACTGGGCGGGAGGCCTCCCTGGTGGCTGCGGGGTGGCGGCAGAGGAGGGGTCTCTGAGCCAGACCCCAGACCCGGCGGCTCGGCCCACCCCCTCCCTGGGGTCCCTGCCGGTCCTCCTGGCCCCGGGTCCTGCGTCCGGCTGAGCCTCTGCTGGACGTCCCGTGTCCACGGCTTTTTCTCAGACCCCAGAGCTCCGCGTCCTAGGGAGAGGGCTGCCACCCCCGCGCTCCCCTCCCCCCAGGCCGGGCTGTTTCCCTGCCCCCGCATCGGCCCCCTGGCGCCCACTGCCCACGGGGCGGGTCCCCCGGGCCCAAGCGCCTGGTGCAGCATGGCCTGTGACCGCCCCGCCGGGCGTCCCGGAGCTTCCGCCAAGCCAGCTCCGGTGGAACGGGCCCTGCCCTCTGCCTCAGGCGCAGCACCGCGGTGGGGGCTCCGTGAGCGTGGGCGGAGGTGGGCGCAGGGACGGACGGGGTCTCGCCGGGTGGGGCTGGGTCCTGCGTCCAGGGTCCCGCCAGTCTGGGAGTCCCTAGAGACCACGCTCTGTGCTGGGCCCTTGCCAGCCCAGCAGGGAGGGGTGCAGCAGCATGGGGCCGGCCCTCCGAAGCAGGGGAGGGGGGCGTGCAGCCGGCTCCGCGCCGCTCAGAGCGTGCACGCTCCCTGAAGCGGGCGTCCGTGTTCTGGACTGAGCCGCCGGGAGGGAGTCCCGCTGAAGGTGGCCCCATTTCAGTAGGGCCGTCTGTGCAGCAGGGACAGCGTGGCCGCGCTGGGGCAAGCGGAGGGGGAGGCCCGGTGGAGCGTGCACAGGGCGGCCGGCTCCCCGGGAGCGGGGAGCGGCCCCGGTGGGCAGCGAGGTGCTGCACCCGACTCTGGATGTGGCCGGGGGCCTGACAGCCACGTCCCCGTTGAGGCCGCCTGGCAGCTGCCGTCACTATGACCTAAGAAACGCATCGGACGGGAGCAGAGGGAGGGTGCGGTGCCCTGCCCAGGCCGGGCCTGGCGCCTTCGTGGCCACCTCGTGTCCTGCAGCCGGGGAGGCGCCTGCCTGATAGGCTTCTGGGCCAGGGCCAGGGGGAGCGGCCGCGGGGCTGGGTGCCATGGGGCTGGGGTGCCATGGGGCTGGGGTGCCACCGGGCTGGGGTGCCGCTGGGCTGGGGTGCCGTGGGGCTGGGGTGCTGCCGGGCTGGGGTGCCGCTGGGCTAGGGTCTTCAGGGGCTGGGGTGCCGCAGGGCGCTGCCGGCGTGCGGAGGGCTGTGGGGCTGAATGCCCAGGAGTGGCCGGGGCCGGGCATCGGGAGTCCTTGCCCGGGGACTGGACGGCGCTGCTGGTCCGGCCAGACCTAAATGTTTATGCCTGGCAAATTGCTGGCTTTTTCCTTGCTTTCAGGTGACCTTGAGAACCTCTGCCACCTGTCACCAAGTCCCAGACCGGGCCTGCCCGCTCCCGCCCCCCCAGCAGCGCTGGCGGACAGAGACGGGGCGGGAGTGGCCGCCAGCGGCGCAGTAGGGGCGGCCCAGCAGGGTGGGGGCGAGCAGGAGGCGGGAGGTCCTGGGGTCTCTGCAGGGGCCTGGGGCGCAAGCGGGGCGTGAGGCCCCCTCCCGCGACGCCATTTCCTTCTGGCCCCCTCTGGCGCTGGGGCCGCACCTCTGCGGTGGGGCGGGGAGGCGCACGGGGCCGCTGGCCGCCTAGACACGGGATCCATCTCTGTCTTCTCAAGCAGCCGGCCGCTGACACTCGCCCTGGGGCGGCCGCGGGCCCCTCCCACACTGCAGGCGGGACCTTCTGTAGCAGGAAACCAGTTCAGTGGGCCCCAGCGGTGCCCCTTATGTAAGGCGTGGAGCCGGGGAGGCGCAGGCGTCCGGGAAGCCGGCCAGCCGCGTGTCCCGTGGGCTGTGGCCCAGCCAGCGCCGTGGGCTGGAGGCCGAAGCCTGAGGCGTGGGCGCCACCCGTTTGGAGAAGGGGCTGAGGCTGGGCTCACGGCAGGGCTGGAGCAGAGGGGCTGTCCCGGCCAGCGGGAGCACTGCGCCACGCTGCTCTCGGCGAGAGGCCGAGGGGGTCACGGGCGACACAGGAGACGCGCTGGCCCTGGGGCGGGGGTGTGGCCCGGCCGCACCCTCCAACCGGAGCCCTCCTGGCCGGCGCCCTTCCTGGACCGGGCAGAACCTGCGGCCCAGACTCCGAGCCATGCCTTGGCCAGGGCTGAAACAGCCCCGGGCCGGGCCGCGGGCGCAGGCGGCTGCTGGGGCGTGGGCTGCTCTTCTAGCCACAAGCCAGGGGCCATGGTCTGGGTGCGCAGCCGAGCCCCTGCCCGGGCGCGATGCTCCGGAGGCCGGGGCTGCCCGTGCGTGGGGGCACCCGGCCGGGCGGAGGTCATGCTTCGGCGTGAGCGCTGGGCCCGCTGCCGAGCGCCTGGACGATCCCTCAGGGCCACCGCCCGGCAGTGGCTCTCCTGCTCAGGCGGCGCCCCAGGGGCCAGGCCGGGCAGGCCCAAGCGGCTTGTCTCGCCCAGGCCTCGGTCGCCGCCTGAGCTCCCCCAGCCCCGGTTCCCTCTGGCACCCTGGGGCTGCGTAGTGGGTTAAGGCGGCACCCCCAAATTCACGGCCGCCTGCACCTTCGAGAGCCGTCTTCTTTGAAACAGGCCTGGCAGAGCTAAGACAGGCGGGCTGGGGCCGGAGCAGGGCAGGGTGCACCTGGGCGCACTGGAGGGCCGTGTGGCCTTGGGGCCGGGCCCGGACAGCAGGAAGGGGCTGCCCGAGCCTGGGGCGCCCCCCGCCCCTTGAGTCTGGGCCCAGGCCTCTGGGGGTAGCCCCTCCCGGCGGGACGCGATTGTGGGGCCTGCTGGGGCGCCGGCTGCTCCAGGCGTGTGGCTGGCGGGTGAGCTCACCCGCCGCGTCTGCCCACCCCTTCCGGGACCGGGACAGGCGCTCTGGGGAGGGCAGTGGCAGCGGCTATTTCGGGCACCGGGAGGCAAGGCCCTGCCCCCCCAGGGCACCGCGGCAGCTGCCACGGGCCTCTGGGGTTGGCCAGAGCGGCTGCGGGGCAGGCCTGGGCGAGGTGGAGCCCACCTGCCTGTCCCGCGGGGCGGCTCCTGGCTGCAGCCCAAGGAAGCCCCAGGCAGATGCAGTGGCAGGGCTGGCCGGGGGCGCGGGCGGCTGCAAGGGCTTCCTCTCCAGGCCGAAACGCCCTTGTCGAGGGGCGCGCTGAGGCTGGGGTGGGCTCCCCCGCCCTAGAGGGGGTGCGGCCCCTCGTGGAGGGGGCCCTCGTGAAGGAGGGCTCCGTCCCCCATCCTCCCCCCTGCCCCCCCGCCTAGGGTCACAGCTCCCAGGGCCACAGCCCGTGCGGGAGCCCGCTGGCTGACAGCAGGCTGGGGCGGGCGTGGCAGCGGGCGCTGCCTCCTCGCTCTGCGCAGGACCCGCCGGGCCTGACCTTGGACCCTGGGCCTCTGTCGGCAGGGCCCTGCAGGCGCGAGCCAGCCTGGCCCGTGGCCCAGTCGCCCTCCCGGCCCCACTGTCCGCAGGGAAGGCTCCGGGCCGGGGGGTCAGTGTGGGGGCCTGCGGTCAGGGGCCGGAGAAGGCCGGTTCTGTTGCCTTCTGAGCCCGTTGTCTGGACCGGGCCTCGGGCACCAGCCGCGGCCCTGCGACGCAGGGTCAGGCCCCCGGCCTCTCCAGGGGCGGGCCAGGCCGGCCCTGCGCTGCCCGCGGCACCGGGAGGCCAGGGCGGGAGCAGCCACCCCAGGAGCCCGAGCTCCCGGCCTCGGCCAGCCCATCTGGGAGACGGCGAGGCGGCCAGTGCCATCCCGCCGTGCGAGTGGACGGTCCCTCAGCAGCGGGCGGTGCGCTGCCTGCTGCCCAGCCCCCGGCACCCGCCCCCACAAAGGCCTGGCCCAGCCTCACCCTCTACGGCGCCACTGTCCAGCCCTGGCCGGGTCAGCAGCCCTGCGCGCGCCACGGCCGACCCGAGCCCAGCGAGGACGCACCCCCAGCAGGGGCCCGCCCCGCCCGCCACGGCCTAGGGAGCATGGCTCAGGCCTCTGCTGTTGCGGCCGTGGTCAGGCAGGAAGCCCCGGCAGGTCACCTCGAGTCCACGGTGGGACGACTGTGCCTGGAGGCCTGTGCTGGACGTCCTCACTGCGGGGGGGGCCAGGGGGCCCAGGGCGGGGCCGAAGCCTGGGGTGCGGCGGTGCCCTCCTGCCCTGCCCTCCCCTCCCCTGACCCCCTCTGCTCTCCTCCCCTGCCCCTCCCCTCCCTTTCCTCCCCCCCTCCCCTCCCTTTCCTCCCCCCCCTCCTCTCCCTCTCCCCTCCCCTTCCTCTCCCCTCCCCCCTCCCCCTCCCCTTCCCTCCCCCCTCCCCCCATAGGGAGTGAATGCACCAGGCCATGTGCTGGAGTCCGCAGCGCCTCAGGGCTCTCCCCGCGTTGTGCCTTCAGTGGACTTGGGGGAAGCCACGTGCCCCTCAGACCCTGTGCCCGCCGGCACCCCTGCCTGACCACTGCCGCCTCCAGCGTCTCCGGTCCTGCTGGGCCAGGCTGTCCCGGGGTGGGCAGCGGGCAGTGTGGCGCCCTCGGGCCAGCACTGAGGCGCCGCTGTCCCTGCCTCTAGCTCTCCCGCCCATCCTCTCTGTGGAACCGCCGGCCAGGCGGCGTCGTGCGGGTGCTGGCAGGGCCTGCCCCTCTGCTGCTGCCCACAGCGGCGACCAGCCTGCGCCCCTGCTGGGAGCCGCGGGGTGCTGTCGGAGGTGCTGTCGGAGGCCCCGTCCTGCGGGAAGGTGTCTCTCTTCGGCACTGGCACCCGCAGGAGCCCTGGAGGTCACAGGCCCACAAGGTCCTCGCAGGAGGGGCCTGACAGCCAGCACCGCCCCCCACCGCGCGTGTCCACTTCCTGCCGGCAGAGGGCAGCACCGCTGCCCCGCCCCCACAGCCAGGAGGCTTAGAGGGGCTCAGGCAAGCCCGTTCCAGCAGCTCCCCCACCCCAACTAGACACATCCAGGCCCCAGGACGCTGGCGGCGTTGGTCGGGCTGCGTGCTCTTGAAAATGTCCACAGCCATCGTGTCTGGGGCACTTTCTGCACGCTGGCCCCCGTGCCGGCCCCCAGAGCCGGCCCCCGTGCCGGCCCCCAGAGCTGACCCCCAGAGCCAGCCCCTGTGCCGGCCCCCAGAGCCGGCTGAGCATTGTCCTGCCAGGGCTGGGCTGTGACAGGTGGGTGGACAGACGGACAAGCCTGGGCTCCCAGGGCCTTGCCTGGGCTCACAGCCCGCAAGAGGCGAGGCTGGGCCTCAGGGGAGCCGTGGCCCACACCGCCAGGACTCTGACGGGCCTGCCCCGTGTGCCCGGTGGCCACACCCTGGCCGGGGCCAGCGCCCAGCGGGAGCCGCCTGTGCAGTCGCGGGGAGATGTGCCTCTTGTTCTCTGCGCGGCCTCTGAGGGGACCGCGGTGTCCGAGCTCGCGCCGCCAGCCCCGTCTCGGCCCAGCTTGCCACGGTGGGGTGACCATGAGGCCTGGCCGAGTGGGGCCCTGGCCCGGGCTAGGCGTGGCCAGCAGGGCCGGCGTGGCCGCGGTCTAGCCTCGACCCCACGCGCTTCTGCAGGGGCGTCTCAGCCTGAGCCCGGAGGGCCCGTCCCGCCGCGCCTACAGTTCGTTGAGTGGTGGACACGGGGCTGTGCCACGGGGAACCAGCGCCCGGGACGCAGGGCAGTGCGGCCTCGCACCCAGCGCTGGCCTGCCTGTGGGAGTGCCAGGCGGGGCTGGGCTGAGGGGCTGCTGGCCCTGGGGCCCTCTGCTCGCGCCCTCCTGGGCACCCACAAGGCCGGGGGCAGCGGCCACGCACCGGCCCTCCAGGACTCTGCCCGGCGCGGGAGCCAGTGGCCGGGGCAGTGACAGCGCAGCGGCAGCGGGGGCCGGGAGCGGGGACCCCCTCCCGGGGAGTGACCAGGGCTCTGGGCCCACGGAGGCTGGTGAGGCGTGGCCTTGAGGCTGTGGGCCAGGCCCAGCCCCGCAGCTGCCCTGAGTACAGCGGCTCGAGGGCCCGATGCCCCGGCTAGCCCTGGGGTGCAGGGGGCGGCCTCTGGCTGTGCTGCCGGCTGTGCTGCCGCCCGGCCCCCACCCACCGACGCCCCTCCGCAGTGTCGGGGCCGCAGGCTGCGCTGGGCACGCTGGAGAAGCCCCCCGGCTCGGCCATCCTGTGCGACACCTGCGGGCAGCCGTGCAGGGGCGAGGCGCTGCGCGTACAGAGCAAGTACCTCCACCGCAAGTGCTTCGTCTGCAAAGGTGAGCTCAGCGGCGCGGCCTCGGAGGGGCCCCGGTGGGGGGCCCGCGGTGTCCCTGAGCCCGGCGTCGGGGAGCAGAGCGATGCCCCGGCCGCAGCGGCCACCTGCGGCAGCCTCTGGGCACCCCCGGGCCCGGGACGCCCGGGAGGCCCCGCTGGCTCTGGCGGCAGGCGGCACGGGCGGTGCAGAGGGCCGTCGGGGCTGCCTGCCCCCGCAGAGCCGGTCTCGGCCGACCCGCTCTCCCACGCCGGGAAGCCGAGGCCCGGAGTGGGGGCGTCCTGCGCAGGATGATCTGGGCAGCTGCTGCAGGTGGGAACTAGAACATCTCGAGGAGGGGGCGGAGCGCGGGGAGGAGGGAGGCTGCCAGGGTGCGGGGTGCCTCCCTCCACGCCGGCGTCGCCGTGGAAACAGAGCCGGAGCTGCTCCTCAGGCAGACGGCGGGGCTGTTGTGGTCCCGGCAGGGGCCGTCAGGGGTGGCCGCCACAGCCGGCCACAGGGCCTCGGCTGGGCTCTCCCTGCCCGGCTCTGGCTCGGCTCCTGGCACCGGGACCGCCGGCCGCGTGAGTCTCGGGGCCCAGCCCGGTGCTGCGGGGCTGCAGGGGCGGGGCGGCTGCGGGCTGCTGGGCGGGGGCAGTGCTGGCCGGGAGGCCCAGGACGGGCCCTGGGTGGGCGCGCCCACAGGGCAGTGACCCGCAGCACACGGGCGGCGCCAGCGCTGGCGGGTCCACGCGAGGACGCGGAGGCCCTGGGTCCTCAGACGGCCCGCGCTGGCTGGAGACGCAGCCTGGCACCTGGCCACCTCTGCACGCCCCTTCCGGTGCGTCCTTGCGGCCCGCAGGCCACGGGCAGGCGGCCCAGCGGGGAGAGGAGCGGACGCTTGCTGGCGGAGGGCGGGGGGGCTGGGGCGGGGCAGGAGGGGCAGGGGCAGGTAGAGAGCCACGCAGCTTCCTGCTCCGAGTGGGGAGAGAGCTGCTCCGAGGCTGCAGGGGTGCTGTGGGTGAGTGCCCAGCCTGCCCTCAGCCCCTCTGCGCTGCAGGGCTCCTGCCCGTGTCCCCGCCTGCTGCCTGCACGGGGGAGGGGTCCCTGCTACGGGGTCGCCCACCAGGACAGCCTGGCGCGTGGTGGTGTCCAGGCTCAGCCACCTTCGGCCTGGCCTGTGGCCGTGGCCCCCCTGCAGGCAGGGCTCGTGCTGTCCTGGGGGGCCGAGCAGGCAGGGGTGCCGGCCGGCCCCGGCACAGCTGGGCCTCGGCCCTCGGTCGGGTCTGGGAGCTTCCCGCCAGGTCCAGCGCCGGAGCCTCGCCGGGCTGCCCCGGTTTGCAGCGTGGGGCTGCGGCCGGGCGGGCTGGCGGGCGGCTCCCGCTCACGGCCGCGTCCCCCAGCGTGCGGCTGCGACCTGGCCGAGGGCGGCTTCTTCGTGCGCCAGGGGGAGTACATCTGCGCGCCGGACTACCAGAGGCTGTACGGCACCCGCTGCTTCCGCTGCGGCCAGTTCATCGAGGGCGAGGTGGTGTCGGCCCTCGGCAGGACCTACCACCCCGACTGCTTCGTGTGCGCCGTGTGCAGGTCAGTGCGGCGCCTGTCCGTCCGTCTGTCTGCGGGGGCGGGGGGGCGCTCCCGTCCAGCCCAGCACGGGGCCCTCCCGTCCGCACGGGCGGGGGCCCCTGCAGCAGCCCGCGCCCCGTGGCCTGCGCGTCGTCCGGCCCTCCCGCCCCGCTCCAGTCTGTGGTGCGGCCGTGTCTTCTCTTGTCCGGTGCCCGCTGTGCCCGCCCGCCCCTCCTGGCCCCCGGCTCTGCTCCTCAGCGCCCCACTCCCCGCCACCCCGCCCCTCACTCCCCCTGGGTGCATCGTCCGGGGGTGGCCCCGGCATCCCACGGGCTCCCCCTGCCCGCCCGCCTCTGCCCCCGCAGGCCGCACACCCGGGGCCGCCCTGGGTGCGCCCTCTCTGCTGTGGCTCCTTGGAGCGGCCCAGGCCTCCGAGAGCACCCGGGCCCTGGCGTGGCCTGAGGAGCGTCCCGTCTGTCCCGCAGCCTCGCTCGCCTGCTCGTCACCCGTCCCCTTAGCCTGGCTTCCTGGCCTCTGCGGGCAGCACGAGGGCCCGCAGGCCGCGGGGCCCCACCCGGAGCCTTCCCGCCCAGGGTGCAGCAACTCCCACCGCCGCGGCCGGCGCCTGCGGCCAGGTGCCCGGCTGAGCGTCCTGCGGCGGGGCGGACGCGCCCTGTGCCCACCGGTGTGGTGGAGGTGGCCTGGCGGCTGACGCCCCCTGGGTCTGGCTCAGATCGGACACGCTGCTGCCTACGGCTCCGTGGGCAGGGGCCAGCGGGCAGCCTGGCCGCCGTCGCCCCAGCCCAGGCGCACGTCCGGGACGCCCCGCTTCTTAGAAATGGCAACAACAGAGCTCCATGTGCCGTGCTCGTCCCGCCACGCCCAGCGAGAGGGGACTCGGGTGCTCCCGGGGCCGTGGCCCTGGTTACAGCGCTGCCCCGGACAGAAGTGGGCCTCGGGCGGAGTGCGAGACTGGAGGGCGCCAGGGAGCACGAGCCAGCGGCCACCCCGGTGTCCTGGTGGCCGCCGTGGGCCGAGTGTTGGATTTCTGAGCACGGCACTCAGCAGCGAGGCTGTGCGGTCACGGTCTGGACCATCTCCTCGGATTGTCGCTGTTTTAGATAGCAGGCGACTCTGCCTGGGCCAGCTGGGACTGGACTGCCCCACCCCACAAGCAGCCAGCAGCCGGACACCGGGCAGAACTGGCCGGACAGAGCCCAGGCCGGAGGGGAGGAGAGGGAGCCGGAGCCCTCCCGAGCCAGTGCTGGGGGGTGGTGGGTGGGGGAGCCAGGCCCCGGAGGGGAGCCCAGGCGGGGAGTGCTGTGCGGGGCTGGGGTCTGCTGGGCCCACGAGTCTCGGCCAGGCCCGAGGCCTCGGGGACGCAGGGGTCTCCTGGCAGGCGGGGCCGAGCGGCTGGCTTGGGGGCGGCTCCGGGGCTGAGGGACGGCGTGTCCCGACCCCAGGCCAGGTCCTCGGAGCACCTGAGGGGCGGCCCTCCTTGTGGGGACCGAGACCCATGCTGCCGGCACCTGCCCGCCCAAGCAGGGGTGCAGCCAGAGACCGTGCGAGGTGCACGGGAGTGGCCCCCGCACCGCAGCGCCCGAGGGAGGCCAGGAGCCAGCGCCCCCGTGCGCAGCTGCCTGGCTGTGGACCATGCCGCTGACAGGCGGCCACAGCATCTCTGGACACAGAGATGGGTCCGTGGAGCCAGGAGGGGCGCGGAGGTCCGGGAGGAGGTGGAGTGAGTGCGGCTGTCGGAGCAGAGACCGAAGAGGGTCTGGTCCGATGACATCAGACCCGGGACTTTGGACGCAACCTGAGCAGGCAAAGGGCCCTGCCCCGCCCGGCCCCACCCAGCTCCTGTGGTCAGAAACGGGAAAGCCCAGAGGCAGCGGGAGGACAGAAGTGAGCGGCTGGGGCCGGCCATCCTCCTGTCCCGGCTGCCAGGGGTCTCGGAGGGCGGGGGAGAGGCCCTCAGCCGGCCGCCGAGCCCGAGCCTCAGGAGCGCAGGGGGACGGCAGGCCGTGGGGCCTTCCTGGGCCACGATGGCGACCTCGGAGTGCTGCTGGGACAGTGGACACTGCAGAGAGGAGGCCTGCACTGCGTGCCTGGGCATGGACCGTCGCGCAGCGGGGTGAGGTAGCATCGCAGCTGCAGCACCGCAGGGCAGTCACAGGCAGGACAGACGGACAGGCACGGCTGCGTCACCACGACAGAGACCGCACTGCAGGCGGCCGGCAGGGTCGCGGGTGGGCGAACGGGGTCGGAGGCGCTGCAGACTGGGAGCAAGCCAGGAGCCCGGAGAGGGGTGTCTGCTGAGGGCTGCACCCCGACTGCATAAGGGGCTCCTGAAGCTCAGCAGGAAGACCAGGAGGGCCTGTGAGAGGGGCGGGCGTGTCTACCAGATGCCCAGCAGTGCCCGCGGCGACGCCAGACGGCGGCCGGAGCCGGGGCCGTCTGCAGTCTGGAGCGTGGGCCTGGCGGCAGCCCACAACAAAAACTCAGGCCAGAGGCTGGGCCACACCGGCTCTGAGACCGCCGGGCAGCTGCCTGTCCCGTCACGCACGGCCAGCGCGTGGCCCTGAAATCCCACCGCCGCTGTCTACCGGGAAGCAGCCCGGCAGCAGCAGCTCTGGCGGCCCAGACTGCAGCCGGCCTCGGGGTGGGGGCTCCGCTGCGCACGCTCGGGCAGGGGTGGAAGGTGCGACCACACGGCCGTGAGGACGCCCGAGTGACGCCGCGTGGCACGCACGACCGGACTCCGCCTCTGCACCCTGGGGGGCCCTGCGAGCCCTGGCGACCAGCCGGCCCACGCCCTGGGGGCTTCTCGGCGGCAGGGTCCCCTCGCATGACCATGATGTCGGTCGCGTGCGTGTGTACACGCGCTAGAATGTACTTTAGCAAAGTGGACCCACGACATGAAGCTACCGCTTGTTCAGCTCTTCCTGGGGCCCAGACCGTGGTCTAGAGCTTTCCATGCTGCGTGTCCAAAGGATGGCTGGGCGATGGGGGGGTGGGCTGGATGGAGGGATGGTGGATGGATGATGGTTGATAGATGGATGGATGATGGATGAGGGATGAGGGATGGTGGATGAGGGATGAGGGATGATGGATGATGAATGAGGGATGATGGATGAGGGATGAGGGATGAGGGATGAGGATGGTGGATGGATGATGGATGAGGGATGGATGGATGATGAATGATGGATGAGGGATGAGGGATGAGGGATGGTGGATGGATGATGG
>JAGFMF010012010.1:1465530-1478579 GCA_019455555.1 Galemys pyrenaicus
TGGTGGATGGATGGATGATGGATAATGGATGAATGGATGATGGATGAGGGATGAGGGATGAGGATGGTGGATGGATGATGGATGAGGGATGGATGGATGATGAATGATGGATGAGGGATGAGGGATGAGGGATGAGGGATGGTGGATGGATGATGGTTGATGGATGGATGGATGATGGATGATGGATGATGGATGAGGAATGGATGGATGATGGATGATGGATGGATGGATGATGGATGATGGATTGATGGATGAGGGATGATGGATGATGGATGGATGGATGAGGGATGAGGGACGGATGGATGATGGATGATGGATGGATGATGGATTGATGGATGAGGGATGAGGGATGATGGATGAGGGATGATGGATGATGGATGAGGGATGATGGATGATGGATGAGGGATGAGGGATGGTGGATGGATGGTGGATGAGGGATGGATGGGTCATCGTATGGGTGGGTGTGTGGATGCATGGTGGTGCGTGGCGGGTGGTAGAGGGATGGGCAGCCAACAGTGGGAGGACGGCCTGGCCCCCGCCGCTGCCTGGTGCCGGGGACCATTTCGCCCTCCTGGGCCCGGGTGGGCTTCCCGCCCAGGGCAGACACGGGTGGGAAGTGGCTGACAGGTGACGGTTCTCTCCTTCCAGGCTGCCCTTTCCTCCTGGCGACCGCGTGACCTTCAACGGGAAGGAATGCATGTGCCAGAAGTGCTCCGTGCCCACGGTGGCGGGCAGTGGCGCCCACCTGGCCCAGGGCCTCTGGAGTAAGTGCCGGCCGGCCGGGCGGGTGGTGCCGGGCCCGGGGTGGGCCGCCACAGGGCTGCTAGACGTGTAGCTGGACAGGCACAGCGCGGGCCTGCGGGGGGCCGGGCGTTCGTGCCACGGCCCTGCGCGGTGGTGTCCCCACCCGCCCGCGGGCCCGGCCCCCGCCCAGCCCCCACCCGGCTCCCGGCACACACACTCGGCCGCGTGGTCACTCCCGGGGCAGTGGAGAGCACTGGGCTCTGGGCCCCTGTGGCCAGGAGATGCTCAGACTGCCCCAGGAGCTGGGCCAGGGTGTGTGTACAGTGGGCACTCAGTAGATGCTTCTTGCACAGAGAAGCAGCAGAGCACGAGTGGAAAGGAACAAGTGGCCAACGACGTTGGGCAGCAGGAGCCTGTGGGCACTGGCTTTTCCCAGCGGGGGCTCTTCCGGAGCCAGAGGTGGGGCACAGACAGGGCTGGGCAGGGGGACCCAGTGCACCCGCACACTTGTTGCAGGGGCGGGGTCCGGGACAGGCCGCCTGTCCCAGAAGGAGGAGGTCCCTTATTTCCATTTCCAGAACGGCCCCACCCGCTCCCCCCCTCCCCTGTAACACATGCCCTTGCTGGCGGCTGAGGTCTCTGCAGAGACTCCTCCCAGGAGCTATTGGGTGTTGGCTGGGCCGGTAAACATCCCCACTGTGACTCAGGAGGCCAGTCCCTGGGGAGGCCAGCTCGCAGTGACAGCAGCAGCAGCTGCTGAGGCTGTTGGCTTGGGACTGGCTAGGAGAGTGTCCCCCACCTCCCCATTTCTCTCCAGCTGAGATCTGGATTAATTGAATCTTTGAGAATTTGCTTCAACAACAGTAGCAGATTTAATTTTAATTAAACCTGAAATGGTAATCAAGAACTCTACGGCAAAATGAAAAATGGTGGCAGGGGTGTGTGTGGTTACTTTGAGTGGTTTGTCCAGAGCTTCCTGGCAGCCAGAGTGAAAGGGGAAAGAAACAGGCCTTTCACTTTCCCATATGCCAAGAAATGCCTGGGATACTTTTTGACAATTTCTGAGATTTCAAAAAATGTCAGTGGCAGGAAGAGTCTACTCCCTCCAAACACAAGTTCATCTCAGAATATCAAGTTTGCAGCGGTGGAAGCGAACGCTGCCCTGCCCATCCGCCCGCCCCCGCTGGTCAGCCATGCAGCCCGCCCCTGCTCCCAGCCCTCGGGGGACGCCCAGCTCGTGCCAGGCGGCCGAGATGCTCCCGAGTCGCCCTGTGGGATGTGGTGGAGCCTCCCTGCTCGAGCCGGCCAGCTGCCGCGTGACCCGGTGTGGGACGCCGGCGGGTGCGGGGCCTGGAGAAGGCCCGGCGAGTCTCTGCCTCTGCAGACGTGTCGCGGCTCAGACCTGGCCTGGGCCTCGTTCTCAGGGGTCCAGCTCCCCTCTGGAGAGCCCGGGGCACAGCCGCCTCGCCCCGGGCCCCGGGGGCTGGTGCCACATCTGCTGGAAGAGAGGAACCTCGGAGCTGGAAGTGTCTAGAAGCCGTGCTCGGGCGGGGCCAGGCTCAAGCTGGAGCTGGGCACGGGGCAGGTGCAGGGGTGGCGGCCTCTGCCCAGCAGTGGGGACGCCCCAGGACGCCGGCCTTTGGCCCTGCCGCCCGCCGTCACGATCCCACATGAGAGGGGGTCGGGGTCGCCGTTCCCACGACAGCGGCGTCTCCTGGCTCCTGCCGCCCCTGGGCTGCTCAGAGGGAGTGGGGCCGTCTGTCGAGGCGTGCAGGGCCGGCCCGAGCCCAGCCCACGACCCCGCGGCTGCGGTGTGGCCAGGCGGGACGGGTCGGGCGACGAGCTGGCACAGCCACGCGCAGGAGGAGCGTGGGGCGCCCCAGCACGGAGGGCTGCCCCGGGAAGTGGGCTCCTCGGGGACCGCAGCAGGGGCCGCTGGCGTCCATCCATCAGGGGCCACGCACACCTCGCTCGCTCGTTCGTTCACTGTCCACTCAGTCACGCACTCGCTCGCTCGCTCCGCACACTCGTTCGTTCGGTCACCAGGTGTTTCCTGGCCGTGGGCCTGTGCTGGCCCCAGGCTGAGGCGAAGACCCCGTCCCTCCCCTCCCGCGGCCCAGCGGCGTGGGAGTCGTCCTCTGCCGTCCCAGGCTGCAGCGAGCGTGAGCGGCGCTGACTTAGGAGCCCGAGGCTCTGACCAGCCTTCGTGGGCGTCAGTGTTTTCATTCTTGAAAACCGCGGCTCCGGTCTCTGCCGAGAAGCAAGCCCGGCTGAGCGCCGCGTCTGTGGCCTGTGCCTGCTGCCGCCCACACTCACACCCATACTCACACCCACACTCACCCACATTCACACCCCCACACCCCCCCCACACACACGCACATGCACATGCACACCCACATGCACACACACTCACACCCACACACACGCACACTCACACGCACATGCACACGCTAACGCACACTAACACGCACACGCAGCCCCACTCAGCCCTGGGCAGGCAGGGGCCTGTCCCTGCCCGGGGCCCGGCCTCTCCAGCCCGACAGTGGCCCCGGGGCTGCAGCCAGAGGGCCGGGGCGCCTGGGCTGGAAGGCTGAGCACGAGCACCAGCAGGGCTGGGGCGGGTGGGCTGGCTGAGGGCCAGGCGTGGGGCGGGGTCGGAGCAGACCGGCTGGGACCGTGGCCTGGAGAGTGCTGGCCACCCGGGCTGCAGGTGGGCTGAGGGCTCCGGCGGGGGTCCCAGGGAGGCGGCTCGGAGCTGTCACGGGGGCGCTTCCCTGGGGTCCCAGCAGCTTCTGACCTGCACTGCCCACACCCCCCTGGAGCAGCAGCCTCCCCCACCGCCTGGGGCCTCTTCCTGTCCTCAGGGGAGAGGCCCCGGCCACTGCCTCTGGCCACTGCTTTCTGGCCGGCCCGCGCATCCTGGGCGCCCAGCGCGGCCCCCTCTCCCACTGGCCGTCCAGTGTGTGGGCCCTCCCGCCGTCCCTGCCCGGCGCTCTGTGTCGGCCCGCGAGTCGCCCCTTGGCCTCTGCCTGAGGCCGCCGTGCCCCCTTCTTGCAGGCTGCGGCGGCTGCGGCGCAGAGATCAAGAACGGCCAGTCGCTGGTGGCGCTGGACAAGCACTGGCACCTCGGCTGCTTTAAGTGCAGGACCTGCGGGAAGCAGCTGAACGCGGAGTACATCAGCAAGTGCGAGCCTGCTGCGGGGGGCGCCCCTGCCCCTGCCCCCGCCCTCCAGGCACCTGCCCCTGCCCCTGCCCCCGCCCTCCAGGCACCTGCCCCTGCCCCTGCGCCCCTGCCCTCTGGGCACCCCTGCCCCCGGAGTGTCCCTGCACCCCGGCCACTGCCCTGCCCACTGGCCGCCTGCGCCTTTGCACCCTTGGGTCCTGGCGGGCGCCTAGCCCTCGGGTGCCCCGTGGGTGCCCAGGACGCTGGCTCGGGCCACAGGAGCGCCTCTTTCTCGAGGCCTGCCTTCGGGCCCGTTTCCCCGGTGCTCCGAGTCCCCCTGGAGAGGGGAGAGAGGCTGGAGCCGGCCTGCTCCACCGACCCTGAGTGTCGGCGTTTTCCGGGCCCGCTCTCCTCCAGCCCGGCTGAGAGCCAGTGCCCGTAGCCCCAGCCCCACCCGGGAGCCGGACCGACCTGGCCAGAGGACGGGTGGCCCGCGGGCTGCGTGGGCTCGGGGAGCGCCCGCCTGACTGCCTGTGGCCGCAGGGACGGGCTGCCCTACTGCGAGGCCGACTACCACACCGAGTTCGGGGTCCGCTGCGACAGCTGCCGGGAGTACATCACCGGGCACGTGCTGGAGGTGAGAGTGGCCGCTGGGTCCTGGCGGCTCGGCCGCCGCCTGCCCGGGCCCGCCGTGCTGCACGTGCACGCCCCCGCGCCCTCCTCGCCGCCCGGGCTGCCCGGGCTGCGTCGCCAGCACCGCCACCTCCGGGAAGCCCCCTGGGGCGCCCGCTGCCCTGAGCAGCTGGAGGCGCTGGCAGCGCTGGCCGGCCTTTCCTCTCGGAGGGCTGGGAGCCCAGGGTCCCCGTGAGCGGGCAGCAGGACTGTCCCCGGGAGGCCGGCAAGGCCATGGCGGCGCCCAGGCCGGGGCTGCAGTGGGTGCGTCTCTCGAACGCCGAGCTCTGCTCGTTGGGTGATTCGGACAGGGTGGGGGAGGCCAACCCGCCCGGCTCGTGCCGGGGCCTCAGTCATCTCCGCTGGACGGCTGTGGGACGTCGGTGGGGGGGCTTTATCCCAAGCCGGCGGACCCCTGGGGGCGGGTGCACGAGGCTACGGGGCGAGGCCGGGAGCAGGCCGGCCCGGGGGGCAGGGACCAGCCTGCCCGGGCTTGTGCCCAGCGGCGCCCATGAGAATGCTCCAGGATGGCGGTTGCGCCTCTCCCGCCCTCCCACCCTGGGGTGTGCACGCCCTCCAGACGGCAGTGCCCCCATCGCCCAGCAGCGCCCCCGTTCCCGGCGGGGAGGCCCGCGCCAGCACGGGGCAGGGTGCCCCGGAGTGGCCCGGGGAACGCCCTCTGGAGTGCAGATGGCTCTCCCCGCACCGCCCGGCACTGGGGTCCGCTCACGGCCCGGGCTAGCTCAAGGGGAGCCGGCCCGGCCAGCAGCGCGCCCAGGCGGTGAGGCCGCGAAGCAGATTCTGGCCCTGGGGCCCTGCACCCCGCGCCTCAGGCTGCCCATGCACCACCTGGCCCTCGCCGCGGCCGTGCTGTGACCGGGGGCATGGGCGCCAGGGCGCGGGGCGTGGGTGGGCCAAGCCGCTGCTGATCCCGCATGGCCCCCGCCGCCCACCTCCTGGCCCTGGAGCCCCTGCACGCTGGGTGGGCCACGGCCATTGGCGCCTGGCCGCTGGGGGGCCGGCCTCCCTGATGGCCAGCGCGACCCGCTGCAGGCCAGCGCCCGGACGTGGGGCCTAGGGGCAGAGTGGGGGTGCCTGAGTGCGCCCACAGACTGCGGCTGGCAGGCCGGCCGCCCCGGCGGGCAGCAGAGACACCGGGCTGTGCGGGCTGCGAGCAGAGGCCTCGGGGAGATCGATGCTTTTGTTTTGCGTGCCGAGCTCCTGGCTGGCTGCGCGGGCTCCACACAGCCTGAGCTGCCTCCTCAGCCTCCGCCTGCACCGGCTCGCGGAAGGGCGCTGCGTGGGGTGCGCCCGAGCGGGCCCGGAGCACCGCGCCCTGCAGCGGCAGCAGCTCCGGCGGCAGGGTGCCGGGGACAGGCCCAGCCGGCGCAGGGCCAGGTGTCCGTCCTCTGGTCGCGCTGGGGCCCTGCCCTGGACTCCGGCGGCTGGGCCCGGCAGGTAGGCGGCGGCTGGGCCGGGGTAGAGGCGGGGTGAGGGCGGTGGACTGGGGGCCGGCGCGCCGGCGGAGTGGGGAGCGGGGCCCCGCGGTGCTGGTCACCTGCTGGCCCCTGAGATTCCTGCGGCCACCCAGGACTGGCCTCTCCGGAGCCAGCGCCGTGGTGCCGGGGGATGTGTGTCCCGGCAGAAGGGCCCCTCCCCCCGCGGCCCTCTAGCGGCACCCAGGCCGGCCCTCCCTGCAGCCGGGGGGCTCTGAGGGCCACTGCGGGGTCGGGGAGGAGCGTCTGGGGCCGCTAGGGGCTGGGGACTGCCCTCACCCTGTGGGTCAGCGAGGGGCCGGGGTGGGCGGGGCTGCCGAGCTGCCCTGGCCTGGGAGCTGCCCCACGGGGAGCGGGGGAGAGCGGGGGGCTGCCGAGGGCTGGGCGTGGGAGGGGGAGTTCTGGGGTCCTGGCTCAGCCCTCAGCCCCTCCCCACCGTTCCCTGCTTTGCCCTCACCGGGGCTGGCCGGGAGGCTTCCCCTGTGCGGGTGGGTGCGGTGGGTGGGTGCGGTGTGGGCGGTGCTGGGTGCATCTGGCTGGGCCCCGCCCGTAAACCCTGGCTGCCTTCTCTGAGCCCGCTTGGCTGGTGCAGCCTGCTGGTCTCCACGGCAACCAGAAGCCCAGGGTCCCTGCGTGGCTAATTAATTCCTCCCTCTTGCCCCGCCCTCTCCTCCTGCTTTGCCTTGCTTCCTCAGCCCCTCACCTGTCGATCCTTCCAGAACACGTGCTGTGTCCCAGCGGGCTGGGTGCTGGCGTCATGCGCGTGGGGATAGGGCCCTGTGGTCGGGACAGCGGTGTCCCCTCCCTCCAGGGGAGCCATCCCTGGGACGGGCTTTTCCCCCCGCCCCCGCCCTTCGCGCCACCTGGGAGCCGGGCTCTGTGGCGGGAGGACGCAGCCTGCGTCTCCAGGCAGATCAGAGGCCACCCAGACGGGGCGGCAGCTCCAAGGCCCGGGTCCTGGGGCGCGTGAAGTGTGATCACTGTAAGAGCAGCCAGGGAGTCGCCCTGCACCCCGAGGCGCGTCTTCTGGTCAGGTGCCGCTCGTGACGCTGCTGCCGCCCAGTCTAGTGCTGGCCACTTAGACGTCATCCCCTGGCCGTGCTCACACACGGCACGCACACACAGCGTACAATGTGCATGAGCACGCGCACACAACATGCACACACACGCAGGCACATGCATACACACATGCAGACACGTGGGGCAACCAGAGACTCAAACACACACAGACACAAAGACGCACAGCTGTCTGTGCAGGACACACAGACAGACACATACACAGACACAGACACATCCATTCACACACCCATAGATGCACAGACATACACACACACAGACACATCCATACACACACATGGACAGACACATACCCACAGACACACACACCCACAGCCGCACACCCAGACACACACGCACACGGGCACACAGACACGTGCATGCATGCACACAAATGCACAGGCACAGATGCACACAGGACTGTGCACACACACTGTGCACGGCTGAACACAGGCATGAGACACACACACACCACGTGTGCACACGTGGCCCGCCGGCTTGGCCACACCCAGGAGACACATCCCCTGTTTGCCCCTGGGTCCCGGCCAGCTGGGCTGGGGCACAGGCCAGCACCTGCGGGTCTGGGGGGTCCAGCGTCTGCGCCCCGCAGGGCCCATGGGCACCTGCCCTCAGGCTCCCCGTGTCCAGACTGTGGGGACAGACCCCATGTCCCCTGGTGCCTGGCACGCTGGGCCCTGGGCCCCGGGGGCACAGCCAGAGCAGGGAGCACGGCCGCGCCCGGTCATCCGGCTCCCCTGGCAGAGCGAGGGCTCGAGATGGTGCGGCAGGGAGAGGGCAGCGAGCCGGCCGCAGGTGCCGTTCCCTGCAGAGACGGGGCTGAGGTGGCGCCCAGGCGGGGCAGGCGGGGTGGACCGGCTGGGTGCCCAGCCGGGGCAGGCGGGTGGACAGGGTAGGGCCGGCTCTGGGAGTGGGGCCGCGGAGGGCTGCGGATGGCGAGGGGCCAGCCCGGCTCCTGTGCGGGCAGCGCGGGCTCTCACGCGCTCGGGGTGATGTCACCTGAGCGGCACTGCGGAGGGTCAGTCTTTGAGGTCTGCAGTCCACCCTGGTGATTCATGGCAGAAACTGAAGCTCCATCAGCGAGAGCAGCCCAGGGGCGGGGGCTGGGCCAGCGGGGCGCAGCCCCTGCCTCCAGCCCCGGTGAGCGGGGCGCCATAGCACCCGCGGTGCCGTGGGGGGGGGCGGGCCCAGCGGCCGGGGCTGTGGTCCCTGCGCCCCAGTCCAGCCCTGCGGGAGAGGCTCCGGCAGCCTGCGCGTGCGGGGTGTGCGTGGGGCGCCCACTCCGGGCCCTGCGCCCCCATGGCCCATGTTCTCCTAGAGGTGACGTGCTCAAGGCGGGCAGGTGGCTCCAGGAGCTGCCACACGGCGGGGGCTCCCCTGGGCTTCAGGGCCAGCCTCCGGGGCTGCACCGGGAGCTGGGCCGCTGTCTGGCGGGGCCCTGGGGCTGGCGGCACTGCTCACACCTGCTCCCCAGGACAGTGGCTGCAGCCCTGCACGGGAGGAGGTGGCCGTGGGGGTGGACAGGCCACTCGTTCGCGACTCTGCCAGCAGCTGTGCCACCGGCCGGGCGGGCTGGCCCGAGGTCAGGTGCCGGCCAGTTTGGTCTGCCTGATGGGCCTGCTGACACCACCCAGGCGCGGCCGCCACCTCCCTGGCCCTCGGTCTTCGCGGGGACGGCGCCGGGGCCCCTGGGTGGGGTCCTGGGCTCACGTGGGCGCGCCCCGCAGCTCCTGCCGACCTGGCCGAGCCTCCCCGGGCTTCAGCTCCTGGGCTTGGGACCAGACCCTCCTGGCCCCGGCAGAGCCCAGCCCTGGCCCCGGAACCCCCTTCCCGGCAGGGAGGGTCGGGGTGGTGAGAGCGGCTGCACCCCTACGTCCAGCGAGGCGCCCCGACTCAGAGAGCCGGCTGTCCTGTCCCGCCCTGCAGTGGGCCGCCCGTCCACCTGGAGATGGGGCCACTGGGCCCAAGCCCGCCTGGTGAGCCAGCCTGACCGCTGGCCCGGCGCCAGTGCCCCCGCCCTGTGCGCGTGGAGCAGCGCGTCCGTTCCGCTGCCGGCGCGGCCGCTGCCCCTGCGTCTGGAGCCAGGTGTTGCCAGGTGCCGGGCGGAGCGGCCCCGGCGGTGCCCTCAGTGCCAGCGCTCCCGCCCGCCTCGCTTCCCCCGGGCCGGCCAGCCCGTGACCCGGAGGCCGCCCCACGTCCTCCCTGGAGGCTGTGGGTGTGCGCGGGCCGTATCGCGGTGTTGGGGTGCGTGGGCCGTGTCGGGGTACTATGGGCAGGCCGTGTCGGGGTGCTGTGGGTGGGCCATGTCGGGGTGCTGTGGGCGGGCCGAGTTGGGGTGCAGTGGGCCGGCCGTGTTGGAGTTACGTGGACGGGCCTAGTTGGGGTGTCATGGAGGGCCGTGTTGGTGGTGCTTCACGGGGAGTCATCATCTGACAGCCGGACACTTTGCTCTGGAAGATGGGGACCCTCCGGCCCCCGTTTACACCAGGAGGGGAGAGCTGCTCCCCTGAGGCCCGCCGCCCGGCTCTCTTCCCGGGAGAGTGGCCCCAGCTCGTAGCCAAGCCTGGGCAGGGCGCAGACAGGGAGGCATGGGGTGCTGCAGAGGGTGGCCTTGAGGCGCGTGGGCGCGTGGGGTGGCGGGGGGCTCTGGCAGAGGCCGGCCGCAGGGCACTGGGCAGCGGTTTCTGGGGAGGCCTTGCCAGCGGCGTGGGGCAGCGTGGCCACACTGGCCCCGGCAGCAGCGGAGCGGCCCCGTCTGGCCGGCTTCACCCCAGCACCGTGGAGAGGGAGAGGCCGTGACGGGCTCTGCCCTCTTGCGCAGCTTGGGCCGCGGGGCTGCCGAGGAGCCCGGCAGAGGCTCCCACGGCTTCTGCTGGGGGAGAGACGGCCGGGGTGGCCCCCTGCGCCCCGAGTGCTGGCAGCAGGTGCAGTATTCGGGGTGATATTTGTGCGTGGTGTAGAAGCCCCGGTCAGTGTGGCGTGTTCAGGTCATTTCAGTATTGGTGTTTTAACCTAGTCGGTGAGTTTTAAGAGTTATAAAAACAGTGAATGTTAACAAGAAACTGCTCACGAGAGGCGAGAGCAACGTCTCTGTCGCTTCTGCCTCCCTTCCTGCCGCCCTCCCCGCCCCGCCCCGCCACCCAGACGCAAGGTGAGGGGCCCGCACCCCCCGGGTTGGCCGCCCTGGCGTCAGGTGCTGGGCTCTGCTCCCACACGCCCGCGGGCAGGAGCCAGAGTCTCCCGGCCCCTGGACACCCCGGCGCGCTCCCTGGCTGCCCCCAGGCCATCCGTGCGGCCCCCACGGGCCCTGTCCCAGGTCCGTGCGGCCCGGCCCCTGTCCCCCTCCGTCCCCGGCGTCCGTGCGGCCCGGCCCCTGTCCCCCTCCGTCCCCGGCGTCCGTGCGGCCCGGCCCCTGTCCCCCTGGCCTGGGCTGCCTGCGGGGAGAGCAGGAATAGTGCCGTGCCTGGTGTCTTGCAGGCGGGCGAGAAGCACTTCCACCCTGTGTGCGCGCTATGCATCAGGTGCGGCCGGACCTTCTCGGAGGGCGAGGAGATGTACCTGCAAGGTGAGCCCAGCGCGGGCGGCCGGCCCATGCAGCAGGGCAGCAGGTGACCGGCCGGGGGCGGGCCGGGTGGCGGGGCTCCATGGCCACCGGCGGCAAACGGACGACGCTGGCGTGGCCAGCCCCGAGTGTGGAACGGGGAGCAAGCCACCCGCAAGCTCGACTCCTCCAGACGGAGCCCCGCGTGGCCGCCGCTGGCGGGGCCCGACTGGGCATGTGGTCAGCTCTCCGGCCCGCAGCGCCTCCCTCGCCGGGCCCTCAGGAGAAGCGCGGCAGAGAGAACATGCCTGACCCGGCACGAGGACACTGGGCTCCCGCCCGGGACCCCCAAGGTGGACAGGGCAGCGCCCCCTGGCTGCACGCAGAGCCGGGCCCTCAGGCTAGCTGGGGCCAGTGCCGCCCGCTCCCCGCTGTGACGGAGCCCGAGGGCGGGACTAGGGGGCCGGCCAGCAGCCGATGGGGGTGGGGCATCACCGCTCGGCCAGCCCCCTGTGACCCGACCCCCAGCACAGGAGGCTGTGCAGGCCTGGGGGGCGGCAGGGGCAGTGCCTGCGGGGGGCCCTGGGGCGTCGGGCCCTCTGAGCCCAGCTGCCGTGACGTCGCCGGGGCGCCGGGGCTGGTGTCGCCAGCTCCCCGAGTCTTTCCTGCAGCCCATGAAAGGGGCCTTTGGCCCTCGGGGGAGCTGGGTGCCCAGGCCTCCCTGGCCCGCGCAGCCCAGCCCTCGGCCTCCCGCCTCCAAGGCCCTGGTCTTGGGAACAAAGACGGGCTTCAGGCCTGGCTGAGGCGTGCGGCTTCTAGGGCTGCCCCGGGGGCCCCGCCCGGCTGCAGCCCGCTGGGTTCTGAGGCCGGAGCATCTTGGGCCCAGCCCCTCCCTGCCTGGTCTCGAAGTCTCTGGGCTGCGGAGTTGCAGGCGGCTGCCCCCGCCTTGCTGGGGAACGGCAGCCAGACGGGCCCTCCTCGGGGCCGCGGTCCCTGGCGAAGTGCCAGTTGGAAGGAGTGGGCACGGGGCCCTGGGCTGGTGGGGCCGGGGCCACCGTCCCCTGGCCACAGACCACACCTAGGTGGGCACTGACCGTCCCGGCCTGTCCACAGGGTCCTCCATCTGGCACCCGGCATGTCGGCAGGCGGCCAGGACTGAAGACAGGAGCAAGGTGCGTGGGTCACATCCTCGCCGGTGTGGCCGCCTCTTGGTGCACCTGCTGCCCGCTGCCTGCTACCAACGGGCGGGCTCCCGGCTGGTCCGGGGCCGTGGGCGGGGCAGGGGCCTGCGGGGCGCTCCGAGTGAGGGCAGGGGCCCTGCACTGGCCTCCTGGCCTGTGGTCACTCAGCAGACGCTGGCGCGTGGAGACCGCTGGGGGTAGCACTCCAGCCGGCTGCCCGCACCTGCTGCCCACGCCCCCGGGGCCCCTGTCCTCAGGCAGGACCTTGCAGGGGTTCCCAGGATGCCCGGAAGCCCCAGGCACAGTTGTGTTTGTTTCAGGGGGACGCGGGTGAAACCGGCTGAGGCTCCTGGGCGGGGGTGGGTGCGGCATGGCCACCCTCCTGCCGGTCAGCGCGAGCACCCCCGGCCCCCCTGGGCGCGCGTGCCCGCAGGGAGCTCCCTCTGGATGCTCACTGGGCTCTGCACGCCGCTGACCGGCTGCCGGCCTCACCGTGCCCCAGGTCCACCCCAGGCCACACTGCTGTGGCTGCCCCGGGCCGACGCTGGACCCAGCACGCAGGGCCAGCACAGGGGACAGGCGCCCGTGGCCTGGAGGGAAGGGGCTCGGCTGCCAGGGCCACAGGCCCCCAGTGGCTGAATCCTCAGAG
The DNA here is from genome assembly GCA_019455555.1 of Galemys pyrenaicus. Classification (NCBI taxonomy): domain Eukaryota; kingdom Metazoa; phylum Chordata; class Mammalia; order Eulipotyphla; family Talpidae; genus Galemys; species Galemys pyrenaicus. The sequence goes on from JAGFMF010012010.1 coordinate 1,478,051, forward strand.
CTGCCGGGGTTCCCGGAGCAGGAGGGGCCTGGGGTGGGGGCCGCCGCCCCCACTGAGTGCTGGGGACACAGGTAAGGCCCTGGGGCCCCGCCCCGGAGGAGCTTGGGAGGACGCGGGGCTCTGTGCTGGGGCCGGTGCTCGTGGCCTGCACTGAGCAGCTGGGCTGGGCTGCCCCGCCCCAGGCACCCTGCAGCCGAGGCCAGCTCCGGAGGGACCGAGCGGGAGGTCCTGGGGGCGGAAGTGCCGTGGCCGGTGCTGGCTCTGCCTGCCCAGCGCGTGCCTGGGAAGCGGCCACCCTCTGAGCCTCAGCCTCAAGCTATGGGAGAGGGTGGCCCTGGTGCCTGCGCCTCGGGCTGGCCAGGCCGTCACCAGGGCCCTGGCTGGGGCCTGCGGCGCTTCCTGGGGCCAGATCAGCTGCTGGGCAGGGGAGGACAGGGCAGGGCAGGGGAGGGAAGGGCAGGACAGGACAGGAAGGGCAGGGGAGGGCAGGGGACGGAAGGGCAGAGCAGAGTAGGGCAGGGCAGGAAGG
>JAGFMF010012010.1:1479666-1608508 GCA_019455555.1 Galemys pyrenaicus
GCAGGGCAGGGCAGGAAGGGCAGAGGAGGACAGGGGAGGGGAGGGCAGGGCTGCGTAGGGCAAGGAAGGGCAGAGTGGGGCAGGGCGGGGCAGGACAGGGCAGGAAGGGCAGTGGAGGGCAGAGCTGGGCAGAAAGGGCAGAGGAGGGCAGGGGAGGGGAGGGCAGGGCTGGGCAGGGCAAGGAAGGGCAGGGCAGGACAGGAAGGGCAGAGTGGGGCAGGGCAGGGCGGGGCAGGACAGGGCAGGAAGGGCAGAGTGGGGCAGGGCAGGGCGGGGCAGGGCCGGCATGAGGGCCTGCGGGGCGCTGGGGCCTCACGCTGCCTCCTCTCCCCGCGCAGATGCAGAGCCAGGTCTGTGGTCAGGCTCCGCTGGGCACCACCCCCTGTGCCTTACAGGTCCGTCCTGCGTGTCCTTCCCGTCTGGTCGGGCCCTGCCGAGTGCGGAGGGGCCGGGGGTGTGGCCGGAGGGGCGGGAGGACTCCCCAGTGTCCAGGGGCTGCCACGCGAGAGCACCACCAGGAGGCGCAAACCTCAGCGCCCCCCGGGCTGCAGGCGGCGCCCGGAGCCAGGCACCGCGGCCCAGGCCCTCCTGCGGTGGTGCGCCCCCCGTGTCCTGCGGGCGGTCCTCTGCTGTCCGCGTCCTCTCCCCACGGGACCCCAGGCGGCGGGGCAGGGCCCCCGAGCGACCGCGCTCCCCCTGTGAAGGGCCCTCCGGGCGCAGCCGCCCCTGGGGTGCTGGCCGGGGCGTCCAGATGGGGAGGCGCAGCCGCACAGCCCCTGCTGCTGCTGCCCGGGCGCCCGCTGAGGCGTGCTGGGTGGGGCTGCGCCTGCCGGGCCCTGCGGCTGGCTCCTTGGGCCGGCAGCGGCGCTGGTGCAGCCTGGCCCGGGCCGAGGGGGCGTGGCGGGCGGGGTGGACGCGGCCGGGCTGGGCTGCAGTCCAAGGAGGGGTAGCCGGGCACAGCCCTGAAGCACGGGAGGGCCGGCCGGTCCCACGGCGGCACCTGGGCGTCCCCACGCCCCCGAGAGACCCGGGCCGGGTGGTGGTGTTGCCGCAGGCCAGGCAGGAGGGCCAGCAGAACCGCGGCCCTCAGGGTCGCCCAGGGGGCCCGGATGAGCCTCAGCCATAGCGGCAGGACGGGGCACCGGCTCTCGTGCAGCGAGCGGCCCGGACTCTGGCGGTGCCCGCCCTGGCCTGCAGGTGGCCGCGCGTCCCCGTGCTCAGGGCCGCGCCGTGTGCGGGGCCTGCAGAGGCCTCCGGAGAGGCCAGCGCGGCTGTTTCCAGGCGCCCCTCCCCCCAGGAGACCAGGACGTCCTCGGAGAGCATCATCTCTGCGCCCGCCTCCAGCACCTCAGGGTCCCCAAGCCGAGTCATCTACGTAAGTCGCGGCCTCCGGGCCGGGCAGGGCGTGGGCGCAGCTGCGCTCCCCGGGGGCGGGGGCTCCGGCCGCAGGACAGGCCTCAGGATGCGGAGCTGGGCTGTGCGCAGGCGGCCAGCCAGCCCCCGGGCGCGCCTGAGCTCGGCGGCACCACTGTGTGTGCGGCTGTGTGTGTCCATGTGTCTGTGTGTGTGTGTTTATGTGCACGGAGAGTGAGTGGGGTGCAGTGTGCAGGGAGAGTGGGGGTGCAAGCGTGCATGGAGAGTGAACGGGTGCAGCGTGCATGGAGAGTGAGCAGGGTGCAGCGTGCGTGGAGAGAACGGGGTGCAGCATGCATGGAGAGAATGGGGTGGAACGTGCACGGAGAGAATGGGTGCAGCATGCACGGAGAATGAGTGGGGTGCAGCCTGTGCGGAGAGAACGGGGTGCAGTGTGCACAGAGAGAACGGGGTGCAGGCATGTGCAGAGAGTGAGTGGGGTGCAGCCTGCGCGGAGAGAACGGGGTGCAGCGTGCACAGAGAGAACGGGGTGCAGCGTGCACGGTGAGTGGGATGCAGGCGTGTGTGCGCCTGTGCACCAGGGGCCCCAGCGTGTGGGGATGGCCCTTCCAGCCTACTGTCCGGCCCTCGCCGTGGAGGCGGTCAGCCAGCTCTGGCAAGTCCTGGCCACTGCTTCGCTTCCCTGACGGGCAGTGAGGAACTGGCCCGACTTGGTGCCGGTGCTGCCCCTCGCGCTGCCCAGTGGGGGCCGCTGTCCTTGGGAAGGTCACCGAGCCCTCTTCTCCCAGGCGAAGCTGGGCGACGAGATCCTGGACTACCGGGACCTGGCTGCGCTCCCCAGGAACAAGGCCATCTACGACATCGACCGGCCCGACATGATCTCCTACACGCCCTACGTCAGCCACTCGGTGGGGGACAGGCAGAGCTACGGCGAGGTAGGCGCCCGCGTGCCCGCGTGGCCAGCAGCAGTGCCGGCCCACCCGGCTGCCCCTCTGGGGCTCCGTCAGAGCTGGCTGGGCAGGAGACCCTGGCACTGGCGCCCTTCGGGAGGTTTCCACGAAGCGTCTCGGTGCCTTCCTCTTAGTCCCGCGCTCCTGGCCCCTCTGTCCTCACCGTCCCCCCCCACCTCAGCCGCAGTCCCGACGGGGCTCCCAGCCCCGTGCCGGGCGCCCCGTGTCGGCGTCTCCCCCAGTCGGCCCGGGCAGCTGTGGGCCTCACTTGTCTCGGCGGCTGTGAGGTCCGCTGTGTGTGGGCGGGCGCTGGCTGCCTTGGGCGCTGTGCGCTCGCCGTGGCCGCCCCGTGCTCCCAGGAGCGCCTCTGAGTGCTTCCCCCCGCCGCCCACCTGCGAGCCGGCAGAGGCCGCTGGGACGGGCCGTGGCGTGTGCTGGGCAGCAGGCACGGGCAGGGTGGCACAGAGGCCCCACCTCCTTGCTCGGTGGCCAGCGGGTAGCCCCCTGGCTGAATCCTGCCGCGTCCTGGGCCTGTCCGGGGCTCTGAGGACCAGGCGCTGAGCCCCAAAAGATGGGCTCTGAGCAGCCGGAGGGGCCCTGCTGTGCCTGGGACTCGTGCCCCGCTCAGCAGAAGGTGCCGGGGGAAGGGAGCGGCTGACTGCGGCCCTGGCAGAGAGAGCCGAGCAGGCGCCCGGGCCTCAGCCTGCAGGCGGGCGCATCCTCGCTCGGGGGCTGCACCTTCTGAGTGCCCCCCGTCCTGTGCCCGCGGGTCAGCCCGGAGCAGGGCTCACGGTGGCCCAGCTGGCTACCAGCGCCCCCTGTGGACGGACGGTCCTGCCTGAGGTCGCCGGAGCACCTGCACACCCTGTCTGCCCCCGCCCCTCTTGAGGGGTCCCCTGGCGGCAGCTGACAGCCGGGGCTGGGCCGGCCGTGTGAGCACCGAGCCTTGTGCCAGGCCCGAAGGTCCGAGCCGGCCCCTCAGGCCCCCTCAGGCCCCCTCGCTGAGTGCTGGCCCCGGGCCCTTGTGCCAGCCGCAGCCACGGCCAGCGCACCAGGGCTGGCCTGAGGACCTGAGGCCCAGAGACCGGTGCTCAGGGGCAGAGCTGGACGCGGGCCTGGGGCTGACTGAGTCTCCACGCCCGCTTCGGCCACTGCCCAGAGCTGTCGTCCCCGCCGCCCCACCCCTGCCCGGCCTGTCGCTCCCCGGCTGGAGCCTGGTGGGGTCTCGGTGGCAGCTGTCGCTGGCTGGTGACGGAGTGGCCCGGAAGCCCCGGGCGGCAGCTGGGGCTGAGCTGAGCAGAAGCTGGCGTTGCTGGCGCCTCCGCCCGCTGCTTCCACCAGAACCCCACAGAGAGCCAGAGCGGACAGCGCTCGGAGCCCTGGCCCCTCTCGGGCCTCTCGTCCCCCCGTATAGTGGGGCGATGGGAGCAGGCCTCACTGTCCGGTCTAGGGGGCTGAGCATGAGGAAGCCGCCGGGCCGCCCGGCCCCGGGACCACAGCTGCTTCCTGCCCGTCCTGGGTGCAGGTGGGAGCCGCTTCTGGGGCCCCTTCCGGGCTGAGCAGCCCTACTGGGGTGCCCTGCTGGCCCTGCCCCCGGCCCTGGATCGCTGTTGCTGCCTCTGGCCCCTTTTCTACAGTTTCTGGGGGAAACCCGCGGCCACGTGCGCATGGGTGCGGCTGCCCCAGCCCTGGCCGGTCTTCCTCTCTGAAACCCACGCCTTGGCGGGAGGAGAGGGGTGCTGCGGGGCGAGGGCCCTGTTGCTGTCCCTGCCCACTGACCGTGTCTCCAAAAGACCAGCCCTGGAAGCCCCTCGGGGCCGCTGCGCGGGGAGGCCTGCGGTGTGGCTGTCTCCGCGAGCCGGGCCACTAACAGGCACTTTGTGTGTTGTGTCCACAGTCCGCTCAGGTGCCCTCGCCAACGCCGACCGAGGTAACCGCCCGCCCAGCCTGCGCTGCCTCTGCTCGCGCTGCGCCCAGACAGCCGCCCGCGCCCCAGCAGGGCCCCGCCTCTGGGCCGCCGCTCCCGGCGTGGCTGCCCGGCCCTTCTCTCCGCGCCTCCCCGCGCATGTGGCTCCTCAGCCGGCCCCGTGCGTGGCAGCGGACTCGGCCCAGGGTCCCCCGGCCCCTCAGAGGAGGCCCAGGGCCGGGACTCGCCGGGACACGCCGCCAGTGTCCTCCCTGGCGCCGGTGGCCGCCCCGCTGCTCTCGGTGGGCCGGTGGGTGCAGGCCCCGTCGGCCTCCTCTGGCCTCCGGGCGCCCAGGGCTGTCCACTGCAGCAGGGCTTGGGAGCGGCCTGGCCGGACCACTCGTTCTGGGGTGCGTCTCACCCCATGGCGACCCCAGAGGCCGTGAGGCCGGGACTCACCGCAGCCAGTGGCCTTCCCGGCCCCAGCTCAGACCCCCGGCGTGGCCGCCCCAGGGCCCCAGCTCACCTCCTGGCGCTTCCTGCCCAGGGCTGCGGGCCGGGCAGGGCCCGGGGAGGCGGCTGTGCCAGGAGGAGGAGGCTGCCCATAGGCCTGGCTGCCCGCAGCGCCCCCGGGCCGTGGCCGCCCTGTGGCCCCCTTCGCCCTGCTGGTCTGAGCGCACTGCTGCAGACCCAGGGACAAGGTCCCCACCTGCTTGCTGTCCCTTCCCCGTCCCTGGGTGGGGCTGCCTCTGTCCCCAGCACGACGCCCTCCCTGCTGACCCTGCGGACGGAGCCCTCTGCCGAGGCCCCGCCCGGCTTCTCCGCTGTCCTCAGTCACGGCCCCGGCGTCAGCGTGGGCCAGGGGAGGCTGCCCTCTGACCCCGACTGCGTCCTCTGTCGGGGAGCATTAGCTTGACCAGCCAGCCCATGGGCGTGACCCCCTTGGGTCCACACGGGACTAGCAGGCGCGCGTGTGGCCCACAGCCACGCACGCCCTCCCCGTACGGCGGGAGAGCCGAGGACGGGCCAGCGGAGAGGCGGGCTGGAGGCCTGCGGGGGACGCCCGGCTCCAGCTGCCCGTCCCGGGAGGGGCAGGCCAGAGGGCACGTAGGTGGAGCCTGGCGGGCGCCGGCACAGCAGGAACGGGCCTGAGCGGTGTGGAGGGGCCGCGGGGGCGTAGGACAGCGACTTGGGTGGTCCCGCTGCAGTGGGGGCCCCAGAGGCAGAGCTGACGTTGCAGACTCGGAGCCGAGAGCACGGCCTGGCCTCCCGGGGGCTCGTCCCCATGTGGCAGCGCAAAGGCAGCGGCGCCCACCGCAGCCCAGCGCGGGCCCAGGGACGTGACTGCGGTGCGCCCATGCCCACCCTGGCTGGCCTTGAACTGCTCTGCGTGGGGGGCACTCGGGTCTGACCTGGTGGCATTTTGGCCCCGGGAGGCGTGCCTGCCTGCCTGCACCCCACCGGGCCTGCGGCCCGCAGCCGCCCAGAGAACAGACGGTCAGCAGTTCTCAAGCTGTGCCCCAGGGGGCCTGCGTGCCGGAGGATGGGCCGGCGAGGGGGTGCCGGGGGTGCTGGCGGGCGGTCGCCCTCACCTCCTTGTAGGGGAGTCAGCCACAGGAGGGGCTGGCGGAGGGTGGCGGGGCCAGCCCCTGGCACCTGGCAGGCACAGGGACCAGCCCCAGCCTGGGCAGTGTCCGACCCAAGTCAGGCCCCCTGGGGCCACGTGTGTTCGGCCCTGAGGTGCCGGGGGCGGGTGCCCAGGCGGAGGGGGACAGGCAGCTGGGAGGTGCTCACGGGGCGCACCTCTCCTCCCAGGGGGACCAGGACGATCGCTCCTACAAGCAGTGCCGGACCTCCAGCCCCAGCTCCGCGGGCTCAGTCAGCCTCGGGCGCTGCACGCCGACCTCACGCTCGCCCCAGCACTACAGCCGTCCAGGTACCTGGCCCTGGGCTTGACCCGATGACTGTCCTTTCCTGCTGTTTTTCCTCTTAGGAATCTGCCTCCTGCTCTGCGCAGCTGGACAATGACGTGCAGGGTGGGGCGGGGGCAGTGGAGGCCCACCCGCAGTGCTAGAGAAAGACCCTTTTCTTCCTGGTGGAGGGCACCGCGGGGCAGCCGCAGCCGTGGGCAGAGCCGCAGCAGAGAGGGCACCGGCCGGCCCAGGCACTTAGGGTCCAGCTTGTGTTCTGCCAGCAAGAGGTGTCGGGTGAACGGCACAAACGTGGCCACCAGGAGGGTCTGGGCGGGCTGCGGTGACGGAAATGGTGGCAGGGAAATGGCGTCAGGTGGCCTTGGACACTTCACCTGGATCAGGGCAGCTGGGGAGGGGCCGCCGCCAGGCCCTCCGCAGCAGGACAGCCGAGGAGGGTCCCTCACCCCATTTCCCCTCCTTCCTGCCTGGCGCCAGCTGTGTCCTGCTCTCCCAAAGCTTTGAAAGCCCCTTATCCCCCAGCATGCCAAGCCACGGCACGCTCCTCACAGACCCTGCCTTTTTGAGGGACTTTTCCAAGCCACTTCCTCCTCGGCCAGCTGCTGTGTGACCCCGCAATAGGCGCAAGGACTGAGCGCCTATTTTGGTAGACTTTGAGGAAAATCAAAGTCATTTTTTTGCAAAACGATTTCCATTGAGTCCCTTCGATGTGCATGGTGCATCCCGCTCAGTAGTTGTGTGGACAGTGAGGCGTGAGGAGAGAGCAGTGAGGGTGAGGGAGTTAGAGGAGTGAGTATGTGTCGAGAGACCGAGTGCATTAGAGACGAGTGAGTGGGTAGATGACCGAGGGGATGAGTGTGAGTAAATGTGTGGATGAGGATGTCCATGACTACCGGGTGATTCAGTGAGTGAGTATGTGAATGAGTGAGCGAATGAAGGAACGGAAGAGAGAACAAAGGGTGAGTGAGTGACTGAAGGGATGAATAATTGGAGGAGTGGAAATGAGTGAATGGGTGAGCGAGTGAACTAGTAAATTTGTGATTGGATGAGTAAGTAGTGGACTGAGTAAGTCAGTGAGTGAGTGACTGACTGAGGGAGGGAGTGACTGAGTGAGTGAGAGTGAGTGAGTGACTGACTGACTAAGGGAGGGAGGGAGTGACTGAGTGAGAGTGAGTGACTCGCTGAGTGAGTGACTGAGGGAGGGAATGACTGAGTGAGAGTGAGTGAATGACTGAATGAGTGAGTGAGTGAGAGAGTGAGTGACTGAGGGACTGAGGGAGGGAGTGACTGACTGACTGAGTAAATGAGTGATTGAATGAGTGGCTGAGGGAGGGAGTGAGTGAGTGAGTGACTGAGGGGCAGACTGACTGAGTGAGGGAGTGAGTGAGTGAGTGACGGATTGAGTGAGGGAGTGAGTGACAGGTGGCCTCACTGAGTGTCCTCTCAAAGGACCCCTCTGTGACCCTTGATCTCTGACCTGGGCCTGCTGGCTGAGCCTGGCTGTGGTCACCCCAGAGGCCCAAGACCTGGGCTTCCGCGGGGGCCTCCTCGCTGAGCCTGGAGCAGCGGCCTGCAGCTGGTGGCTTCCCTTCAAAAGGCACGTCCCTCCCAGGGGAGGCTGAAAGGTTCCTAGGAGCCCTAGGAATGCCGCTCTGGAGGCCTCAGCCTCTGACCCGCTCTCTGTCGCCCCCAGCTGGCACTGTGAGTGCTGGTACCAGTAGCTGCCTGTCCCTGTCCCAACACCCAAGCCCTACATCTGCCTTCCGACATCATTACGTCCCCTACTTCCGAGGTAAGGGCCGCGGCCCTGGCGCCGCCGCACGTCTGTGTCTCCGTCCCGTGTCACCGCATGGCTCCCCGGCCTGCGTCCCTGCCTGCGCCCGCTGTGTGTCCGTGAGCCCAGCCAGGCCTGTCGGTGTGTGAATGTTGCTGGAGGAAGGGGTTGGCGCTTCCCTCGAACCGTGGGCGCCGGGCGAAGCCAGGGGAGAGCGGGTCTGGTCCCGGGCACCTCCGGCCTGGCAGTAGAGTGGGGTCCCCCGGCCCGGAAGCAGAGTGGGGCACGGGCCTGCGGCTGCGTGGTCAGCGGACGCGGGGTGCGGCAGGTTGGCCTGTGCACAGCCTGACCACGCGCGGAGCCCAGCCGGCCACAGCACCATCGCAGCCCCGTCTGCAGGACGCCCAGCGCGGGCCACTCCAGGAGACCGCTGGCCGCCGTCTCCCCCTCTGCTGAGCCTGAACTGGGTCCCCGAGGTCTTAGTCACAGCCCTGACCCCAGTGCGGCTGCATCCAGAGAAAGGACCGTTAGAGACTCATAGGGGAGCCTGAGAACTGAGGCCCTGGCCGGCGGGCCGGGGCTGGCTCCGAGAGGCCCTGCAGCCAGGGCGAGGGTGGGTGTGAGGCTCCGCGGGCGCCGATGCGGGACCCTGTCTCCAGACCTGCGCGCGCCGTGCTGAGCTGCGGGCGAGTGCAAGTCACGCTGGCCAGGACACCAGGAGCTGCGTGCCGCCCAAGCGGCGGGGGACGTCCCGGTGGCCGAGACGCCCAGCCGCTGCTACTCACGCCGGAGGCCTGGAGTCGGGCCCGCACGGCCGCCCCGCTGTCACCAGGGGCCGGGAACGCCTCGCCCGCGCCGTCCTCGCTGGAGGGTGACCCGCTGCGCCCTCTGGGGAGAGAGCCGCTCGCCCGTCCTCCTCTCCGGCCCCTCTGGACACGCGGCCCTTGCCAGGAGAGCAGCCGGGCCTCCACCCACCTCGCCTGGCCTGCGGCGAGGGGCTGGCACGCCCTCTGCAGAGTGGACGGAGCTGTCCAAGCCGGCGACCGCACTGTCCGGAGGGATCCTGCCAGTTGCCCTGCCCTTCTGTTCAAACGCCAGCAGACCCTGCACGCGTCTGTCCACCAGCACGGGCCTGCTCCCTCTGGACATGCGGCCCCGAGACCGGCCAGGCGTGGGGAAAGCCGCTCTCTTGGCTGCTCCCGCCCCTCCCTGGGCAGCCCCGTCCAGCTGGAGCCAGGAGCGGCAGGCCCGCAGGCTGTTCCTCTGAGCTCGGTCCGGTGCGATGAGGACAGGCCAGGACGGTGTCTCGGCCGCAGGCAGGCCCGGGCCCCGGAGGCAGCACCCCTCCTCCGCACTGAGACGCTCCAGAGGGGCAGAGGGACGGCCCTGCTTGCTCCCAGGGGTGCGGCCGCCCTCGCTCCCATGGCTTGTGAGGGAAGACGGCGGACAGGCCGGCCTGCCGCCCGGCAGGAGCTCTGCACCGCTGACCCACTGGGTGGGATGACGCTGCCCGTGCGGGTGCCTGCCTCTTCAGAAGAGACCGACCGAGGCGCCGAGAGACCGGTGACCGGAGACGCGAACTCCTGGGGGCAGCCGGGGTCAGACCCCGCTGATGAGTCGTGTGCTCCCGGGTCCGCCCCTGAGGTCAGCCAAGCAGAGGAGCTTCTGTGCGAAGGTCTCCCGTCACGGAAGTCGCTGGCCCGCGGAGGACCCCTCGGCGTGGGCTGTGCAAGGCGACGCCCTCCCACAGGAGCCGCGAGGCGGGGGGAGGCTCTTCCCCGCGAGACCCGCAGCAGCCCCGGGCGGTCAGCGGCTCTGGGACAGGCCGGCCGGGCCCCACGGGGCCGGATGGCAGATGGGCCGCTCCACCCCGCTCCGCTCCACGTCCGCCCCCGTCCAGTCCCAGAACGCCGCACACCAACGCGTGGAGGGCCCTTCCCCGCACCCCGGCTCGGCCCGCCTGTGCCTGGCCGGGGAGCCCGAGGATGCGCGACGGCGGGCGGCCTGGCCCGGCCGGGGAGGACAGGGCTCAGCAGCCGGGAAGAGCGCCAGGGCGTTGCGTGCGCCCACGGCAGACACGAGCGGGGGCGAGGCTGCGGGACCGGCCACCGGCCAGGCTCCCTGGCTCCCTGCGAGGCCTGGCCACCCTCCCTCTTGGAGGTAGTGTCCCCTCGGTCCAGCGCCACCAGCAGGAGAAGCCCCGGCATGGGGCTTGTGTCTTTCAGAGTCTCCCGCCAGCTGCCCCCCCCGTCCCCGCCGTGCGGCCCCTCTGGTCGGCCCCGGGCCCCTCCCTGAAGCCCGCGGGGGGAGCCGCCAGGGCTGGGCAGAGGCGCGAGGGCTGTGCTGAGCAGCCGGGCCGGCCTCCCGCCCACAAGGGCTGCCTGGGCACCCCAGGCCGGTTGGGGCGGCCACACCCTCGCTGGGTGCGATGATCACGACGGAGCCGGTGGCCGGGCCGGGCCGAGGCGAGGAGGGGCCGCGGCACAGCAGAGCCTGGAGGGGCCGGACAAGGGGGCGACCGGGAGGGGCCCGAGGAGAGCGGGCAGGTCTGTGGCCCAGTGGCCCCTCGGCCCGCCCCGGCCGTCCTGCCCGCGCGGGGCTTGGCCCAGCTCCCGCTGCGCTGCTCCCAGGTGGGCCACGCCGGCCGCAAGGCTGCGGGGCTTCCTGCGAGCGCTTGAGGGTGTCGGCTGCCCAGGGCCCCCGCGACAGCCCAGAGGCCTTGCCCAGGGCGAGACCGGCCTGGCCGAGGCTGAGCAGGCAGGTGGTCGCCGGGGCAGGCTCAGGGCGGGGCGGCCCGTCCCTCAGCACCGCAGGCGGCACACTGGCGGCAGCCCGCCTGTGCCCCGGCCCGCTGGCCCCGCGCTGCCCCTCTGCCCCGGGTCCTCCTCGGGCCCAGCACCAGCCCCGAGGTGCCTGTGTCCCCCTTCAGGCCCGGCACCGCCATCCCCTGCCCTCCGCTGGGCCCTGGTCGCCGCTGGGCCCGGCTCTGAGCCCAAGCGCCCCCTCCTGTCACGCCCCCGGGTGGCGGGTCCCGGCGTGTCCCTCGTCGTCCAAGTGTCCATGCTCTGCCTGTCCGGCACGAGGCTGTCCACGGGCGTCCAGGCGGGGGCAGCACAGAGCCACCCCCTCCTTGCCGGGCGGAGAAGAGACGCCCGCGGCTCGGGCGGCGGGGTGAGGCCTCTCCCGCGTTCTCCCAGAGCCGGTGAAACTGTCCTCTTCGTCTGCGGACAGACAGAGTCCTGGCTCTGGCGCTCGGCCCTTCCGGCCGGCTGGGTGGTGCGTCCCCAGGAAGCGGCCCCTCTTGGCCGGCACCGCAGGCGGGGCCCCGGGGCAGCGATCCGTGCCCGCTGGGTGTGCGCTCAGCAGCGAGCAGCCGCAGCTCTGCTCCGGGGCACGGGCGGTGGCCGGGCAGCCCGGTCGCTGCCTGGTCACGCTGTCCCTTGCCACGGGCCGTTGGGCAGGCCAGCCCAGGTTGGGTCAGCAAGTCAGCCCGACGGGGTGTCGCGGGCTGTGGGGCCGTGCTCCGGCCTGGGTGGGCTCCCTTCCGGGAGGCCCTGCTTGAAACGCTCTGCTCTCCCTTGTCTGCCCTGCTCTTCCGCCTGGAGGCAGCGAAAGCGGCCGGAGCACCCCCAGCCTCTCAGTGGCCTCCGACGGCAGACCGGCCCCGTCCGCCTACCAGCAGGCGCCGCGCCACTTCCACGTCCCAGGTAGGCCCAGCCTCGTCGCCGCTACCCAGCCCTGAGGCTTTCGGCCTGCAGGCAGGGCTGCACCGCCCCAAGCGGCCTGTGTGTGTTTCTCCCGAGCCCCCACACGGCAGGGCCCCGGGGTGCCCCCTGCGAGCCCCCGGGGCTCCAGGGGTGGCGGTGCCGGGCGTGGCGTGGCCTGAGGCGGGGCCTGGGTGGTGGCTGCTCAGGTGCCTGTTCTCGGGGGCTCTGAGCGGGGCGCCGGGACCTGGGTGCTGGCTCACCGTGCTGTCTCTCTCTCCTCTCTCCCCCAGACACGGGCGTCAAAGATAACATCTATAGGAAGCCCCCCATCTACAAGCAGCATGGTACGGTCCCCGCCGGCCCTGCATGCCTGCGCCGAGGCGCTGCCTGCGTGTGCCGGGTGGGCTGGGCTCGGGCAGGCGGCCGCGCTCCCCCGAGGCCCTGCGGTTGCGGCCGGGCCTGCCTGGGACGCTCGGGCCTCCCTCCCTCGAGACCCCACTCCCGCCCTCCATGGGCTGCCCCAGGGCGTGGCCGGCGCGTCCATCAAGCCGGGTGGAGGACACGCCAGACTGGCCCGGGAGGGACGGGGCCTGGCTCGGCCTGGCCCGCACACTGGACGAGCTCCCGGCGCCGACTCCTCTGTGGCCTGCGGTGGTGCCGAGCCTCGGTGGTGGGGATTCTTGCATCTGCAGAGTGGGGTGTGTGTCGCGCCCCTCGGCCCCCACCACTTCCCCCCCAGAGCCCCCGCCCGGCGGCCTGGTCAGGTGGGTGGGAACAGGTCAGGTAGGGGCGGGCAGGGGCCGGCGGGCAGCCAGAGCTGGTGGCCCCGCCTGAGCCTTGTGTCCTCTGCAGAGTGGGGTGGGCCCTGGCGCTCTGAACTGAGAGGGGCAGCAGGGGCTGTCGCCGCCCTGCTGGCCGGCCGGGTCTGTGCCGCATGCAGCCCCGGGGCCACAGGGAGCCCAGCACCGGCCCCTGCTGTGGCTGCTGGCAGCGTGGCTGTCAAGTTGCACAGGCCACGGGTCCGAAGCCTTTGTCCTGCGCAGGCAGCCTGCTCGAGGCACGCCGCCCCTCCCCAGGAAGGGGAAGCTGCCCGGAAGCGGCTTTGCCTGGCGCCGACTGACCGGGGGGGTGGCGCTGGGTGGCGCCGAGGGCTCGGGCCTTGGCGACTATCCAGACCAGACCCCGTGGCACGCGTGGGGCACCAAGGCCCGCTGAAGGAGGGCGGGCGAAGTGCTGTCTTCTGTCACGGCCCGAGTCCGAGGCTCGTGTGTGCCCCGTGCCCCGGGCTTGACTGGCGCCGGCCCTCAGCCCCAGGCAGCTGGCCTGTGGCGGAGGGGCTGCCCGGGGGCTGTGGCCGGCAGAGTCAAGTGGCTCCAGGCTGGACAGGCCAGCACAGCTGTCCCCACCTGCTCCAAGGGCGCCCGGGGGGACGGGCCTGCGGCCAGCGGTCAGCCGTGTGTGCAGAGGCGTCTCCTCTGAGCCAGCGCAGTGGCCCAGCCGCTCAGCGGCCCAGCTTTGGCCAGTCGGGTCCGTGGTGCCGTGAGCTCTCTGGGGCCTGCGCAGGCCGGCGTCTGGCCCACTCTGGGCTGGCGCAGTGGGCTGAGGGTGTGTCCGGTGCTCGTCGGCTTTGCACAGAAGGAGCGTGTGGGCGCCCGGGCTCCTCACTCGGGGCGGGGAGACCTACCCAGGTGGGCGCCTGCAAGGTGTGTGCATGTGCGTGTGGTCGCGTGTGCATGGTGTGGCCGTGTGCACGTGTGTGGCCGTGTGTGCACACATGTGGTCACATGTGCACGAGTGCAGGTGTGCGTGTGGTGTGGCCACACGGTCGCATGTGCACACATGCGGTCACATGTGCATACCTGTGGTCACATGTGCATGTTGTGACTGTGTGCATGTGTGTGGCCGTGTGCACGTGTGTGGCCGTATGCGTGTGTGTGGTCACATGTGCACGAGTGCAGCCGCGTGTGTGGTGTGGCCGTGTGGGCACATGTACGGTTGCATGTGCACAATGCAGTCACATGTGCATGCTTGTGGCCGTATGTGCATGGTGTGGCCGTGTGCACGTGTGTGGTCACACACACGTGCACACGTGCAGTTGCGTGTTCATGGTGTGGCCATGTGTGAGAGCATGCTGGGAGCGTGCCTCTGTGTCTGCCTGGAGCATCGGCAGGGGCAGCCCACTCCAAATGCGTGTCCGGGCGGTGTCTGGTGCTGCATGAGGGAGACAGAGGTGGCCCGCTTCCAGGCGGGCCTGTCCGGACTCCCCAGCTCACGGGAGCTGCCGTTGCAGACAGGGCCGCTGCAGCCGCTGGAGCCCGCCGCCGTCTGGGGACGAGCCCAGGCGTGAGCAGCCAGGCCACCAACGGGGGTCACTGGGGGCGGGCGGGCCGGCCAGCACGCAGCTGCACCCTGCACACCGCGCAGGCGCGTCTCCCCTTGGGCTGCACGAGAGGCCGGCGCCAGCATGGGTCCAGTGGACCCTCCCAGGACAGCCGGCTCCTGCGGAGGGGCGGGGCTCGAGCCCTGTGCACGGGGCGCTGACCCCATCGCGGGGCTCCACCCAGAGGCCCCCTCGCGTCGCACGGGGCGAGGATTCCGACGTCTGACCTGGGGCAGCGGACATTCTGTCATTGTGGACCTCCCACGGAGGGGAAGGCCCCAGCAGGGCCCCAGAGTGGAGCAGAGGGCCCGAGGGCTCCCCTCACCCCTGTGGGCCCCGCGGCCTAGCCTGTGCCGCCTGTGCCGCGGACCTGGCGGGACCCCACCGAGCCGCCGCGCCAGCCCGGGACCCCGGCACAGGGCGCAGCTTCGCGGCAGGCTCGGGGCAGGGCACAGCCTTGGGAGGCCGAGCTCCGTGACGCCGGCCAGGCGCTTGTGGCCCCCGCGCGGCACACCCCCGCAGGACCCGTCTGGGCCGGAGGGCGTGTGCAGGCGGGCCTCACGGCCCCGCGTGCCGAGGGAGCGGTCGCAGCGGCCCCGGCTTCGGTGACGGGACACGGCTCTGGCCACCGCTGGGCTGGGGTCGTGGGGCCGTGTGAGCGGAGACGCACTTCACGGCCGGCCGGAGGGGCGGCCCCAGAGGAGCATTGGGTGAGCCTCAGGGGCTGCGGCAGGGCCCAGCGCGGCCGACATGGCCCCGTCCAAGTGACGTCGTGCTTGGAGTCAGCGGTGTGGAGAGCGGGTTCCTGGGTCCACTCTGGAAAGTTCCCCAGAGTCCCTGTTCAGCGGCACGCGGCGAGTTCCCGGGCGAGTGTCTCCACGAGACACAGACGCAAGTTCTCGTTAGGGACAGGCTCACTGGGAAAAGGGGCAGAAGAGTAAAGGACACTCGCATAGTCTCGGCGGCGGCCTTGGGGAGAGCAGCCTCCGCCGGGGGTCAGTGCAGAGAAGCCCCGGCGGGCGCGGGTCACGGCGGGCAGGAGGCCGCTGCCCTGCCGAGGAGAGCGCCGGTGAGAAGCGCCTGCACGGGCGCAGGCGGGCAGGGGACGGCTGCCCCGGCCAGTGCAGAGACCGCCCTGACAGCGTCCTCTGGGAGGCTCAGTCCGCGTGGAGTGGCTTGGGGCGGACTGAATCAGCCGAGAAGCTGTGGAAGGGCCCGGAGCTTCTGCAGCGGGCTCAGGGGGAATGAGCTCCGTGCTTGCATCTCGGCCTTTGGCCTGAGCTCCGGACACCCCAACAGCATCTGATGCCTGCTCGGGCCTCATGCTGTGTGACGCGGGCGCTGGTGCGCGAGGGTCCTGGTTAGTGCAGTGGGTTAGTGGCTGTTAATCTCTCCAGCACCACCTCCTTGTATGAGGCAGGCCGCTGGTCTTGCGGCACCCCCTTTCCGATGTCTGTTCTTACCCTCCGTCACAAGCACTTGTTTTACCACAGAGAAGCGGCCTGACCCACCTGTCTGCCCCGCTCCCGGCCTTAAAAGACAAGGGCCTGGCGGGGTCTTTTCTGCACCCCCATGCACAGGGCATTACAGGCACACACTGAGCATACGGTCACGGGCAGGGCCAAGTGGAGAGTGGAGATGGACGGAGGCAGGGATGGGTGGACACAGGCTGCACGGAGACCGGACCCGTGAATAGGCAGGGGCAGGTGGAAGAGGAGAGAGTGAGATTAATGGGCAGGTGCATGAGTGAATAATTGAACAGTTGTGTGGATAAGCAGCAGGATGATGGATGGACGATGTGTGGATGATGTGTGGATGATGCATGGATGATGGATGGATGATGCATGGATGATGGATGGCAGGTGGATGATGGATGGCAGGTGGATGATGGATGACAGGTGGATGATGGATGATGGGTGGATGATGGATGATGGGTATAGATGATGGGTGGATGACGGGTGCATGACTGGTAGATGATGGATGAATGGAGGGATGGAGTGATGGAGGAATGGATAAAGGGGTGGGTGGACAGATGGGTATTAAAGGGGGTGGGTGAATAAGTGGGTGGAGATAGGTAAACGGGTCTGGAAATGCAGGTGTGTGTGCTCAGGTGTGACTGACGCTAAGGTGGCGCGGGCAGGAGGCAGGCTGGCTGTCTATGCAGAGCCAGCAGACTCACTGTCGGGCATGCCTCTGACCCAGGTTCGGCCTTTCTCAAGAGGCTCCTCACGGCAGGCACTCAAGGGCACAGGAGCACCGCTGGCTCTGGGCCTCGAGGTCTCTGGCTCCCTGTGACTTTGAAGCGTCCCGCTGCGAGCGAGCCTGGCCTCTCCCGGCGCCCGGCCCTGCGCGCCAAGCCCCGCGTCGGGTGTTAGCATCCACCTGTCACCCATGTGGTCCCCACGACTCGGGAGTGTGGGCACCTGCCCATTTGACAGACCAGGAAACTGAGGCGCAGAGAATCGGGGCAGCCACGAGGAGGCTCTGGACCTGGGGTCTCCCACCTGTGCCCTTCCTTGGAGACTCTGCTGAGTTTTGGTGGCGGCCAGTGTGGGCTCTGGCCAGGCTGAGTGTGCCCGGTGGCGCTTTCCAGAGGCAGTCTGCTGGGCCCTGGTGGGGTGCCCCTCAGTGGACGCTGTGGTGCTGGGGCCGTGTTCCCCGGGGCTCAGAGCATCTGATGCCACCGCCTCTGTGTCTGCGTCATCTTGTCCAGTCAGGTCCGGGGACTGGCCTCCCAGGCCTGGGGCCCACGTCACTGACCACGCATAGCCAGGTGTCCCCCACGGCGCCATCCGAGGGGCCGAGGGCTGCTGAGGCGGCCCCCACGCCCGGCCTCACAGCCCAGGCACGGCCGTCTGGGCAGTAGGCGTGACCGCAGCTGGGCGGTCCGGGTGTCCGCCTCTGGCTCCACTTTCGCGCCGTCCGTGCGTCCACGCTGCAGCCCCCGTGTCTGGGCAGCAGGCGCTGTGGGCGAGCCGGCGCCGTGCGTGGGGCGGTCCTCACGTGTGGCCTTGTCTTGTCAAGGTCCCGTGGCACAGTCCCCGATTTCCAGGCTCTCGGGGCTGGTGTCGGTCTTGTCCCTGATGGTGCACAAGGCGGGGTCCCCCAAAAGGCTGCGCGGCCCGCGCCCTCCGCAGGCTGCAGGTAAGGACCCGGCCGTGCGCCGCGCTGGGCCCCGGGGCCGGGCAGCGCTGTCCCTGCAGGGTCGGGCCGAGGGTGGCGTGGGCGTGGCCAAGCTGCCACCGCGCCCGCTGCAGTCAGCCGCTGGCTCTTGGAGGTCCGTGCCGGCCGGCTGGCCCCCGCCCCAGCGAAGGAGGCCGGTGGGGAGTGCAGGGCCGCGGCCCTCAGCCCACGCGTGCGGACACTGCCCGATGGGGCCACGCTGCCGGCCCCCCGCCGCCGTCCCGCTTCCCCCGGCGGCACCTCGCGTTTCGCGTGTCGGGCGCAGGCTGGCAGGGCGGCGGGGCCTCGGGGCCAGGCCTCGGCTCTCGCGCCGGCCCCGGTCTGGGCAAGCGCCTGCGTCCGAGCCTCGCCCTGGCCTGAGAGGTGGGCTGTGTGGGCAGCGGTGCCGCGGCCGGCGAGGAGCCGCCTGGACGGCGGAGCCGGCAGAGCGAGTGGCCGCGTCCGCGAGCAGCAGGGCGCTCTCACCGGCTCGCCGGCTCCTGCTGGGCCGGAGCCCCCGCCCACCGGGCCCACACCGCCGGCCCGCGCCCGCGGAACGCTCTCCGCTGTTCTGTCCCTCGGCTGGAGGGCGCCTGGCCGCTGGTGTGCCTGCGCCTGTGAGCGCGCGCCAGCCACCTGGGCCCGTGGCGGGCGGGCGGGCAGCTGCGTGACGCGCTTGTCTCCCCCCAGCCCTGAGGCGCGGCGACGGGGAGGACAGCGGCCCGGACCCCGACGGCAGGAAGGTAACGCGGACCGGCGGCGCCTGCTCCTTGGGGTTGTCCTGGGGCCACTGGGAACGGCCCTCCCAGCCGCCCTGCCCTGGAGACCCAGGCCCGGCAGGCGCTGGGCGGCTGGGCTGGGGTTCGGGCCCGCGTTCAGGGAGTGGGCCCCAGGAAAGGCAGCGGTGTGTTCTTAGAGGGCGGGGAGGGGCTCCCACACCCAGCCGCCACCCGGCCTGCCCGGGAGGGAGCCGGCTCCACGCTCCCCCAGCTGGAGATCAGCAGCAGATGAGCCAAGCCAGCAGCCACCACCTTGCGGGGGGGGGGTTCCTCTCAGGGCCACTGGACGGGTGTGCGGGCTTAGAAAGGGGGTGTGCATGGGAGGGGTGCAGGAGGAAGCAGCCGCGGTCTCAAGGAGGAGCTTTGCGTGGGCTCCTGGGCGCGGCCCCCCCGGCCACGGGCTCCTGCTCTGGGGAGATGCCGCCGACTAAGCCCCCTGCGCCCCCTTCCCTCTCGGGCACGCCCTGGGCAGCCACTGTGGCCCCGCGTCCGGGCTCCCCTGTACGGGGCAGCAGCGCGGCCCTCGGGCTCAAGCCGGCAGCTGTGGCCGGTGCTCGGGCTGGCTTCTCACGCCTGAGCCCGCGCGGGGCACCCGTCACAGGCGGCAGGCGGGAAGCTGCCGGAAGGCCCGCTGAGGCTTCCGGCCGCTGACCTCGAAGCTCACGTGCCCTTTCTCCCGCAGAAGGCCAGCTGGCTGATCCTCAAGGGCGACGTGGACACCAGGACCAGCTCCCCAGACCTGGACAGCCAGTCGCTGTCCCACAGCAGCGGGGTCGAGAGAGACGCCCTGGCCACGCCAGGGGGCAGCGGCTGCCCGCGTGAGTGGTTCTGCCGGGCCGGGAGCCGCGCTGGGGCACGGGGTCCCCAGTCCCGGCCGAGCCCCAGACCCGCGCCTCAGTGAGTCGTACGGACACAGCGGGCCCTCGCGCTGCCCGGGCGTCCTGCTGACTGGTGGCTCTGAGCCCGCTGGCCGGCAGGGGCACCCGCCTGCGCTCAGGGCCCGCGTCCTGCAGGGCAGACGTGCATGGTCCAGGCAGGCGAGGCCAGACTCGGGGCCGATGACTCGGCACCGCGCCCCGCCCCTGGCTGCAGCACGGGACTGGGGTTGGGGCACCAGGGGCTTGGGCTGGGCCGAGGCTGGTCTGCCCGACTCAGGCTGACGTGGGGAGAAAGGCCGCACTGCCGCCGCCGTGCTCACTAGCTCCCGGCGGGACCTCGGCTCCGGCTGGGCTGCAGGTGGCTCTCCGGGGCCAGCGGGCGAACGTGGAGGCAGCAGGAGGGGTGGCCTGGGGCGAGGGGAGGTGCTGGCTTGGCCGTGGGGCGGACCGGAGAGCAAGCGTGGGCCAACCGCTGACCGCTGCGTGGCCGCGGCCGTTCTGGCCGCCGTGGGGCTGGCCCTGTCCGCCCGGTGGACGCGGGAGCCCCAGGAGGTGCGTGGTGCACAGGCGGCACACTGCTGGCCCGCAGTGGACGCTCATCAACCGTGGGCACCACGCTCGCGACGGCCCGTGACGCCAGGACGCAGGGACGCGGCCTCTTTCCGCCTGCCCGGAGTGCTTGCCCCAGGCCGGCTTTGGTCGGTGGTCCCTGTGAGAGATGCGCCAGGTCTGTGCCCTGCCCGGGGGGCAGGAGTCTAAATATTGGGGTCCCCGCACCGGTGGTGGGCTGTGTCTCCATGCCCAGGTCACACCAAAGCCCAGCGAGGGCCTCTCCAAGGTGGTGGCCTGTCCCCGGAAGGGCCTGCAGGGACACGGCAGGTGGCCCGTCCCAGCCACAGGCTGGGCAAGGGCACAGGGCTGGCCACAGGAGACCCGGCGGGCGGGCAGGCACCCAAGGAGGCACAGGCAGCCCGGGCCCGCTGCTCCAGCACCACCGCCCACGGCGCAGCCCCAACACAGACCCACCCGTGGCCGGCCGCCCGCCCTGCTGCCGGCTCACCCTGGCTGTCTGCGTTCCGTTCCGTGCTCCCAGCGAGCTGCTCTCAGATGGCAGTGAGCTCCGCTGCCCAGTCCCACCGGCCCAGCGCCCACCTGGGAGGCATCCCGGCGCTAGCCGAGACTGCAGGTGCTCGGGGCGGGCCCTTGGGCCTCGGCTGGGCTTCGTCAGCTTTCTGGGGACGGTGCTCTGGATCGGCCTGCCGCCAGGCCCTCCGTGCCCTAGGCGCCCCTGGGGAGGCCAGCTGCGGCCCCCGTCCCCCCTTGCTGCGGCCGAGGAGAAGGGACAGCATGGGCGGAGACCCCAGGCACCGGGTGGGGCGGCCTGGCCAGTGTGGGTTCGCTGTCCTCACCTCGGCCCGGCGTCCCCGGGGTGACAGGCCCGGCGGCCACCGGCCACCACACCGCAGCCCCGCCGCACACCCGCCCGGCTGCCGGGTCTGCCTGCAGCGCAGTGCCGCCGTCCGACCTCCAGGGAGACGCCCAAGTGCAGCCGGCACGCGTGCGCGCCTGGGATGTGCGTGTGCGCGACGCTGCCCCTCGCCTCCGACCCCACTGAGCCCGTGCCCGCCTGCCGCTGCTCCGCGAGTCCGGGGGCGCCTCTGCCCGCCCTGTGTCCACCCGGCGCCCGGGCCCTCCCTCCGCTCCAGGACGCCGCCCACTCCCGCGCACGTGTGCAGGGCCGCCACGGGGACACAGGTCACCGGCTGCTGAGCAACTGGAGGGCTGGGGACCCCCCGGAGGGCCCCCGCCGCCTCTCCAGCAGCGGGCCTGCGAGCGCCGGGCGCCCAGCCCTGAGCGCGGCCCTGGCCGTCCGCGGGCCCAGCGGCCTCAGCAAACGTTTGTTGAATCGACACGCGGCGAACCCAGCGGGGTTTTGTTGCGTGCCCGCTCTGTGCCGGAGGCTGCTGGGCGCGGGGCGGCCGGGCTGCGGGCAGCGCAGGGAGGGCACTGGGGCCACCCGAGCCCACGCCGCTCCTGGGGCCCGGGGCTCACAGGCGCTCACGCCCCACACGCGACGCCGGCAGCAGAGCCCCGTGCGGCTCCTCACTGCCCCTCTGCCGTCCCGGCTCCGGGCAGGCGCCAGGTGCCCACTGGGTCTGGGCCAGACGCCATGGCCGGGCCCAGCGGCGCCGGCCCCAGTGGGAGCTGAGCCTCGGCGGAGGTGGGCGCCTGCGCCCCTCTTCTCGGCACGGCCGCCGCCCGGAGGCCCCGCAGCGGGGTGCCCTGTGCGTGCGGCCGGGCCTGCTGGCCGCGCCGTCGCACCTGCTTCCTCACGGGAGGCCGGTGTGTGCTCCCAGGAGCCGGCCGAGCCCCTGGAGGGCACCCCTGTCCCCAGAGCACGCGGGGACGAGGCCGCCTCCAGCCTGCTGCTGCCCGGGCCTCACACTCCTCACTTTTGAGGTCCCGATGTCCCCTCCGGGAGTCTGACCCAGCGGGGACCGGCCAGGGAGCTCAGGCCCCTCCCAAGCACCCGGCTCCCCACGTGCCCGAGGCGGGTGAGAGTAGGAGGGAGGGCGGGCGTGGGGAAGCACCCCGAGGTGCGCCCGCGGGTGCAGGCGGCCTTGCGGCCCGGGAGTCTCGTGTCTGTGGGTCCTCCGGGGCCTGGTCCGGAACGCGGTGGCCCCGGGCCCCTTGGTGCCCTCTGGGGCTGAGGCTGGGCGACGGCCCCTGCGCCCCAGTTTTGTCCCCTGCCGGGAGGGAGTTCAGGGCCTGGTGTCCAGCCGGGTCGTCAGACGCTTTCCGCCCTTGCCCACATCCGCCGGCTGTGCTCAGGGCCCGCTGGCCTGCCAAGGCCTCGGGGAGGCCCCACAGCCCGCTCCTGGGCACCGGCAGCAGCGCCCCTGGCCAAGCCGAGCTCGGAGCTGAGGGCCGGTGCCCAGCACACTCCGGAGCCTGCGGGACGCGCTGCCTCTGCTGCCCGAGCCGCCCTGCCCCGGGCCACACCTCTCAGCGTGCGCGGGCCCAGGAGCCCCGGCAGCTGGCTGCCGGGAGCCCCGCTGGCCTGTGGGCCGCTTCCCCCGTGAAGGGGGCGCCTGGGCCACGCCGAGGCTCGAGGGCCATAAAGTCTCCGAATGTGTGAAGGTTCCTTGGGCGCCAGCGGGGTCCCACCGGGGGCCCGAGGGCCTTGCGCGTCCGCCAGGGCTTGGTCCTGGCCAGGAGATCAACTTTGGCGGCCCTGACCCAGCCTGGGGAGAGGCAGTGCCGGGTCCTCGGTCCCTGCCCCTCCCAGAGCATGACGCAAGGAAGCACCAGGGTCACACCGCAGCCCCCGGGCGCTGGCCGCAGCAGAAGGCAGACGGCTGAGCCGCAGGGCTTGAGGGTGCCCGGGGGACCCCGTGACCGTGCAGCGGCCCACGGGGCCGGGGAGGTCCCCCTCCCCAGCGTGCGGCCAGCGCGAGGCCGCCTGCACACCGGCCGCTCTCCAGCCCTCCGGGCAGGAGCAACCAGGGAGGGCGTGAGAACACAGGGGCA
Source organism: Galemys pyrenaicus (assembly GCA_019455555.1). Lineage (NCBI taxonomy): Eukaryota > Metazoa > Chordata > Mammalia > Eulipotyphla > Talpidae > Galemys > Galemys pyrenaicus. The sequence continues at coordinate 1,502,039 of JAGFMF010012010.1, forward strand.
CCCAGGGGCCCAAGGAGCCACAAACCGCAAAAGCCATGGGCCCTCGTGCCCAGCCAAGCAGCAGGCTGCCTGCCAGCGTCCACTCGTGCCCACCGGCGTGTGGCGCCAGAGTCCAGGGGCCCATTCCTCCGGAGCCACGAAGGCAGCAGTTCGGGCGAGAGAAAGCCACGGGCCCAGGCCGAGAAGAGCGGGAGGGCCGGGCTCAGACGGGCCCAAAGCACCACGGACAGCGGCGGGCGCTCCTAGCACAGCCACGGACAGCGGCGGGCGCCCGGCACAGCCACGGACAGCGGCGGGCGTTCCTAGCACAGCCACGGACAGCGGCGGGCGCTCCTAGCACAGCCACGGACAGCGGCGGGCACCCGGCACAGCCACGGACAGCGGCGGGCGCCCGGCTCAGCTAAAGAGGTGCAGGAGACCTCACGGAAGGAAACGAAGCAAATGGAATTATAGAGCCAAAGATGAAATAAGCAAAACGAACACTCAGTAACGCAGAGTACAGCTACTTTCTGGAAACACGTAAGAGCGGAGAACCCGAGGACTCTCCAGGCCGAAGTCGGACAGCGCGGGCCGCAGAGGGCAAACGCGGGAGACAGGTGAGCCGCGGCACCCGGGGCGCAGCAGCCCCGACAGCAGGGAGGGCGTGCCCGGAAACGTGCCCGCAGCCGTGACGAGGATGCGGCACCGTGGACGGCCACCCCGCAGGATTAGGAAGCGGTGAACCCCGAAGGGCCAGCAGGAAAAGTCCAAGGTGATTCACCCCAAACACCGAAACTAAACTTCTGAAAACCAGGGACGGAGGCGGTTGGAGCCTTGTGAATGGTCCTCTAGAAAGGCGGGTTCTCCGCAGGGGTGGGGCGGTGTGGACGGCGGGTTCTCCGCAGGGGTGGGGCGGTGTGGACGGCAGGTTCTCCACAGGGGTGGGGCGGCGTGGACGGCGGGTTCGCTGTGGGGCAGAGCAGCGTGGACGGCAGCCGACTGCCCCGCAGAAACCGCGCAGGCCAGGAGAGTCAGAGCGCTGCCCGCACACTGCCGGAGGGTCGTGGTTGACGTGCGCTCTGCTGTGTGTTCCGTGAAAATGCCCTCTGGGAGTGAATGGAGGACGAAGACTTCCCAGGGGAACGTGGAGAACTTCTCACTGGCAGGACACTGGGCTAAGAGACGCTCGAGCAGAGACGGAATGACGAGGGGAGTTCAGAGAGGAAGGACACCTGGGTGGGCAGACACACGGGCGACTGTCAGCGCCGTCCCCTGCAGGCGTCTGGGTCACGTTTGCTGGGTGAAGCGCGTGTCTAGCACCATCGTCTTTGGGTGCTCCGGGGGGGACCCCACGACAGCCACGTCCCCATGTTACGGGGCAGCGTGGCCCCCAAGGAGGTGGGGTTTCCGCGTGTCGTGACTTCGTGAGACGCCGGCGGGGATCACGGTGCAGCCTGCGGGCTCGCGGTGCCGGACTCGGGCTGCAGAACGCTGGAGGGAGGTGAGGGTGCCCCCGAGGGCGGTGACCCCCAGAGCCCAGCGGGCATCAGAGCGCCCTGGAGGGGCTGAGGGGTGGACGGCAAGTCCACTTGTTAAAGAGGGCAACAGCGCTGAGATGGACGCCGCTGGGCGAGGGCAGCGGGAAACAGGCTGCAAGTGCACGTGCTCTCGACGGCAGAGCGCCGGGCCCTGCGGAGCGGTGGGGCCGGGTCTCGCCGACAGCGCCGAGCCGCGGGGACCCAGCCCCCGCTCTGCTGCATGAGCACCACAGGCGGAGGGCGAGTGAGGCGACGCCGGCCCGAGAGGCCCTGGGTCAGCGCCCGGGGGCGGGTGGAGACCTGCGCCTGTGCCCCCTCACACGGGAGCAGGGGCCTCAGCCCTGTCCCAACTGCCTCGTGGACGCCAGGGAGGCGGCCGCCACCCCTGGCCCTTGTGGGCAGCCCAGGGGCCCCCAGGAGCGAGGCTGCTCTCTGGCCCCGGGGCAGCTGCTGGGCGCTGGATGCTGGCCCAGAACTCAGGGCCAGGGGTGGCCTCAGAACTCAGCCTCAGAACTCAGGCTCCCCAGATGAAGCAGATGTGGCCCCTGCTTTTCAGCGTCCAGAGCTGTAGACAGATCATTCAGGCAGCTGGGCGCCGCTGACAGGCGCTTCCCAAGGCCAGTCCCTGCCCTTCTGGGGGTCCCTGCACCCCCCTTCCGGACACACCCCATTTTCACCTCTGAGCCGGGGGCTGGCACAGCGCCTCCGCTCTGCTCTCTCCGCACCCCACCTGAAGGGGCCAGGTGGGGGTCCCGGCCGCCCTACCCAGGCCAGCTGGCCCGGGAGCGGATCCCACGGGGCCACCCAGGGCCCTTGGCTCCTGCGATGCTAGAAACTCAGCTTCCGGTGCGCGCCCTGCTGCCAAAGCCCGAGGCGCCTGCTTTGGGCGAAGCCGCTGCGCGCCTGTGGCTGGGCGCCCGCCTTGGCCCTCCGCTCGCGCCCGGTCCCGCCCCGGTCTGCCGGCGGGCACATGGCCGGGGCAGGCGGAACCGGCCGGGGCTTGAGCTCAAGCGCCAGTGGGCCAAGCTGGGCCGCGGCCCTGGGCCCCGGTGGGCGGGGACGGCACCCCTCCCCGGCGCACCCTGGCCACGGGGCTCACCTTCGGGGGCCCGCGCGTCCTGGCCCCGGGCCTGCATGCGAGCACGCGTGACGATGTGCTGTGTCTGTTTCAGGACCCCCCTATTCCAAATCCGACCCTCTCCCTGGACTTGGGAAGAATGGCTCGGACCACCGGGTAGGTACCCGCGCCCCGCACGCGCTGTGCTAGCCGGCCCGGCCCGGCGCCCCCACCTCCGCCCGCTGGGCCGGCCGGGTGCCCCAGACCTCTGCTCTCGGCCTGCCCCGGGGTCCTCGGCCCCGGGCAGCCCTGCTGTGCCCCATCCTTCAGCCCGAGGGCTCTTGGTCCTCAGCGGTCCGCGTGCTGTGGCCACTGGCGCCCTGCTGGCCTCGCCCATATCCCCACCTGAGACCGCCCCAGCCACGGGCCATGGGCGCCTCGGCTCCCAGCCGGGAGGCTGGGGACTCAGGTCCGAGTTTTCCGAGTGTGACCCCAGGGGCTGCCCCCTGACGCGAACCAGGGAGGCGCCGGGCCCAGTTCTGTCCCCGCCCTTGCCAAGACAGCCAGCCCCTCAAAGGCTGCCGGCGCCGGTTCCCGCTCCGGTCGGCCGCGCGGGGTGCCTGCGGCGCGGGGGTCCGTGTGAGGCCGCGTGGCGGGCCTGGCGGCTCCGGAGCCGGCCTCAGCTTCCCCGTCCGCCCTGGCCCAGGGCCCCTGCGTGGTCGCCGCGGGCGGCCCTCCCCGCGGCCCCCGCTGTGGGACGTGGCCGAGCCGGGGACGCGCATGCGGCCTGCTTCCCCGGCTCCTCGCCCTCATCGTCCGCGAGGAAAGTGCGGGCTGAAGAAGCAGGCCCAGCCGGAGTGCACGTCCTTGGGCGCAGCCTCTGGGTCGAGGGCACGGCGCGGCGCTCTGCTGGAGGACGGGCTGCCCGGCGCGTCCTCAGGAGACCCGCTGTCCGTGCCCGCGCTGGCCTCCCAGCTCAGAGGGGGCCCAGGCCTGCTGGCCCTGGTCTGGGGTGCCCGGGGGTCGCGGGCTTCACCCCGCGCTGGGCTGGGCAGATGGAGCTGGTCCGCGGGCGGGGCAGAGCGGCGGGCTTCCGGCTGTCCCAGGCCCGGCCCCTCGGGCAGGGCGGTTCTCCCGTCCAGCGGGCGCGGAGGCCGCACGCCCGCAGCTTCCTCCTCGTCGCCAGCCCCGGGAGGAGCTTTGAAAAGCCGGCCCCTGGGTGGAAGCGTTCACGCAGAGCGCTCGCTGGCCGGTCTGGGGCGTCGCTGCTCCTCTGCGCTCGCAAGGCGGGGCACGGGGCCCACGCGGCTGCGGCGAGGGTCAGGCCCCCTGCTTTAAACACTCTGGGCCACTCTGCGGCCTGCAGGGCTCCGGGCCGGGGGAAAGGTTCCGGGGCGTCTCGGCCACGGCGCTCGCACCTGCCCTGGGTCGGGGCGGCCGCCTGAGACCCCTGCAGAGGGGCGCCCACGCACCGGCACCCGCTCGGGAGCTGCCCCGCGGCTCTCCTCCCGCTGGGCACAGGTGCCCTCCCCCGCCAGCTGCTCCGCCCTCCTCCCCCCGGGACGGCGCCCTGGGCCTGGAGCAGGGCCTCTCCCCGGGGTGCCCAGGCGACGCCTGCCGTGCGGAGCTGCGCCAAGGGGCGGCGTTTCCCTCCTGCCCCAGGCTGCGGGAAGCGGCCCTGGGAGCTTCGCCGGCTCCAGCAAGAGGACAGTGTCCAGGGCGAGTCTCTCCGATCGTCCTGGGAGACTCCCAGGGACAAGACTCTCCAGGGTGGAGGAGGCGAGGGTGGCGGCCTCGCCGGGGCCGCGCAGACGGCTGGCGGGGGCCCAGCCCTGGGAGCTCTATGGCCAGGACAAGGGTCCTCCTGCGGTCTGGAAGTCAGATGGACGCCAGAGTAGTCACGATGAGCAAAGCACCAAAACTGTCTCTGCAGAGCAGCTCGGCCTCCGCTCCCGCTCAGCCCAGCCAGCCTGTGGGCGCAGCCCCTGCGGCCCTGGCCGGGCCCCGCTTCTGCTGAGGGCCCCTCTGACTGCCGCGCAGAGGCATGTGCCCCCAGGCGTGGGCCCTGTGTGCGGGGCTCCGTGGACCCTCCCCGGCGGCAGGCAGCGGCCAACCCAGGCAGGACCAGCAGGAGGCAGGCCGGGGGCTGGAGGGCGGTCTTCGCAGGTGGCCAGGGGGAGGCATTCCAGGCAAGGGGACGAGGCTGGCCGGAGGGGGCCGGCTGCCGCCGCACGGGGAAAGGGCCCTCGTGCGCACGTGGGCTGGGGACACCGCATGGCACCCGCCCGGCCAGAGGACATGGCGTGGCTGCTGTGGGGGGCTCTGAGGCTAGGACCCCGGGCCGGGCCCAGCACGCCCCGAGCGGCAGGGGCGCCTGGACAGTGGCCGGCCCTCCTCGCCCCTGCCCATGGGACGCTGCCCGCCGCGCCGCCCCGCCCTCGCCAGGCCCCAGCGCCCGCCCTGCGCCTGCCCGCTGCCCCTCTCTCTTTCTCTTCCAGAATGCCATCCTGGCCCCCTGTGGAGCAGACCCGGACGCCAGCTGGGGCGCGAGAGGTACAAGGCACGGGCCCGTGTCTGGCTGGGCCGGGCTGCTGGCCAGCTCCCAGTAGGGCTCTGAGACGGCCCTGCGGGCGCTGGCAAAGACCCAGCACCGCGCAGGGCCCTGGGGCGCGTCTTGCCCTGGCGATCGCAGAGGCTGCCCGGCCCCCAGCTCCAGGCGCCCCCCGCGCCAGGCCACCCTCCTCCTCGCGGGCATCCCTCTTCATCCTCAAGGCACCGTCCCGGTGCCAGTCTCGGGGACACGGCCGGGGCCTGTGGGGCCGCGCGTGCCCAGGCAGCCGTGCCACCTGCTCTCAAGCCGGGGCAGCAGGGGGTGGGCGGGGGCCATTTGGGCCGCACGGCCCACCTCCCGTCCACGTGCCGCCGGCGTCAGGCACGGGCCGCGCGCGTCGGTGTCGCCAGGTTGCCCGGCCTGTGGCCAGAGCCCGCCACGCTCCGGTCCCGAGGATGACGGGGCCTCCCGGGGCTGGCGTGGGGCGGGCTGGGTGTCGCTGCCGCCGCCGAGGCCTCTCCCAGTCCCGGCCCAGAGCCAGCGGGCCCAGCCCCGAGCGGCCCGGCCAGGGCTCTCCTGGGCCAGCGTGTGCCGCTCGCGGGGGGGCCCGGCCTGTGCCTGGCCTGGCCTCATGCTCGGTCTGGATGGGCGCTCCGTGGTTTAGTCGGGGAGCCGAGAGTGAAGGGGCAGGCGGCGAGCGCGGCCGCGGCACCCCGCTCCTGGCGCCTCGGCTCCCAGTCTGGCCTGCAGCCTCGACCGTGCCCCCGGAGCCCGTGCGCCTCCGAGTGCTCGCGGCGTGGCTGAGCTAGGAGACCGCGGCAGGGCGGCTGCCGGGGCGGGAGACTGAGCGCGGCCCAGGCCTCCAGGGCGGCGGCCTGCAGGGACTGGGCCCTTGGCTGGGCCCTGGGCACCCCCACCTGGCCCAGCTGTCGCCGGGGTGGGCGGGCGTCCGGGCTGGGCTGTCCGACGGCCTCGCACCCTCTGAACCGCCTGCGGTCTTGTTCTTCCTCTTGCAGAGTACAAGGTAAGGGCCGGCTCCCCGACCCGGCGCCGCGGCCCCTGCGGGCAGAGGCTCCTCTGCTGCGCATCCCTGCAAGGCTGCATCCGAGCAGACACATGTGCGGCCCCGGCCTCGGCTCGCTGCCCATGCGGGCTGCTTCCTGGCGTGAGCCGCATCTCTCCCGCAGATCTACCCCTATGACGCCCTCATCGTCACCAACAGGATCCGCGTGAAGCTGCCCAAAGACGTGGACCGGACGAGGCTGGAGGTACAGGCTGGGCTGCAGGCTGTGTCCACCATGGCGCTGGGCTCCCCAGCAGGGCCGGCGGGTGCCGGCTGGACGGAGGCCGTGGGCAGAGAGGGCCAGCTGGACGGGGGCCGTGGGCACAGAGAGGGCCGGCTGGACGGGGGCCGTGGGCACAGAGAGGGCCGGCTGGACGGGGGCCGTGGGCACAGAGAGGGCCGGCTGGACGGGGGCCGTGGGCACAGAGAGGGCCGGCTGGACGGGGGCCCGGCGTGCCGTGCGGGCAAGGCCGTATCTCCGTCGAGCTGCTGCTCCCAGTTGGCCCAGAGACCCCAGCGGGGTGCGCACGGCCAGTCCGGGGCAGCAGACTGGTCATGGGGCTGGCTCCAGGGTTCAAAGTCCCAGCGGGCCTTAAGCAGGTTTGCCGAGGTTTACCGACGGTTAGGGGAGCGCGGGTGCCTGGCCCCAGCGACCCTGCGCCGGGCTCATTCCTCACTACCTGCACTGAAGCAGCAAGTCCAGCCGAGGGGCTTCTGAGCGGGAAGTGGACACGCCGCTGCCTGTGGCGAGGCGAGGCGTCTCAGACTCCCGTGGCCCCCGTGGCTGGGCACGCAGCAGGTGCCGGGAGTGGGGGAGGCACAGCGAGCGTCCCGCCAGTGCCAGAACCCCCAACGGCCCTCCCGGGGCTTCTGCTGGGAGGCGGGCAGCCGGCGCCCCTCTGGACCTTGCTGCGGGGGAGCGGAAGAGATGCGGGCCTGCCAGCGGGTGCAGGGCACGGTGGGGCTAGGGTCAGTCCGGGAGCAGGTTCCCCGGGCGGCGCCGTGGGCTCACCCGGCCTGCCCAGCCCAGAGGGCTCCCGGGGCGCCCAGAGGGCCGTGCGGCCGGAGGAAGGCAACCCGGCTGCTCCCCTGCAGGGCATGCTCCTGGCTCTGCCCGTCCGGGCAGCGGCCCGGCCTGTCCCACAGGATGCTGTCTGTGCGGCCGGGCAGAGGGCGCGCCTGAACTGGCAGGACCCGCCCGAGGCGCCAGCCTGCGCCCTTGTCCCGAAGGGTGCGCCGCGCCCAGGGCCGTGCTGGCCCCTTGGGACTTGTGGCTCCTCCGGCCGGCGAGCCCTTGACGTCTGGGCCACGTCCCCTGGCCTGGCTGGGCCTGTGGTGTCCCTCACGCGGCCCCAGCACTGGGGCTCTGCGTTCGGGCGGGTCTGTCCCCCAGAACGCACCGACTCTCCTGGAACCCCGCCCTGCGGCTGTCCCTGCACCCCGGAGCGGAGCGGCTCCGGCGGGGTGGGCGGGGGCTCCAGAGGCTCACGGCGGGCGAGAGGGCCCCGGCGTCTACGCTTTACTTTAACCTAAAAGTGACTCAGCACCACCAGGAGCCTGAGGAAGAGCCCGGAGCCTGTGGCCGCTCCGCAGAGGGCCCCCACCCCACCCTGCCGGTGGGCCCTTCCTCACCCGCTTTCTCCTCTTTGGTCTGAGCCCCCCAAGGACGCAGCTCCGCGCAGACCATCCTCGGGTGCACACGCCTGTCCTGCTCACTGGGGGACCCCCAAGGGCCAGGCTGGGGGGACCGGGTGCCTCCGGTGGAGCCCACAGGAGCAGGGGGGCGGGCCCAGCAAAGGTGAGAGGAGGCGCGGCCGCCGGCCTGCTCCAAAGCACAGGCGGCTGTACTCGCGGCCACTGTCCAGCAGGTGGCGCCGCGGAGCCGGTGAGCAAGGTGGCGGCCGCATCTCAGACACCTCGTGGGTGGCTGCAGAGACGAGGGCCCGGGGAACAGGAGCGTGGGCGTCTGCCAAGGGGGTGGGAAGTGTGCTTGAGGGGCGACGCAGCAGCAGGGCGCAGGAGGCGCGCTGCCCGTGCAAAGGCCCCGGGCGACGCCCGGCTGTTGAGGGCCTCTGGAAGGCCCCTGGGGCGGTGGGGCCCGAAGACCACGCCCCTGCACAGCTGCTTGGGCCTGTGCGCCTTGGCGGTGAGTTGGGGCCCGCCCCGGCCAGGCTGCGGTGTGAGCTGCGCGCGGCCCGTGAAGGGCAGGCCAGCTCTACTGCCGCTGCGGTGCCCAGCGGGCGTGCGTGGACTCGGCAGCGCTGTGACAGAATCCCCTGGGGTGAGGGAGGGCTGTGCCGGCGGGACTGGCGTGGGGCAGGTGTGGGCGAGGCAGGTGCCGGCTGCGGCAGGAGCCCAGCCCCTGAGCAACGCTCAGCCCTCCTCGCCCGGCGGTCACTCCGAGGGCGGCTGCAGCCGCGCTCCGGCCCTGGCGGGCCAGCGGCCTCCCCCGAGGCTCTGCTCTGCAGACCTCTGCCGGGCCCTGACCGACACCCCGTTTCGCTGGTGTCGGCCCCAGCGCTGCTGCTGGAGAGGCCTCAGTGTCAGTCGGGGCAGGCCGTGCTCGGCCAGGGTGGCCCACGCGCGCCTGGGTCTGGCTGAGACAGGGCGACGGCGGCCATGGACGCTTGGACGGGGTTAGGGGAGCTGCTGTGCGCAGGGGCTGCAGGGCGCAGGAGGGGGCAGCCCGGGGCGCAGGAGCGGGGAGGCAGAGCTGGGTCCAGGTGTCGTATGAGGGCCTGGGCTGTGCCATCTTCCGCCCCCACCCCCGAAACACTCGGCCCTTCGCCCGCAGGTGCGTGTTCAGCTGGGCCCTGGGGGCGCAGCGCCAGCAGGGCTAGGGCGGACGGACACTAACTGGCAGGGGCTGGCCGCCCTGCTGTGCCAGGCAGAGGTGTGCAGGTGGGCCCGGACTGCGGGCAGCAGGGGGCACCTGGGCGGGACCCTTCTGGAGGCTGCTGCGTTTGCTCCGGAGCCCTGAGGGGGCCCTCCCCGCCCTCGCGGCCGACGATCTCTGAAGCCGGCGGCCGCCCCTGCAGGTGCCTGTCCAGCTCCTTCCTGTGTAAGGCCTAGGCAAACTGCAGCCTCAGGCCCAGCTTCAAGAACCCCGGGAAGCCGGGGGCACGGGGGACAGGCGGAGGAGTGCCGTCTGGGGGGCAGGACCCCGGTCTCTGGCTTCCACTCACCTGTGCTCCCCGGCCTGGGGCCGGACCCCCGCGAGGGGCGGCCTCTCGCCAGACCCGACCAAGCGCCACCCAAGCTGCTGGCAGGGCCCCCCACTCGCCCACGGGCCGCTCGCTGCGTTAGAGCAAGCGACAGACGGCCCCTGCTGACGCTCAACCGGCTGGTCCGTCCGACGCACTCCGCGGGCTGAGGCCTGGGCCGGGCTGCTGGCCTCTGCTTCTGAGCCCTGGAGGCCAGGCCTGCAGAGGCGAGGGCGTGGGGGCGGGGGCCTTAGCGACAGTGCGGGCAGACAGCCCAGTGGAAGGGAGAAGCCGGGAGGCCGCTGGCAGCCCGGAGAGGCACGGTGCTTCAGGGAGGCGAACGAGAGGGCAGAGGCCGTGGACAGTGAGCCCGCCTGCCCTCCAGGAGCCGAGAGCCGCACTAGGCTCCGAGGGACCGGCTTGGTTGGGGCAATCCAGGAGGGCTCCCTGGAGGAGGGCACATTTGCGCTGGGGCCTGTAGGACGGAGAGGAGCCCGGTGCCCGGGAGCGGGAGAAGGGGTGCTGCAGGCCCCAGGCAGATGGCCCTGGCTCGTTCCAGAGCCGGCAGACGCCCTTGGTGGGCAGCGTGGAGGTGGGAGATGGGCCAGGCCATGGGACAGCAGGGCCTCGAGGCTCCGGGCAGGGTCCCTGCACTGCAGACCTCTGGGCGCCCATCACGGAAGCTCACGCACGCGCGCCGGGCTCTGCTCTGCACGGGGCGCGGCACCCCCAGACAGCAGGCCGCTTCCAAGCGCCGACGGTGTCACTGTGTGGCGGCCGCGTGCCACGATGCCATCGAGACGGTGATGTCGCTGTGTAAGCCGTCACTCCCTCTCAACGGCGATGTGACAGCGACGTCTCCGTGATATTGGGGACCGCCTGCTAAGGGGTCCAGAGAGGGTCTGGGGGAGCCTGTGATGAAGGGGTGCAGGGGGCGCTCAGGATGAGGGTGCAAGGGCAACATGGGGGTGCAGGATGGGGAGCCAGGAAAGGGAGGACACAGGGATGGGGTGTAAGGGCCACCTAGGGATGAGGGAGCAGGGGACACCAGGGATGAGGGAGCAGGGGACACCAGGGGTGGGGGAGCAGGGGACACCAGGGATGGGGTGCAGGGGNGACACAAGGGGTGGGGGAGCAGGGACACCAGGGGAGGGGGAGCAGGGACACCAGGGGTGGGGGAGCAGGGACACCAGGGGTGGGGGAGCAGGGACACCAGGGACACCAGGGGTGGGGCGCAGAGGAAACCCAGGGCCGCGGCCTTGTGCCTCCCTGCCGCGGCCCACACGGGCCCTGGCTGACGGCCTCCCTCTGCTCCCTGCTTGTCCTTTGAAGAGACACCTGTCCCCAGAGGAGTTCCAGGAAGTGTTTGGGATGAGCGTGGAGGAGTTCGACCGCCTGGCGCTCTGGAAGAGGAACGAGCTCAAGAAGAAAGCCCTGTTGTTCTGAGGGCCCCGCCCCGCCCCGCGGCACAGCCGGCCCAGCAGCCACACGGCCTCCATCACGTCCGCTGGGGCCTCTCTGCGTAGACGGGGCGGCAGGGCCTGGCAGGTGGGACTGGGACGGGTGGGCTCGAGGCCCAGGAGAGGTGAGCCTGCCCGCCCGCAGGCCGGGGCCCAGCACCCAGCTTTGCGCCGCCCCTGCTCTGGCTTGGCATCCTGGATGCTGCAAAGTAGCTGTCGCGGGGACCGCAGCCCCTCCCCAGTGCAGCGGGGGCCCTGGGCGCGGGCGATGCGCTCGAGGTGGGGCGCCCCTGCACAGGCTCTCGCAGGCGTCTGCCCGCCAGTCCGCGCCCCGGCCACGCAGCTCCCAGGGCAGCCGGCCCAGAGCCCGCGGCCGGGCAAGGCGAGCGGCAGAGCCTGGCTGCACCACTGGCCGCCGACCCTCCAGGGACGCAGGTCGGCCTGGCCAGCCCCGCCGCGGCCCTGTGTGCGCCGCGCCTGCCTCCCCAGCCGTCTGGATCCCCCAGGACTCTTTAAGTCACGAGAGTTTATTTTATTAACAGAGCAGCCTGCTACACCTAAGACGACAGACAGACAGCTTAACCGCCCCGCAGGGCGGCCCCAGCCCTACCTCGCCCTGCGCCTCTGGCTTCTCTCCTCGGTGTGGCCCAGCAGACCCCCTGTGTCCTGGCTGCTTCTTGCCTTCTCGCCCGCCGCACGGCCCCCTTGGAGGCAGGCCCCGCACACACGCACGCACACGCACGCACACGTGTGCCCGGAGAGTGCGAGCGTGGCCCCCTCTCTGGGAGCGCCAGGTACCCCGGGGCCGTGGCCCTAGGATGAAGGATGCCCCTCACCGCCGGACGCTGGTCCTCGCACGGAGCAGGGCCCTCCGCCTGGGCGGCCCCGCACACCCAGGAGCAGGCGCGCTGCCCTCTGCCCTGGCCAGGCCGCCGCGCCCGCCCCCGGGGAGTGGCTGTGCCGGGGCCTGTCCGGCACGGGATGCTCGGCCACGGCACCGCAACGGCGTCGCCAGCGCCGGCCGACTTCCTCGGAGCCCTCGTGTGTCCGTGTCCCGTGGGCGGCGCCCCGCGCCCGCCCGCCCCGCGCCCCACGCCCTGGGCAGCCACGGGCCTCGCAGCCCCACAGCGCTTCCTCCCGCAGAGCCTGAGCCCACCTGAGCCCACCCAAGCCGCGGGCCGGGGAGCTGGAAATAAAGGACGATGGTCACACCCGCAGCAGGCCGCTCCTTCCGAGCCGCTGCTCCCCTGCAGCTCGATGGGGGCGGCCCCGCCGGGCGCGCGTCTCAGTGGCGGGGCGGAGCCGGCCCCTGCAGCCCAGGCGGGCCGGCGGCTGGCTCTGCCCACGCGGCCCGGGGCGCCCCCAGGCGAGGCTGCCCTGTGGGGCGCGCCAGGCCCGGCACAGCCAGAGGCCAGGAGAGGCTTCCGGGGCCGCCCGGGCCGCGTTCCAACAGGTGAGGGCGAGGACGGCTGAGCCCCGGCGGCCGCCACGGGCCTGCCTCGCGGCTGCGGCGCAACCCACAGCATCGGAGCTCGAGCGGCCGCCGCTCACCCCCAGATCTGGGGCTGCCCCGAGACCTCCGACTCACACAGGGAGGCGTCCTCTCCTCCGCCCGCTGCGCGTCCTGGGGCGCCTGTCCGACGGCGAGGGCCCAGCGGTGCCCCCAGACCCCCACCCCACACCGACGAGGGCTCCGGGGCGCTTGGGTCACAGGCGCGGCCCCAGGGGCTCCGGTCTTGCTCCAGCACAGCAACGGCCGAGGAGCCCGGTCTTCCCGGCGAGCCCACCCTCCGGGCACCACGGCCGCCTGGTGAGGCGAGACCCGCTGCCGAGGGGAGCCCACATGCCCCCGCCCGGGGCCACCCCAGAGCCGCCCAGCCGCCCACGGAGCTCCGTCTCGGCGGACCCCCTCGCCCCCAGAACCGTCCAGAAATGGTCTGCGGGTGGGCGCGGCGTGGTCTCCAGAGACCGCGGGATACGGCCCGGCCGCCGCAGGCAGAGCGGGCACCGTCGCCCCGACAGGCTCCAGCCGCCGGACGGCTCCGCAGCCCCCACGGGGCCCACCCGCCACCTCGGTTCTGTCCGCTCCTCCCAGCGCACTGCCCTCCGCGCTGCAGGCCTGGTCACCGCATCCAGGGCTGCTCCCCCAGGGCCCGGCTTCTCCAGAGCGGCCCCGCACCTCTCTCAGCTCAGCACTGGGGTGCTGGTTCTTGTGGCTGGCGATCACCCCGATCCGCACTCTCAGGGAGCCGGCTCCAGGCGCGGAGGAGGTGCTGGGGGGCAGGCGGCACTGGGGGCCAGCCATGGCCACGGTGCTGTCCTGGGTGGCGGGCCACCGCCCCCATGGGGGCGCGGGGCTGAGGGCCAAGCCTGGCTGCACGCCCTCCCAGCGCCGCCCAGCCCCACGGGAACGTGCTGCAGAGCCATGTGCCGCAGGCTGGCCACCTCCCGCCAGCCCTAGTCCTGCAGCGCCAGGGAGCGGCGGTGCCTGCAGGTGGACACCCTGCCTGTCCAGTCGCGGCCCGGGGAGCCCGCCGAAGTCGCCTTCCCACGCTACGTGCAGGAACAGGGTCCGGGGGAACGGCAGCCTTCATCATCGGCCCTCACGCAACTCCCCCGGGCCTCACAACAACCGCAGGGCACTGCTCCCCCAACCCCCACCTCCAGATGGGGCACCAGGGCACAGGGAGGGCTGAGCTGACCTGCCTGGGAGGCCCCAGCTGTCGCTGTCACGACCCGAAGCCCACGTTCTGGGTTGGGGAGTGCATGTCCGCCGGGTCTGCCCAGCGCTGCGGTGCCCCTGCCCCCCGCTCAGAGAGCAGCCCCCGGCGTGCTGGGGGGCAGGTGAAGAGGGGCGGGGGTGCCAGGCACATGAGGAGGCTATGAACTCCTGGCCAGGAGGTCGCCCGTCGGAGCTGGACTCGGGGCCCCGGCTGTGTGGACAGTCGGGAGGGACAGCAGGGTCAGGGCCTGGGAGGCCTGGCCGGTGGCGCTGAGGCCCTGCAGTCACCCAGGATGCCCAGGTGGCCTTAGCCGAGGCCCGGAGAGTCTGCGCTGAAGCTCTGCTCCGGGCCTGTGGGCTGCGCGGGCCTCAAGCCGCTGGCCCTGGGGGCACCCGCAAGCCCGCTCCTCCAAGCCAGCCACCCACGCCCGCTGCTCCTGCCAGGCCGAGTACAGCCCCAGGAGACAGTGGAGCACCCGAGGACGGGCTTCCTGAGGGCGCGGCCTTCCGCCTTTGGTGGAGGGAGGGAAGGAGGAGCCAGAGGCACAGGCAGGGTGGGGCATCAGGAGGCCCGCCAGCAGGAGGCCGGCCAGCTCCCCTGCTGCAGACCCGGCCCCCAGCTGGCCAGGCCCGGTCTTGCTGGCTGTGGCCGCAGCGTCCTCAGCCCGCGGGCCGCCTGCGCCCAGAGCTGTCCTTGGCCCCTTCCTGGGGAAGGGACATGCAGGGTGAGGCCTGAAGGGCGAGCAGGAACCGCCAGGCTCAGAGGCGAGGCCGAGGGGCTACGTGCCGAGGAGCTCGGCCCCGCTTCTGTGGCCCCTGCGGAGGCCCCTGGCCGGCGGCCGGGCGGAAGGCCAGGCCTTCAGCGATGCACTGTGGGTGTGAGTGCTGGCCATGCCCTGCGGGGGATGCAGAGCAGGCGGGTCTGCCCAGCAGTGCCCTCCGCTCCAGCCCCTCCCACCTGCATTCACTCCGGGGCCCTCAGGGCACCAGGCCCTGCTCTGCACCCAGAAACGGATCAGGGGCCCACCTCGCTGGAGTAAGCGCCACTCAGGTGGGGGGACAGACAGGCCAGTGTGCGGTGGGGGCGGGAGGAGGCTCTCCGGTCTTGGGCCTGGGGCCAGAGCAGCTGTGCAGGGGATGTCACCTGGAAGAATGTGGAAGAGCAGGTTGGGACGGGAGTAAAGTGCTGCATTTGGCCAGAAGTCTGACGGGGCAGCCAGCTGGACCGAGGGGCTGGGGAGGGGGCGCATGGCGGGCCCTTGGGTGCGATGGTTTCCGGCCAGAGGGGTGGTGAACAGAAGAAGGGCCCTGAGCTCAGCCCAGCCCCTGAGAGCTGGGGGAGACCCCGAGAGCGCACCGCGGCAGGCAGGCAGGGCGAGGGGCACCGGGCGGGGTCGGTGAGGTTGCCCCTCTGCGGATGGTGGTGGGATTTAGAGCGTGGGGGTGACAGGTGGGGATGCAGAACCACAAAGGCTTTGGGCGGGAAAAGGAGCGATGATTCCAGCTTCTCGGGCAGGGTCCAGTTTGCCCCCGCCCCACTGCCACGCGCTGTCCTCTGTGCACCCCGGTGCTTGCTGGACAACTGGGGCAGCCAAGGGTCTGCAGCTGCTGACCGGCTGCGGTGACCGCGCCCAGGCCTCAGTTTCCCTTTCTGGAAGGCAGGTCTCCTTCGTGATGTGGGCCCTACAGACCTGCTGTGTGGGTTTGGCGTGCGGACCGAACTCCCAGTGTACTTGCGTCCCGCCTGCCAGGCTGGCCCACCAGGCCAACCCCGCAGCCCCCAGCCGCGCCGGGCGCCGCCCCGCCCCACCTCCCTTTGTTTCCCAGGGCCCCGCCCCCTCAGCCCCGCGCCCTCCCCATTGGCCGGGGGGCGGGCCTCGGGCGGCGGGGGCGGGGCGCGGCGCGGCGGGCGGGGCCGAG
The DNA here is from genome assembly GCA_019455555.1 of Galemys pyrenaicus. NCBI lineage: Eukaryota > Metazoa > Chordata > Mammalia > Eulipotyphla > Talpidae > Galemys > Galemys pyrenaicus. Next base: position 1,517,532 of record JAGFMF010012010.1, read on the forward strand.
TGCGCCTGCGCCGACTGGGGCTCGGCCGCTGCCTGCCCCGCAGCTGCTCCGCGCGGAGCGGGAGTGGGGTCCCGAGCGGAGACCCGCGAGCGACGGCAGACGCGGCCCCGCCCGGCTCCATTGTTGCAGCGGCTGCGGCTCGAGCGGGCGCTGCCAGGAGGCTGCGGCGGTGAGGCGAAGCGCGCGGGGTCGGGCGGCGGGGTCCCGCGGCGGGGGTCTCCGGGAAGGGGGCGCAGCCGGTGGGGGTCCCCCAAGAAGGAGGGGTCCGGGACTGGGCAAGGCTTCAGGCCGGGGCGGGGGACCCCCGGCGGTCGGCGTCCCCGGGCGGGCACTGCGGTCCCTGCGGGCAGGGTCCCGAGCCGGGACTTGCAGGGCCGGGTGGGGGTCAGGGCCGGCGGCGGAGGCGGGGTCGGCAGGCTGAGGTCCCGCGACCCCCAGGGTGCCGGGGCAGGGCCCAGGCCGGTCGTGGCAGGTCCGAGCTGGACGCCCTGCCATCCTACCCGAGGTGGCGGCCCTTCGCGGGCAGGGCGCGGCATTGTCTCGCTGCGGTGGCACCGAGGGGGACCTGCACCCACTGCGGCTCTGGCGTGGACCCCGCCCGCGTGGACCCCGCGTGAAGCCGCATGGGCCGGCCCGCCCACCCGCCCTCTGCCCGGCTGGCCCAGGGAGTGGCTGGTCCTGGCGTCCTGTCTCCAAGCTGGTCCGTGTGGGCCGCTCGTGGGGCTCCCGGCTTCCTGGGAGCACGCTGTCTCTGGCCCTCCCCCACGGGTGGACTGAGGGTGCGGCTCTGGCCCTCGGGCGGTCGGTCGGGCCATCCATCGCGGTCTCCTCCCGCGGCTTGTCCGGGCAGGGCCCGGCTGCTGTCGGGCTCCTGTGCGCAGTGGCCACGTCGGTGCGGAGCGAGAGGCCGCGGGACTCTGCTGGCCCAGGCAGGCGGGCGGCCGGCAGCGGCTCTTTTATTTATTGTCGGCTTACCGAAGGGCCGGCTTGGGCCTGTGGGGCGCGGGGCTGTCACCGTGCCCACAGCGTGTCAGGCGGCCGTTTCCTGCTCGCTGGGCCGCGGGAGCCGACGCTGATTGGAGGAGCCCAGCCCCTCTGCCCGGCGCTTCTTGATTTCTTCCGTTAGGATTCGAAAGGAAAAAAAATCTGGAAAGCCAGATTCAGCTTTGCAGCTCTCAGCGCCTGCAGAGTGGAGGAAACGCTCCCAAGAATTTGGCGGGCTGGAAAGTGTGTCAGAAGGAGGAGAGTCCACACCCAGGGAGGAGGCCCGCTTAAGAGGCCGGGCGCGTGCGGGGCGCAGGGCGAGGCTGGCGGCCGGGCCCGGCTTTGGCCTCTCCCTGCGGGCGCTGCCTCGCCCGAGCGGCCACTCGTGAGCTGCCTGTCCCCCTCGCTAGATGCCCGCGGTGCCTGGGCTCTCCCGACCAGCGAGGTGGCCCTCTCCTTCGAGTGTCCTGCCCAGAGCGGGGCACATCCAGGCAGGCCCCAGCCCACCTGCAGCCCCTGGCCTGCATCCGTCCCTGTGAGTGACAGGGTGGGCCCTGACGGTGCCGCCCTCTGCTCCAAGCCAGGCCCAGGCCGCTGCGCCTGCTCCGGTGCCCTCGGCCCCCGCCAGCCCAGCCCAGGCCACCGCAGCCGGTCAGCTGGGCGCGGCATGTGTCAGCCCAGGAGCCTCACCCAGCCCAGACCCGCATGTTTATGTGGCTGGAAACCGGAGCTCGGGCCCAGAGGGCGTTCTGATGAGTCTGCTGCTCCGTGCCAGGCTGCGGGGGCTTGTCCCCCTGAGGCTGTCCTGGCTCTGGCTGTCACAGCTCCTGCCTGGCCACCCGGTGGGGCTCGGTGTCCTCACCTTGAAGGCCTTACACAGGTGGGACCCTCTCGGCCCTAACCCTCTTCGCTCCTCACCACGTGTCTTCCTGGCTGCGGAATGGTGCCCAAATGGTGGAGACTGGAAAGGAGGCTTCTCGAGTGAAAGTTCACGGGTCTCTCTGAGGGCGCAGGGGTCAGTCTCAGCATGGCGGGGCCTCCGCAGTGGCTGCAGCGAGCTCGATCCCCAAGCTTGGGCAGGGAGTGACCCGCAGGGCGCAGCAGACTCTCCTGTCTCCCCACTGCTCCCCTCAGCAGCCTACTTCAGACCATCTGCCTGTTCTGCTCCCTGCTCTGTCTCTGGGGACTCCTCTCACCCCTGCACCTCTGGTCTGTCCCCCAGCTCTTGCGTGCATAAATAAACCTATTTTTTAAAAAGTGAAAGTTCGTCTTCTCCCTCCCCCTCCCCCCACTCCCCTCTTGCCTCCTGGGTCCTCCCCTCCTTCCCTCCCACCTTTCGAAGAGCCTGCCAGGTGTGAGGGGGTGTCGGCCTAGGTGGCTCCCCGGGCTGACGGTGTCTGACCACATGGGCTGGTCAGCGCTGCTGGCCCGGGCCCGGCGGCGTCCTGTGAAGGCAGCCAGCTGCGGCCTCTGTCCATCCAGCCTGAGTCTCACACCAGCGCCAGGCTGACCAGGGCTGCGGCGCTCAGGGCAGGACGGCCGCATCAGGCTGAGGCCCAGTGGGCACCCGTGGCGGGCGGTCAGCGCCGCTGTGCTTGCTGCGGTCAGCACGGCTGCCGGGCGCCCTCTGCGCTGCGTCTGGTCGACCGTGGGGTTAGACAGGCGTGGCCGTCCGGTGGGCGGCCGGGCAGGGGTGGCTCAGCCACCCTTTGGTGCTGGAGGAGCTTCGTCCTTACGTGGCCCGCAGCCCCTCTTGACCAAACGCGCCCTCTCCCCGTGTGCGTGTAGCTGCGTGGCCGGGTCAGCTTCGAGGGGGCCCGGAAGGCAGAGGGTCTCCTTGGGGCTTCCCCAGGGCGGCGAGCCTCGTGGCGGGGCAGGCGGGGCGGTGAGCGCCTTGCTGTGGCGGGCCTGCAGCACGCGGGCTGAGCAGAGCGTGGTCTTTCCGGGAGGGGCTGCGGCTGGGCGGCTGGCGATGACCGGGGCTGCCCTCGCCTTGACCGCGGGAAGAGGGCAAGCCTCTCGCTTCTTGGGAGCCCGAGCGAGCGGGCCGTTCAGCGGCTGTGGAAACGGAGGTCTCGAGAGCCGGCCAGGACCCTACGAGCCTTTTTCTTTCTTTTTCTCTTTTTTAACACGTGCTGCCCTCTCTGAACCCCTTTTCTTTTAAGTGCTAATTGCCGGGAGCGAAGTTCAGAGGTGCTTGTCCTGAAGGCTCCTCAGGCGAAATCCAAAGCGTCACCAAAGTCTGCTCTCTGGCCCACGCCTGCCGCCGCCTCCCTTCCGCTTGTCGTCCTCGCGTGCCTGCCGGCCTCCAGCCGCTGCGCCGGCCACGGGGGACGCGGCGGGGCGCGGGTGCTGACGGCCCCTCTCTGCCGGCCGCGGGGGGACGCGGCGGGGCGGCGGGTGCTGACGGCCCCTCTCTGCCGGCCGCGGGGGGACGCGGCGGGGCGCGGGTGCTGACGGCCCCTCTCTGCCGGCCGCGGGGGGACGCGGCGGGGCGGCGGGTGGGCCGGGGCCCCGGGAGGGCCGTGTGCTGGAGACGGCTGTGCCTGCAGGCCGTGCAGAGCAGGGTCGGGCAGCCGCCTGTCCATCAGACAGGGTCAGAGGAAACGCTGACCCAGAGAAGCTGGCCTCTCGCCAAGGACGCCCCGCTGGGCAATGGCCCCGGCAGAGGGTCGAGTCTCTCTGCCCCCGTGGCCGGCGTGTGCTGGGCCCGGGGCATCAGCGCGTCCTTCGTCCCTTCACCTCACGGCGTGGCTGGCCGGAGCCTTGGGGTCTCCCCATGCTGCCGTGGAGACCCCCACCCCCGCGCCGCCTGTCTTGAGGCTGCCTCGCCGAGGGCACGGGCGCAGTGCTGGCTTGTCCCCTGTGCCATGCCCGCAGCAGAGTGGACAGCGTGTCGTCTGCGCCCTGGGCCTCCAGGCCGCCTCTTGGCTCCGCTCCCCAGGGTCTCCCCGCAGGCCGCCTGCCTCCCTCCTCTGCCTTACGCCAACCTGGGCAGCCCGGTCGCCAGGAGGGGAGGGGCGGCGGCGGCTCCCCCCGGGCCCTCTGGCCCTGGAGGGCTCACCCTCACTCCAGAACCGCGCTCACGTCGGGGGACTCTTAGTGGGTGACCTGAGCCCAAGCCGGGACCAGCGCTGGGAGCCGCGGGGACTCCTGTGGAGAGCGCTCGCCCGGCTGGGGTGGGGCAGCCTGGGGTAGGGGCACGGGCTGGTCACTGCTCGTCCGAGCCGCTGGCGCTGCGGGCCTGGCAGGTGGGGGGGTCCTTGACCGGGGAGGGGCAGCCACTGCCCGGGGCCTGAGCGTCAGAGGTGTTCTGGCCTCCGTACCCCAAACCTGCATGTGGCAAACGAGCCTGCACTCTGGCCCCGGGCGGTCCTCCGCCAGCGCGGCCGGCGTGACGGACGCTGGCTGCAGCGGCACCTTGTCCCATGGGTCTCCTGTGGGCCGGCGGCGTCGGGCAGCGGTCCCATCGCCGGGAGCCGCCTGGCGGGGCGGGCAGGAGGGCGCGGCGGGTCCTGAGTGGGCCGAGTCAGGGTCTCTCCCGGAGGTCGGTGGCTGAAACCCTTTTGCCTGTAAGAGGGAGGGCCAGACCCGGGATCCGGGCCTGGCCTCTTCGGGGCCCTGATTCGGACCCGCGGCCCCGGTGCGTTCGCGACAACGTCCCACGATGTCGTCTTTGTTCCCCAGTTGACAAATAAGTCAGCGGGCCCCCGGAGTGTGAGCAGATTGGCACCCGGCGGACTTACCCCACGTAGCGGGGGTTGAGTGGCCAGGCTGTCCGATGCCCGGCCAGCGGGGGAGCGCTCGGCCCGTGTCCCCTCCGACCACAGCGCTCCGCGAGGGCCCCTCAGCGTTTGCCCGATGAGGCGGAACACCCGCCGGGACGTGCCTCTGGAGACCCTTGCGAGGGGCTCCCCTGGTGGCTTCTGTGCTCGGCCCCTCTCCGGGCCAGGCGCCCACGCCCTGGGGTTTTCCCTCACGGCCAGGACGGGCTCTGATCTGGAGCGCCACGAAGGTGAGCCTGCCGCCCGAGGTCCGGCCTCCAGCGGCTCCCGCAGCCCGGCAGCGTGTGTGCGGCTGGCCCGCGTGCGTGTTCCTGCAGGCCGCCGCCCCTACTGTGCACGGCCCAGGGCCCAGGGAACCAGCAGCCTGGAACTCGCGGCTCAGCGTGTGTGTGTGTGTGTGTGTCAGTCAGTCAAGTAATGGGGTTTGTCTGCTAGTTGAAAGCCCATTTTTAAGTCGTTTTCTGGAGGCACATGGCTTTAGAGTCAGAAGTTCTGCAAGGCTTAGAGCAAAAGCAGCCTCCACCGTCTGCCGGCCCGGCCGCTCCTGTCCCCTGAGGCTGCGCTGGCATCTGGCTGTTCCCCAGCGCGGCGGGTGAGCCGACCCTGCAGAGTCAGGTCACACGTTCCCCCCTCCTCCTGCCCCCTGTTCTCTCTCCCCCCGGTATAATCACATTAAAGGTTTTGCTGAAATGGCCAGCAGCGCATGCCGTGGTCGGGTGCGTCTGCTGTGGCGTCTGCTGTGATTGAGAACCACAGCTCTGGAGGCCACAGAGCCGGAGACCACAGTGCTGGAGGCCACAGTGCTGGAGACCGCAGCGCTGGAGGCGCTGGCTGGTGATGCTGGGACCGCTGGTCACCAGGTGGCGGTAAACAGACTCTAGTGTGAGCAGCTCTTTGTGAGCTCTTTTTTCTTTTTAAAGATTTTATTTCTGCACACGAGAGCTGGGGCACAGGCCAGAGGCGTGGGGGGTGAGAGGGTTCAGCAGAGATAGCAGGGAGCAGAGCAGGCAGACCGACTGAAACACACTGCTGAGGGGAGCAGCGGGGAGATTGGAGAGGTTTGCTGCGCCCTGAGGGTCCCCTCCCTGCTGGGGATTGAACTCGTACTGCAGTGGCTGCCGAAGCCCCACAGTGTGGCACCCAACGCCCTGCGCCACCAGGCAGTTCCGCTGCGTGAGCTCTTGGTGCGGACCAGCCGCTAACAGCTCTTTGGGACACCGGGCCATACGCCAACGCTGCCCCGTGCAGGCACTGTCGGAGGCGGGGCCGGAAGCAGAGGCAGCGGCTGGGTCTCTGAGGGTTCTGGTGCATCCCGTGGAGGCCGTCTGCTCGATGCTTCTCTTCCTTGGAGGCCGGGCTGCTGCGTCTTCCTTTTTTTCGGAGGCTGGGAGCAGACCGTGTGGCTCCTGACCTACCTACTGTCCTCTTTCAGGGTCTCCGCCCTGGTTGGACCATTTTCAATCCTAAGCATCTGATTGGCACCAGTTAGCACCAATCAGTTTACTTCCACTTCTCAGTCCAAACAGTTAAGTGACAAACTGAGCTCAAACCTGATTGGTCCACTGAACTTCAACTTGATTGGTCCAGTTACAATCCTGGCGCTTGCCAGACTCTGCCTGCCCCAAGGTCAGTAGTGTCCTCATTTTGCTGGACACGATGGAGGCGCTGGGGACTTTGCACAGCACCGTGTCCGAGCGTCCCTCTGCGAGCCGCTCTTAAAAGGTCTCCCCTGGCGAGGAAGCAGCTCTGTGGCGGTGGAGGGGGCTGCGTTCCCTGGCGTGTGGGGAGAACGAGGCCCCACGAGGGCTCTCCAGCCGTCCTGAGGGTGCGCAGGACAGGTGGCGCTTGTCCAGCCTGCCTGCCCCAGATGCCTTCGCGTGGCCAGCGGATGTCTGGGGATGGCTTTGGGGGATGGGGAAGGGTCAGAAGCTCAATCGGAGTCTTTTACTGCTTGTAAGGAAGCCACAGTTAAGCTCCTGACTCCCCTTTCGACTCGGGTTCAGAGGGAGGTGACCCACTCTCGACGGGGTTACAGATGAAGGCTTTATTTTGATTCTGGAGGGAATTTAAGGGCGAGTCCACATGGCGCGGACGAGCAGGAGTCCGGGCGGGGGAGAGAGGGTGGTGCGGCTCGGGCGGGCCCCCAACACGCCCCGGCGGGCAGGCGGGCTTGTCCGTGTGAGCCCGGACCGGCCCTCCTGGGGGTCTCCCCGCCCTGGGCTGTTGGGCGGGCAGGGGGTGAACGTCTTTATCTGCGGTGAAGGCTCGGCCTGGAGCGCCGTCAGGCCGCACGGCGAGAAGACACGAGCACTGGTGAGCAGGGCTGGCGCCGAGCCGGGTCCTTCCCGCAGTTTCTCCCTCTCCTCGGCGCAGGGAGCGCTTAGGACACGTCTGGAGAAGAAGCTGGGCCAGGACGGGCCTGACCGCGAGCCGCCCGTTGGGCTCCTGAGTCAAGGGCAGGGCGGGCCGTGGGGAGATACGCGGGTCCGGGCTTCCCCTCGAGGAGACGGGGGACCAGCTTCCCAGCGGAGCCGGCTGCCGCAGCAGGTGGGGCCCAGGGGGCCGTTGCTGCACCCGCCTGCGTTGGGTGGACACGTGAAGGTGGGCAGGAGAGAAAGGGGGGGTGGGGCCCGGTGAGCGGGGCCTGGGGCGCTGGGTGCTCACAGCCCGGGGGCGCCGCTGCACGGGGCGGGGCAGGTTTCGCTTTCTTGGGTTGGCCGAGTTGGACCGGGGACGCTGGCTGGGGAGGCTCGTGGCCCGTCGGAGAGGGGCGCTGGGTCCGCTCCCGCTGGTCGCCGGGGCTGAGCGGCTGCTCTCTGGCCGCTGCTTTCGCCGTGGGCTGGCTTCCCTGGGGAGACCGGGTCACGGCCTTACACGAGGCCCCCCCTGTCATACACTGAGTCCCCCCTTTTGTCGGTAAAATACTAAGTGACGAGTTAGACAAGTGTCTGGGACGTTTTCAGATGGTGTGATCGCCCCAGGGGCGCTTCTCACCCAGAAACGTAACCAGGGTGACGATGAGAAGCAGGACCGGGTCCTGGTGTCACCCAGATGGCAGCCTGACGCCGCGCCCCACCCTGCTCGCCCCCCTGAAGCCGGGGGCCCGTGGGGCTCTGCGCCCGCAGGCTCGTCCAGCCCCCACCCTCGTCCCCTGCCCTCTCCGCTGTCCCTGGTCAGCGGCGGGGGTCTGCCTCGTCGGTGCTGATGGTGGGCTTGGGAGCTGGAGGGCCCGAGCCAGCCCGGCTGCGGACAACCAGCGGGCGCCGTCGGGGACGCACCGGGCCCTCTGTGCCTCTTGAGCAGGCGGCCAGAGCGAAACGGGTTTGCGGCTGATTTCCACTTCGCGATGTTTCTGGCTTGTCCTCAGGAAGCCTTCCCCTCGCTCGTGCGCCACCATGGAGCGGCAGCGGCGACGGCTGTGTGAGGCCTTTCTCTGCCCTCAGCGCAGGGCTGGGCCGGGCGGCTGGGCCCGCAGAGGCTGGTCGCGAAGTGGCCTGCAGCCTGCTCTGTCTCTAGTGCGGGGCGTCCTTGGACTCCATCTCACATCGTCTTTGACCTTTCAGAGCTTTTGCTGTGGACATTTGCTCAGGGGGCTGGGCGGTGGCCAGGCCACTGGCCCTTTAGAGGCGCAGGTTTCTGGTAAGAGGAGTGCAGGCGTCCTGCTGAGCCGGGGGTCAGTCCAGGGGGGTCACGGCTTGAGGTGCCTATGCCAGGCTGAGCGGGAGCTTCCTGGGGTGTGGGGAGCTGCGCCCGGGCGGGGCGGCCGGGGTGGGGCAGCCGGGGGCCAGCCATGCAGCGCTGGACCCTCCTGGCTGTGGGGCTTCTGCTGTCGAGTCCGTGTGTTCCAGCACCTTCCGTATGGGAGGCTGACATCAGCTCTGCCACCCGGTATTTATAGCAGCTGGTACCTCCTACCTGGGTCACTTTTTGTGCCGTGGTTTCTTAAAGGAAATTGCCCGTCGCCGCCCTGGCCAGGCTCACAGAGTTCAAGTTCAGGGCGTCAGAGTTCAAGTTCAGCACGCCCGTGAGATGGGTCCGGTATGAGCCTGCTGAGCGGGTCCGGCCCCTCGGCGCGTCCAGGGTGGCCCGGGTGGCCGAGAGCGTCGGGCTGAGCGCCCCTCGCCCTGCTCCTGCCTTCTCCCCCTCCTGCATCCGCAGCACCGCGGCGTCCTTGACAAGAGCTGGGCAAGCGACTCGGCTTCTTGCGTCTTCCGCCCCCTGCTAGCCACGTGCCCAGCGGCCTGAGCTCGGACGGTCTCCTCTGCTGGAGTGCCGGTGCCCTGCCGCTGAGGCGGCTCCTGCAGGCCTGGGCAGACGGGCGGCGAGCGGTGCGTGCGGTCAGCACGCGGGCCCCAAGCACGGCGCTGGCAGCACCCTGGGCACAGGCGGCTGCGTGGGCAGGCAGGGGACAGCCGCGGCCAGTGGCCTGTTGCCTGGCTCCAGGCGCTGGCGGCTCGAGGGCGGCGGCCTGCTCCCTGGGCTGAAGGTCCGGCGTCAGCCTCGCGCTGCGGTGTCCAGGAGCGAGGCCGAGGCCGGCCCTCCACGCCAGCGCGTCTGGCGATGCGTTCCCGCCGGAGCGGAGAGTGGACCCCTCGTGGCCGCGCTGCCCGTGTCCACCCTGCGGCTGGGCTCAGACTCGTGGCACGGAGCTGGAGCCTGGCGTCCCGGGCGCAGCGGGGCTGTCGGGTCGGGGCACGGGAGCTGTGTCGTGGCCGGGCCAGAACGGCAGCTCCCCGGCGCGGCCTGTGACCGGTGGCCGGCACCAGCTGGCCCTGTGAGCCTGTGCAGACGGGGCCGCGTGGACACGCAGGGATGATGCCAGACCGCCACATGGGGGAAGCAGGGCCCGAGCTGGCCGGGGAGAGCTGGGCCTCTCCGGTCCAGACCCAGCGCAGGGCGGCGGCGGGCGTCTCCAGAGCCAGGGACGGCCCTGCGACCGGCGACAGGAGACCGGCCGCGGGGGAGGCCGGCCACCCGGCAGAGAGCGCAGGCCCAGGTGTCCGGGCTCCCGGCCGCCAGCTCCGGGCCGGCTGGGAAGCGGGTGAAGGGCGTTTCCCTGCTGGCAGGTGGGAGGTGCGTTGGGCCCCGGAGCAGCGAGGCACGGAGGCACGGCCAGGTGCTGCCCGCGATGCGGGGTGCCCAGGCCCCTTGGGGGACAGGGGTGCCTCCGCGGGCACACAGGCCAGGTTCCCTGAAGGCGGCCTGCCCGCTGGACACGCCGCACTCGCCCGGCTGCTCCCCGAGGGCGCCAGGGCAGCAGGGCCTTTCCCGAGTCAGGCCTCCCCCGGCCACGGGCCGGAAAGCCAGCAGAGGGGCCCGCAGGCCCGCAGCCGCCGGGGGACTTCGGGGAATTGTCTGAGTACAAGAAAGCCAGTTCCTGGGGGTCCCGCAGGGTCCGGTCCACTTAGAAATGGTGGCAGAGCTGCGGGCCCGCGGAGCAGTGGGGAGGGGTGCGGGGTGGGGCTGAGACGGGCGGGCTGGGTGGGGCCCTGCCGGGAGCCGGGGTGGGGGAGCTCCCGGGCACCCGGAGGCTCTGTGAGGACACCGCGGGCGGATGCTGCACAGTGGCTCTGCAGTCACCACTCGGGAAACCCGGTCCGGGGCCTGGACGGTCTTCGTCCTTACACCGCAGCTGGACCGGGGCTGCTGCAGGATAGATTCATTATTGAAGGGCGCTGGCTGCCGATCGGTCCGTTGGTCTCACCGTCAACCAGAAAACTCTCATGGAGAATTGAATATGACAGTCTTCTGCTTAAAAAAAAAAAAAACCACTTAGGCTCCTGCATTTTTTTTTAATTTTTTTTTACTGATGCACATGAGAGTTGGGGTGCAAGTCAGAGGTGTGGGTGTGAGAGGACTCCCCAGAGCCAGAGCGGGGAGCAGAACAGGCAGATTGACTGAAGCACACGGCTGAGGGGCAGCGGGAGGCAGGAGAGGCTGCTGTGCCCTGAGGGTCCGTCCCTGGCCGGGGGTTGAACTCGCGCTGCAGCGGCTGCGGGTGCCTCTCAGTGCTGCCTGACCCCTGCGCCCCAGGGAGGCTCTGCTCCCACGTTGTCCCGCCTCTCCCCGGCGCTCCCTCGTGCAGGAAGTCGCCCTCGGAAGCATCGCTGCAGACGTGCCAAGGCCCCGGTCGCCGTCTCTGCGGAGCCCCGTGCTGGCTCACCCCGTCCTCAGCCAGGAAGCCGACGCTCGGACAAGTGAGGTGACCGGTGGGGCTGGGGACTCCGGGCCTGGAGAGGCGTCTCGAGCCGCGGCCGCGTGGGCCCTGCTGCCCCGGCCCGCCCTTGGGGCTCTGTTGCGGGTCCCCAGCTGAGCCTCAGCTGCTGGGAGCTTGTCCTGAGTCAGGTGCCTCCCCAGCGCCGCCGTTTTCCTGGGGCGCGGCCTCTGAGTGGTCCCGAGGGCGCCGGGTGCCTTACCTAGTGGGGCGGAGCGTGGCCGAGGGCCCCGGAACACGAGGTGCCAGGCCGTCGCCCCAGCTCCTGCCTGCCCCCCTTCCGCCGCACTCACCCACCGCCTCCCTGGTTGGCCACGGTGCCCGCAGCTCTGCGGCCGGGGGTGGCTAGCGAGCACCGCCGGCGACTAGCCCAGCCTGAGCCGCGCCGCCCGTCCCCTCCGCCGCCTCACCCAGCACGGCCCCGCGCCCCAGCCCCCATCCTGGCCGGTCCTCACCCAGAGACTCGTCGCTGCCCCTGCTCCACCTCGGGCCGCTCCCTGAGCCGGCGGCTCTGTGCTGTCTGGGGCAGTGGCCACGGTGGGCGGCCAGTGGGTGGCCAGTCAGCTGGAGATGGACACCTTCTGCCCCCCTCTCCCCTCCACCATCCTCCAAAGTCCAAGGCAGCCAGGCTGGCCTGTGTCACCTCCAACACAGCACAGCCTGTGTCACCTCAGATGCGTCTGCCCTGGGCTGGGAAGTTGACTCCTTGTCGGCAGCTCCCGTGGGCTGTGGCCCGTTGCCTGCAACCGTGGGCGGAGGGCGCGTGCGAGGGAGCGAGCCGGAGGCGCGGGGTGATCGCCTGGCCGGCTAAGGTGAGGCTTGCACGTCTGCAGCCCGCCCGTGGCCCCCACTGGGCAGGCCCCTCTGCCCCACTGAGGTCTCCTCCCTGGGGGCTCTGCCGGGAGGCAGCTCTGTGCCCATATTTGGAGGCCGATCAGAATGCGCATTTGTGAGGCTTGAGCTGTCCTGCTGAAACCAGGCCATCTGTGCAGGATGCCTGGGAGGGCCTGAGGGACTTGCCAAAGTGTCTCTTAGCTCATCTGCGCCAGCCGGCAGGCCTGGCAAGCTGCTCCCGCAGACAGATGGGCTTTGCCCGGGGCGTTGTGTGGCTGCAGAGCCCCCGGCAGCTGCCAGGGCCTGCTGGCTTTCCCGTGGGGGTGGGTGGGGAGGCGGCGCCCAGGTCCCTGGTCAGGCGGCCCCCCCTTGCTCTTGCTGACCCAGCACTGCTAGCTGCAGTCCACGGGGGCAGGAGAGGCGTGGGGGGTGGACCCTGCGCTCCTGGGTCTCCCTCCCACGAGGCGGCGCGTCTGCGGGGTCTCCTGCCGGGTGGCCAGCTCGGCTTGCGTCTGGCCGCTGAGCTGGGGAACTCCCCGACGTCTCTCTGGGTGCTGGCAGGAGTACCACTTGGCGCCGAGGCCCCGGAGCTGGCGGTGGGGCCTGTTTCACACTTAACCCGTGCTGGCCTCTGCCCCAGGAGAGGGCCGAGGCTGGGGTGGCTGGGAGTCGGGTCGCCGACTCCGGTGCTTTTCTGCCGCCCTCCCTGGAGCAGCAGACCTGAGTGAAGCTCTGTGCACTTCTTTCTCTGGGCGGGCTTGAAGTGCGGCCCCTGGCACGGCCCTGGTTTCCTTCCAGCCGGTCTCGGCTCGGAGTCTGCGCGGCGGCAGGCACAGGAGCAGCACGCGGCAGCCCCCACCCCACCACCGCTCTGCCTGCAGCGCGTGTCCGGGCTGGGGCGTCTCTGCTGCCGGCGCCTTGTCCGCAGCCGCCAGAACCGCAGACCCTCACGGGCGTCCGAGCTGCCTGCTCCTCTCCGCCTGGCCCGTGTCTGGGCATGGAAGCGCGGCAGACTGGGCAGGCGGCCGCGTGGGGCTGAGACAGCCACTGAGACAGACGCGGATGGCGCCTGGGCCTGGGCCGCTTCCCCAGGTCCCAGGGATGTGGGAGGAGCAGGGGCCGGGGCCGGGGCCCACCCTGAGCGGGTCCAGCAGCTCGCCCACCAGCCCGCCAGGCCCTGTGCTCCGGACAGGCTGCTTGCGGCCGCCTCGCGGGGCCAGGCCCTGTCCAGGGGACGCTGGTGGTGGCTGCAGCAGCTCATGCACGCCCGGGCTCGGCCCTACTGACCGGCTGCGTCGCTCAGGCACGTTTCAGACCTGTCGACGCCTGACTGTCGTCCCCTGCGCCATGCGGTGACGGGCGGCCCCCAGGAGGCCCTGCGGTTCAGCTGCACACACGGGTCAGGTGCGGGGGACTGGCCGCAGCCCAGTCTGGCTGCCGGCAGGGCTGTCCGGCGGTGGCCGCGGGGGCCTGGCTGCTGGCCCTGATGGCTGTCTCGGGGTCTGCGTGGCTCATACAACGCGAGAAGGGAGGGCGCCTGTTTATCGCAGAGCGGGCAAGCCCAGCCCGACATGCAGGGCTGTCCAGCTGCATGGGGGCACCCAGAGGCACACGCGGTGCACACCGAGGTCTCCCTCACAGGACCCCGGCAGCAGCCCCGAGCTCTCCCCGGAAATGCCGCCTCGGCTCGGCTGCTGAGAACGTGCCGGGCTGTCCTCCCTACACCCGCTGCGGGCAGGGCCCGCTCGCGCCTCTGTGCCCGGCGCCGGTCCATCTTGCTCTGAACCCTCGTGCGGCGGTGTGTCTGCGGCCAGCCTGCCGCCTGCCCACCCGCCCGCTGTGCCTCCAGCCGTCCCGGCTCTGCAGCTCTGTCTGCAGACAGAGGGGCCTCGCGGCCCAGCGCCCGGGGCAGCTCAGCTGCTGCCCTCTCCCAGGGCCCTCAGGTGGACGAGCCGCTCACTTGTGGAACGGACAGCCAGAGGGAGCCTCTTTTCTCCTCCTGCCACTGCAAAGGTGCTTTTGGGCAGTGCCACTGCGGGCAGAGGCTGAAGAGCTGACCCCGCGGACAGAGGGCCCTCTGCGAGCCTGGAGGGCCGGTGGGCTGGCTGAGGCAAGGCCGGGCACCTGTGGGAGCCGGGGGGCCGGGCCACCGGCAGCACCAGCGGCTACACCGGGCGCAGGCTGTGAGCCAGAGACGAGCAGGGCGCCGCACCTCCCGGGCGGGGCCTGCGCCTGCTCCCCACGCGCCTCTGCTTCCGGCCGCTCCCGTGGGCATGGCGGAGACCAGAGGGGTGCCGAGGGGCTGGCGCCGCCCCAGGCCTGGGCCACAGCACCCGTCACTTTCGCATGGATGTTGTCAAACATGAGACTATAGGAGGCGTTTTGGGGCCGGTAGTTTTAGAACAAAGCCCCGTGCATCCTGCGCGGTGCCTCCGCCTCTGAATCGGGCCTCGGCTGCCCTCAGGTGGCCCCATGGGGCAGGGGCCGCCGCCGTCCCTGGCTCTAGAACGACAGATGCCCGCGCGGGGCCGGGAGCAGCAGCAGATGGCCGGGGCGGAGGGGCGGGTGCGGGGCTGAGCTTTGCCTTCGTGTTGGTGCACAGGGCGGGGCCGGCCAGGCCCCCAGGGACAGGGCCTCCTCCTTCCCTCCAGCCGTCATGACGACGCCGCTGCGGTGGGAGACCTGACCTGAAAGTCCACTTGCGCACCCCCCGGCCCAGATTCTGAAGCAGCATCACCGAAAGATCACCTCTGTCGTGTCCCGAGGTGGGTGTGCTTTACTTCCGTGAGCAAACCCAGGTGCCTCGCAGCGTAATCGTGCGAGCGCGGGGCTCGCGCCCCTTCCGCGGCCAGGCCCCAACGCGGTCTCCGGGTGGGCCTGGACGCAGCAGTTCCCTGGGCCATCCGGGCGGAGCGAGGGCCTCTTTGGCTCAGCAGAAGCTTCTCTGGTTTCATTTGAGCTGGGACTTCCCCCCACTGTTAAGAGCGCAGCCAGAGACCGGCTGCCGTCTCACACTGGCCGGTGGCTCGGCCCTGCTGGGGGGCTTGGTGCTGCCCTTCTCACTGGGCCATGCTCTGGTCACTGCTGGTCCTTTCCCGGCCGTGTCCCGTCAGCCTCCGCTGGCCCTGCCTGCCCCCTGCCCTGCTCTCATCTGCTGTCTGAGCTGGGGCGGTGGCGGGAAGACTGGCCGAAGGGCCCGGGCCCCGGTGTGGGGGAGCCCCGCAGAGCACCTGGCGTGCACGGCCACGTGAGGGGGCAGTGGGCGGGCTTGAGGGTGAGCCTGCCCTGGGGCTTCTGGCCGCAGGCGATTCACTCCAGGAGGCAGCGGGCCCAGAGCAGACGGGGAGGCGGCGAGGGCTGGCGAGTCTGCTGCGGCCACACGGCACCTACCTCCTGCAGCCTCCAGGCGACGCCATGCCGGTCACTGGCGGTCCCTCGGCCCGGCGCTGCCCCTCGGCCGGCGCTGCTGCGCGAGGAGGATGCAGAAGTGGCCGGGAGGCCGGGCCGCCGCCCTCCCGCCCGAGCCCGCAGCCTGGTGGCCCGGTCCCCTGAGCCAGGGCCGGCGTCCCCGCCCCGGCGCCACGCTGGCCACCCAGCCCGTGGCCGTCACCGCCGCGCCCCCGTTGTGGGGAGCAAATGCGCAAAGGGGACCCCGTGAGGGGCGAGACTGCGTCGCCCACGCCCCTGTGTCTCAGGAAGTTCTCTGCTTGAACCCGCCTCCCGCTCTCCCGAGACCACGCAGGCTAAGCCTGTGCTCCTCGGGGGTGCCGGCGGCCTGCTCTCCCCGGCCCTCCGTGGGCACGGCCCCCACGCAGCGCCTCGTCCCTGGCCTGGTGGACGCCCTGGCCCCGGTCCTGAGGAAGGGCGATGAGACAGTCGCGGCCCCGGGCGCCACGCAGACGCAGCTGGGCGAGCAAGGGCGTCCTGGCCTGTGCCCGGCACGCTTACGTCTGCACGTGCGCACGGCCTTTCCCCTGAAGGGTCTGGCGTGGGGCGGCGGCGGTGGGGAGCGGGGGCAGGAGGGCGTTCGGGGCACTTGCAGCCCCTGGCTGAGACCCGGCATGCGTTGGTCCGCTGGGGGACGTCAGGGTGGTGAGGTGCCACGGGTCTGGGCCCGCGCATGCCCAGCCCCGGGGTGGCATCGCTGAGATGGGGGCGCCCGGCTGGGCTGGGCAGAGGAGCCAAAAGCTGACTTGGGGCCGCTCCATCTGAGGTCCAGTGCAGAGGTCCTGAGGTGCTGGGAGCCAAGGCAGAAAAGAGGCCACACGCTGGCCACGCCACCAGCACCACAGCTCAGCGCCAGCTGGGGCCTGGGAGCTGCGCTTGCTCAGCCACGCCTACGCCCGCGCCCCCTCGTGCCCGCTGGAGGCCGGGCAAACCTCCACCTGATGCAGCACAGGCCCTGCTCACTCGCCGGTGAGGCTGTCCTGGGCTGTCCCATGCGCAGGCCCCGAGGGCCAGAGGCAGGCACGGTTTTAGTGGCCTCCAGGCTCAGCCGACACAGTGACCCAGAACCCTGGTGCCCGCCGCCCCAGCCCTCGCTCCCCTGGCCATGCCGTCACGACCCCGAGGGGCCGCCCACATGCTGGCCGAAGGGTCTGGGGGACACAGGCCCTTCCCGGTGACGGGCTGTTGAGACTCGCAGACTCCAGCTGACCGCAGGCCCCGCCGTGGCTGCCGCACCGGGGCGTGGAGTGGACGCAGGCGGAAGTGTGAGGGGCAAGGGTGGGGGGCACCCCACGAGGCGGCCCCTCCCGGCAGCTTGACGGGATCTGCTCCAGGCCTCTGAGTCACACCCGCCACCCACAGGGCTGGAGCCGGGGCTGGGCAGGGCTGGCCCTCAGGAGTGCAGCCCCGGCACTGCCGCGCAGGCTCAGGAAGGCCAGGCAGGGGCTGCGGTGTGGGTGGGCTCTGGCCACTGTGACGGAGGTAAAGGAGTGGGCCTGGCTGTGGCCCCTGGCTGTCTACAAAGGCGGCGTGGGCCCGGCGCTGGGCTTGGCAGCCCCCACGTCGGTGGGTGGGCTGGGGCCGCTGATGCCCAGAGTGGACGCTGACGGTGACCCGGTCCTCGGACGCCTGGCTGGGCCGGTGGTGGAGAGCACTGAGCGGGGCCAGGCGCCGCTGGGGCCTGTGGCCACCGCTCGGGTCCCCGTGCTCCTGGCTGGACCCAGCTCCCTGTACTCGAGCCGCGGGCCAGCAAGGACACCCGCCGCCCCGTCGGTACCCCTGTGGGGATGCAACAGTCCCCCTGGGCCAGACGCCCAGCACACTGGGGTGGCGCTGCAGCGGGCTGTTACCCGGCAGAGCCGGCGCTGGCTTGGCTGAAGCTTCTCGTCTCCTCTCCAGTGGCATGACCTTGTCAGTTTTTTTTTTTTTTTGAAACAAAAAAGCTGTTGGAATCTTGAGCTCGTGCTGAGTGTGTCGATTAATTTTGGGAAGAATCACTGAGCAGGAGGGAGTCTTCTCATCTCCTTTCTCTGGGTCTCTTTACGTTGCCCCAGCCACCTGGCAGAGGTGCTGGTTTATAGGACTTTTGTGTATTGCGTGTGTTTTGTTAGATTTATCCGAGAGTATCTCGTGCATACTAATGTTATTATAAATTATGCTAGTTTTTCTTCATTCTTTGTTTCTTGCTAGAGAGCTTCCTGCTCTCTAGAGAAATTGACAAGCACATAGGAGCAACAAACCAAGTGGGGCGTCCATCCCGGCCAGGGCGCTGGGAGGTCCAGCGGGGGCCCGGCGTCAGGCCCTGCTGGAGGATTCATGACTGGTAAAGACAAGGTCCTGGGAAAATTGCATTTCCTGAAGCTTGAGCCAAGGTCAGAGACAGGAACACAGGAATGTTCTGGAAAGGACGAGTAGTGACTGGATCAGGCCACACAGAAGCAGGAGAGGTGGTGTGGAAGGTGATGAGCTGAAGCCATGGGGGTGGAGGACAGGTGTTTCCTGCTGGACAAGGTCAAAGCTTATCAGTGGGACTTAGGATTTGTTTATGAGGCAGGGGCCGGCCTTGGCTTGCTTTCTCTCTTGCCTTTTGTTTTATGTTTGCACAGTATGAAAAACGGCGGTAAACATACGTAACATCAAATTTATCGTTTCTCCACCTTGCAGTGTGAGGGTCAGTGGCATTCAGTACGTTCATGCGGTGACGCACCACAGCCCCGCCCAGAGCCACCACCCAGCTTTCTGTGCCATGAGCTGGGTCCTCTGCTACTCAAGGACACCAAGTCACACAGGACTCGGCCTTTTGTGACTGGCTTGTGGCCATTAGCACAATGCCCTCAAGGGTCATCCATGTTGTAGCAGTGGTCAGAAGGTCCTTCCTTTTTAAGGCTGCATAGTATTCCATCGCATGGACGGGTCACTTCTGTTCCTCCATACCTCCATCAATAGATTCTTGGGTTGCTTTTAGCTCTTGGGTATACAGAACTATTCTCAAGGATAGAACACCTCAGAGATGAAATAGGGAATTGGAGTTAGAAAATTAGTAGATGCTTTTTTCACAGCATCCACCATAATTCCTGGCCGCTTTTATTTACTTGTGTATTATTTGTCTAGCCTGAATATAAGATATTGTGCTTATTTTGCTTATCATGGTACACTAGGTCCCCTAATATTTGTACCTTGAGCGTTTTTTAGTAAAACTTACATTAAGAAAGCATACATTTGCCTCTCTCTGCTCTGTCTTCCTATGGCTCAGCTTCTCCCTGCACCAGTCCTTCCTTCACGCTGCCGCTAGGGGTTGTCTTTTCAAAAATGGTGCCACTTTAGGGGGCCCTTCCCCCCCACGATGCTCCCTTTCATGGAATAATGGTTCTCTGAGTCCATGGTTGGTGAACACGGTTGGTATTTGATAATTTATTACTGAATTCACTTGAATGGTTGTAAATGGAGTGCAAATACTATTTCTCACTGTTGTATTTGACCCTTTTCTTAACGACCAGCTTCGTTTTCCTCAGTGGTCTCCTGCTGCCTCAGCTTCAGGACTCGGGGAATTCGACTCCTGTGGTGGTGTTGGTTTCCGCGTATTATCGAGCGCGGAAACACAGAGGACACTGAAGTTAGTAAAAGACGCGCCCAGACCTGGGTTCTGCCTCTGCTTTCTACCAAATAAAGAGATGGGCGTTCCTGCTAGGCCTTCTTGTCCCTCTGGCAGTCATCATGCTTCCCCAGAGTGTGTGGCTTTTGTACCCATTGCCTTGGGACTGTGAGCCAACGCCCACTCTTTACCCTGCATGCTTTCTGTGGGGTTCGATGACGCTCTCACAGCTCCAGAGCAGGTGCTGACAGGGAACCGTGAGGTCGTGGGCTCTGTCCAGACCCGAGAGTGCAGGATGTGCGGAGACATTACTTGTGTTCTCAGTTCAGACTCTAATTTAATTCTCGAGGATCTGGAGTCGGAGCTCCTGTTTCCAGCTGTCTTCCTGGAGCCCGGCAGCCCTGTGGGTTCATCCTGGCCGGGGTGCTGGAAACCCAGGGGTTTTGTGGCCTCTGTTCCACACTTCCCAGTCACTCAGATGCCGGTCATCTGAAGTGTTAAGGAATTTGCCTGTCGCTGAGCAAAACGTCCCAACCAGCTGGCTCTGAAAGCTGTCGTGACAGGCTCAGCGCGGGCCAGGCAGGCCCTTCAGTGCTGTGCGGAGCCTGTGGAAACATTTGGAAGAGTCTGTGGGAAGACCCTGGCCTGTGACCCTATAAGGGAAGGTATGTGCACGCCTGGCCTGAGTGGCGGCTGCTGGGCCGGAGGGCCGCACCAGGCGGTCCCCAGCAGAGGTGGAGTGACTGCAGCCGCTGCCGCAGGGAGGCCCTAAGCAGGGGCCAGCGCCTGTCAGGGGAAACCAACAAGTCAGGGGCGTCCTTTCGCTGCTTTTGGTGGGTCTGTTCTAAGAATATCACAGAAGACACAGTTACTTCGATGTGAGGCCAGGCCATGGCATTTTTTTTCCTCAGTGTTCTTTTCAAATCAAATCCTAGGCTTCTTGTCTTTCGTGGAGATCTAGAAACAATCAAGTGCGTGCATTCCCCTCATACAGTGTGTCATGTGTGAAGTGCCCTGTCGGGCCTGGTGCCGGACTACAGGCAAAGGGCAGACCTGGGTCCTTCAGAGGGAGAAACACGTTGACCCGTCACACGCAGTGTCAGGGCTGAGGCCCTGGCCCGGGTGGCGATTCCTAAGTGAGTCTGGACACTTGATTGGCCAGAGGCAGGCAGACAGGCTGCAGTGGTGCAAGAGCCTGTGTGTGGGGCAGAGCCGAGGCAATAGCTTCCAGGCTACGCCAGAGGTAGCTGAGGAAAGTGGCCACTGGCCTTCAGCGAGGCATGGGCGGGCAGGGGATCAACATGACCCTGGCAGTCAGTAGGGGCTAGTGTCGTTACAGGTCACACCAGATCAGTAAACGTCACCAGAGAGAAGCACGTAGGGGACAAGGATAAGGTTCTGAAAGCAGCTTACTCCTGGGCCCAGTGGTGGTTCTCAAATTCTTTGCTAGTCAGAGCCTCAAATTTAGCTCAGTGGCCCACAGTGAACAGGGTGAGGGCAGTTGTGGGCCTCTGAGTCTCCGGTGTCCTGGCCGTGTTTCACAGAGCCTGACTGTTGAGCCCACCTTGGGAGAGTCGGCACAAAGAACTGATGTAGGCAGGCTGGGGGTTGCAGTTGTTCCCAAAGACTGGTGTGTGTGTGAGGAGACTGATGTGAGTAAGGAGAGTGGTGTGAGTCAAGATAAGTATGAGTGAGGAAACTGGTATGTGAGGAGACTATGATGTATGTGAGAAGACTGGTATACGTGAGGAGACTGGTGTGAGTGAGGAGACTGGTGTTGAAACAGGGCAGAGGAGACTCTGAGGCCAGAGAGTCCCCAAAAAGCCCCGAAAGACCAAAAGTCCACAAACCAGAATCAAGGGCTACAGCAGCAGGAGTTATAGCCTAACAGAGAACTATGCCTGATACAGGTCACCGCCTGTGGTTCTCACCTATGCGCACAATCACAAGAGACCTCAGGCTACAGGAACAACAACCATGGGGTTTATTTACAAACAGGGGAAACAAGAACGCTTACACATCCACAAGAGGCTGACTGCTTCATCCAGACAGCATCAGTGTTGGCAGTCACTGGACACCAGGAGCACTGGGCAGCATTGGCCAGTAGCGGTGAGCACTATGGGCCTGCAGAGGCGATGTTCAGGGACACCCAGTGTTACAGCTCTTGCGAGTTGTTGGTTTATATCAACAATGAATAACTCTTTGAGACACCAGGCCTAGAGCCTTTGGTGCTCCTTCCCGTGAGTGTCAGAGACAGGACCGAGACCCAGTCTCTGCAGAGTCCTTCAGCCTCTCTCCCCTCCCCAGAGGGCGGCTGCTGGATGCCTTTCTTCAGAGGCTAGAACCATCTTCCCCTTCAGGGCTCTGCTCTTTCTCAGCAGGGGCTCTTCTTCCTCTGCCTCTTCTCCGGACCCCTTCTTCCTCTGGGCTGCTGCTTTTCCATCTGCTCCTCCGATGTTGGATGAGTGGCTCCGAATCCCCCCGCTTGCTCCCTTCGACCCTGCCTTATATTCACTTTCAAGGTGCCCCTCTCCCCCCCCGACACAGTCTGATTGATCCATTTTTCAATCTTGCACCTAATTTGTCTGTTTCAGAATTCAGGAAGTGTAATTTACAAAAGTGCTCTGCCACCACTGACTTGTGAAAGGTGGGGTCCTGGCATCTGTCAACCCACAGCTCACACCCGATTGGTCCATTCCACGATCCAGGCAGCACACTGCTACATAAAAGGTTTCTGAGGAATGACTGCCACAACTAACTTGCAGGGGAGCAGCATATATATCTGCTCCTGCCTGCTGTAGCCCGGTAACAGTCTAAGTGAGGAGGCTGGGTATGTGTGAGGAGACAGGTGTGAGTGAGGAGACTGGTGTGTATGAAGAGACTGATGTGAGTGAGGAGACTATGGTGTGTGTGAGGAGACTGTGGTGTGAATGAGGAGACTGTGGTGTGAGTGAGGAGACTGGTGTATGTATGAGGAGACTGGTGTGAGTGAAGAAACTCGTGTGAGGAGACATGTGAGGAGATAAATGTGAGTGAGGAGACTGTGGGGTAAGTGAGGAGACTGGTGTGTTTGAGGAGACTATGATGTGAGTGAGGAGACTAGTGTGTGTGTGAGGAGACTGTGGTGTGAATGAGGAGACTGTGGTGTGAGTGAGGAGATTGGTGTGAGTGAGGAGACTGGTTTGCGTGAAGAGACAGGTGTGTGTGTGAGGAGACGTGTGTGTGTGAGGAGACGTGTGTGAGTGAGGAGACTGGTGTGAGTGAGGAGATGTGTGTGTGAGGAGACGTGTGTGTGAGGAGACAGGTGTGAATGAGGAGACTGTGGTGTGATTGAGACTGGTGTGAGTGAGGAGATGTGTGTATGAAGAGACTGGTGTGTGATTGAGGAGACTGGTGTATGTATGAGGAGACTGGTGTGAGTGAAGAAACTGGAGTGAGGAGACGTGTGAGGAGATAAATGTGAGTGAGGAGACTATGGGTTAAGTGAGGAGACTGGTGTGAGTGAGGAGACTGGTGTGTGAGAGAGGAGACTGTTGTGATTGAGGAGACTGTGATGTAGTGAGGAGACTATGGTGTGTGTGAGGAGACTGTGGTGTGAGTGAGGAAACCAGGTTGCGTGAAGAGATAGGTGTGTGTGAGGAAACGTGTGTGATTGAGGAGACTGGTGTATGTATGAGGAGACTGATGTGCGTGAGGAGATGTGTGTGTGAGGAGACTATGGTGTGAGTGAGGAGACTGTGGTGTGAATAAGGAGCCTGGTGTGTGTGAAGAGACGATGGTGTGAGTGAGGAGACTGCTGTGAGTGAGACCGTGTATGTTTGGAGACTGTGGTGTCAGTCAGGACACGTGTTTGTGGGGAGACTGGTATCAGTCAGGAGGTGGTGCGAGGAAACTAATGTGAGTGAGGATGAAACGGGACAGAGGAGGAGGCTCTGACTGAGACAGGGGACTGAGGAGGGCCCAAGGCCAGAGAGCCCCTCAAAAGCCCCTGAAGGCCAAAAGGCCACAAACCAGAATCCAGGGCTATAGCAACAGGGGCTACAGCATATCAGAGGACAGTGGCCGGTACAGGTCACTCTCTGGGTCTCACCCGCACGCACAGTCGCAAGGGACCTTGGGCTACAGGAACAACAGTCATGGGGTTTATTTACAAACAGGGGAAACAAGAACCTCACATGTCCACAGGAGGCTGGCTGCTTCATCTGGACAGCATCAGTGTTGGCAGTCACCAGTCACCAGTGCTGGGCAGCACAGTAGCAATGACCACTATGGCCTGCAGAGGTGGTGTTCAGGAACATCCAGTGTGACAGCTCTTGTGAGTTGTTGGTTTATGCCACCAACAGACAGCTCTTTGAGACACCAGGCCCAGGGCCTTTGGTGCTCCTTCCAGTCAGCGTCACAGCCAGGACTGAGGCCCAGTCCCTACAAAGTCCTTCAGTCTCTCCCCTCCTCAGAGGGTGGCTGCTGGAGGCTTCCCGCCTTTCTTCAAAGGCTGAACTGTCTTCTCCTCTTCCTCTGCAGGAGCTCTTCTTCCTCTGCTGCTTCTCCAGACCCTTCTTCCTCCGGGCTGCTGCTTCTCAGGCTGCTCCTCCAGGTCGCTCAGAATCCCAATCGGCTCCCCCTCCCAATGCTCTCTTTGACCCTGCCTTATATTCACTTTCAAGGTGCCCCCCCCCAGTCTGATTGGTCCATTTTTCAATCTTGCACCTGATTGGTCCATTTTTCAATCCTGCACCTGATTGGTCCATTTTGGCCTGTTCCAGGATTCAGGAAGTGTAATTTACAAGAGGGGCTCTGCTACCTCTGACTTGTGGTGAGAGGGGGAGTCCTGGTGTCAATCAACCCACAGCTCACACCCGATTGGTCCATTCCACGATCCAGGCAGCACACTGCTACATAAAAGGTCTCTGAGGAAGGACTGCCACACTAACTTGCAGGGGAGCCAGAGACCACTCCTCCTGCCGGCTCCAGCCTGGTAACAAGGAGACTGGTGTGTATGGGGATGACTGTGTTATGTGTGAGGAAAACTGTTTGGATGTGTGAGGAAGACTGGTGTGTCTGTAGAAAAAGGCTTTAAAGGTTTACTAAATCCAATCTCTTCATTTTTCAAAAGGAAACATATCCATTTAAGAAGAGCAAACTGCCCAGGGCACACCTGGCTTACTATGAGCTCATTTGCCATCTCTTGCCCCAGATCAAGAGGGGGTCTTAGATATAAAGTGGTGGTCTGGGTGAGACCCTTTGATCACGCAGGGTGTTGTGAACTTGTGAAATAGGAAAGAATCCCACGGGTTGGTTGTTCTCATCTCTTTTGATTAGGACTCATCGGCATCAAAATATATGTACAGAAACCTCCAAGAGCCCTTATTTACGTGGGTGTGTCTGCAGATACTACATCTAGCTTAGGCGTGACAGAGCTTTAAGGCTCATTTTAAAAATTGCACTTACGTGAAATGATTATATTCACAAACCGAGGTGCTGGCGAGAGAGTGGCATTCTGGACATTTCTGCAGGTGACTGTTGCCTGGCCCGGTGCAGGAGAGCTGGCTTCTCACGTCTGCATTCAGGTTGATGAGATGTGATTTTGATGGGTGGGCCCGAGGACACTGGGTGTCACACAGATGTACAGCTGCAAGAAGAGTGCTTCAGTGGCCTTTCCAGCAAGTTGTGGATACTCTGACGCCACACCCAAGCTGGCAAGCGGTCGTCTCTTTTTTGTTCTTCCAAGTTTTCCCGTTTTCTGGAGGAGCAGTTGGCTCCCTCACCTCAAAGCCTCAGATGCACAGAATGGAGGTTTAATGTACGGATGATGGAGCAGCGACCACGGCAGCTCAGCATGGGGCTTCTTACTGGTTGCTGGCCACGCAGAAGCTGCGTCAAAGGCCATTTCATCTGTTACCTAAGGCACTTTCAGTGTGGTTTACACGGGAGATGCGTCTTGTGACATCTGGGTTTACTGAGTTGTGCTGACGTCCCACTTTATAGTGTCAGAAAATCGTATCGTTGGCCTTGAACAGAATGCAGCCAGCGACTTCCCCAACACAGCGGGTTTACTTGGCAACAACAACAGAAAGGCCATTTGGAGGGGAGGCCTCGGGCGAGGCACAGGTGCTGTCCCCTGGGCCCCAGCGAGCGCCTCTGCTCGGCTCAGGAGGCCCCTGCTGGGCCCTGCTCGTCTGTCCCGTCTGGGCGGGAGGCAGCGTGTTGGGGCCTGTCGTCATGGTTGTGCCGCCCGGAGCACTCGCGCGGCCTCCTCACGGGGCTGCATGTGTCAGTGCCCGGCCTGTCATTCCTGAGCTCACAGCAGTCTCTGCCGGAAATCTGTCCAGCTCGGAGGTGGACCTGAGTGTTTCAAATCCTTATTTTCTCCTGGAAGCTCAAGTTTCATCTTTGGCAGCAGCGTTGTCATTGTTTCCCTTGAGGCAGTTGGCTCATTTTGCACACTTTTGAGAAAATACAGTCAAATATTTAAATCTGGACACTCGTCGTCTGCCTGTCACTTCTCTGGTGCCCCACGAGACGGTGGCTGGTGTCGCCTACAGCTCGGGGCACACGCGTGCTCCTCTGGACACTTCCGCCCAGGCTGCAGGACAAGGTTGCTGCTGTGTCCCGCAGGGTGGTTGGGGGGCCTTCCAGGGTGGGAGTCTGTGGAAATGGCCGTGGAAACAGAGACACCTGAGGTGAGAATATGGTGGAGAGTTCAGAGGCCGCATGGGGTGGGATTTGCACCCCCGTGGCAGCCAGCCCTCCCCTCGCAGCCTTAGCGCAGGAAAAGGTAATGTCTCGGTGTCACAGGAACGCCTGGACCCCATGGGCTCCTGGGATGGGGTTTCGAGCTCCCCAGAGGCTCACACGTGGTTTGACACTTGCTGACGCTGGCCCGTAGCCCCGTCCTGTGTCTCGGGCAGGTCGGCCACAACCTAGAAGGAAAGGCTGGATGACTTGCGTCTGCGGTACCCGATGCCTCACATCCCGTGGCTGTTGGGCGCTCCTGGCCTTCCAGGGGGACCTGCCGATGAGGCAGAGCGCGGGGTGTTGGGTTTCTGATGCGGTGTCCCAGTGACTGCCTGAAGCCACTGGGTTTAACCCCCGCCTCCTCCTTGACCCGGGGCCCCGACATTGTGCCGTCACCCCCAGAGCATCGACAGCCCCAGGTGCTGGCCGTCACTCCAGTGGGCGGCCGCGGAGTCTCGCCTGAGGCCCTGGGGTGGACATACTTGTCTCCAGGTGACTTATGTCTCCACGCACCTGGCTCACAGCCACCCCTGTCGCGCTGGCGGCCTGCGAGGTCAGAGGGCCTGACTGCCCGGGCAAGATGGCCTCAGTTCGGCTTCGCGGGCCCTGAGCCTGACGGTGCCCTCTCTCTCCTTTCAGTGCAGCCATGGAAGAGTTGATAGTGGAACTCCGGCTCTTTCTTGAGCTCCTGGACCATGAATACCTCACGTCCACCGTCAGAGAGAAGAAGGCCGTGATCACAGACATCCTGCTGCGGATCCAGTCCTCCAGAGGTGCGTCAGCGCCCGCACCTGCGCCCTCCTTCTCAACCCACCGTCTTCCTAAAACACACCCCTTTGTTCATCAGCGTGCCTGGCATCAGTGTCCAGTGGTGTCCACGCCATTGCCAGGGACTGTTGGTCTCTGGACATGGGAAGAGGGAGACATTGGACACAGGACGAGGGAGAAGGCCCGGCCAAGTCTGGGGGGAGCCGTGGGCAGGCTTTGAGGAGCTAATAGAATGGCGGGCCTGCTGGGGTCCCCGAGAGCACCCCAGACTTCAGGGAGGCAGCGGAAGGACTCACAGGGCCCAGCTCTAGTTGTCGGCACTCACACCCGGGACGTGGGGAGAGCACTTGGCCAGATGATGAGAGGCAAGGCAGGCCAAGTCTGGGGGGGCCGTTGTAGGCCCCCGGCTGTCTCCCCCGCCCCCAGGCTGCACACGCCCCTGCCCCACAAGCGCCAGTCAGGAAGCTCATCAGGTGCTGACAGGGCTGGTCACGCACGTGTGAAACAAATTCTGGGCCCCGGGGAAGAGGTTCAGGTCAGGGCTGTCCAGGGAAGGGATCAATAGGCTTCCGCGTTGAATGGGGCTTGGTTTCTCCCACAGCCGTTTTGGAGGCTGAGCGGTCCCCCAGCCCCCCTCACCTAGCCGGAACCGGGGGAGGTAAGTGGCTGGTTAGTTCCATTCAGGTCTGGAGGCCCGATAGTCAGGGTGTGGATGGTTTAAGTCTCTGGGTCCCAAACCTGAGAACCAGGGGTGCTGATGTGCCCAGACAGGGGTGGGGGGCCTCGGCTCATACAGAGACCGGCATACCCTCCTCTCCAGGGCGTGGGTGACGCCCACCCCATGAGGGAGACCATCTTCACAGCAGACGCCCGCCTCGCCCAGAGCTGCCCTGGCAGATGTGCTGGGCCCGTGCCGCAGCACCGTGGGCCTCCCGGAGCCAGCCAGGCGGTGGGGGCACAGCCACGCGTGAGCCAGCGTGTGTGAGGGAAACGCGGGGATGTGAGACCATGTTCCCCACGCCTGGCGAGGACAGCCCTGCAGACTGCTGGGTGCCCTGCGGGAAAGGTAGAAGAGCGTATGGCAGGAAGCCTGCTGGGGCCTTTGTGGAGGGTGGAGAGAGGCTGAGGGCGGCTCTGAGGATGCTGGAGTCTTGGGTCAGGACGGCAGCTCCACCCTCCCCTTCTCTGGCCCCAGCCTCCCTGGCGAGGGTGGCCCTCATTCGGTTTGTACCCTGGAGGGCGCGGCGTGCCTGCCTGGACGCCCAGGTCAGAAGCCTGGACATGAGGCGTGTGGGGCTCTGGCCTGCTCCAGGAGCACGTGCTGGCGTGGAGTGGAGGAGAAGGTCCATGCGTGGGGCTGTGTGCGGGGCTCCCTTTTGGGTGATGTTGCCTCCCCGAGTGGTCAGGCTAGCCTGCATGACCCCTGGGTGAGCCCAGGACCCAAGGGCCCCCAGGCCCTTCACACACTATGGTCACTGGTGGCCGCTCCCGGTCATCTGGCTTGGGCCTAGTGACTTTGCTGCAGTTGCTCCAACTCTCGGCTTCAGGTCCTTCTTCGGAAAAAGGGTCGCTTGTAGCATGCACCTCAGGGTGTTGTGGAGAGAGAACGAGATGGTCCAGGCACCGCCAGACGGGCCTGCCCACAGGGGAAGGCGCTCCCCACCACAGCCTCCCCAGAGCTTGGGTCTGGACTCAGGCCCTGCCATTTGCTCCGCCATTTCCCTCCCTCTCTGCCTCTGTCCACAGCTCCCCACCATTTTTCTCCCTCTGCTCTTTCCACATGCATCTGCCCACGTTTTCCAGTTCACCAAATCTCTCTCCAGCTCTTAATTCGCTGTAAGCAAGTGTTTTAGTGGCAGATTTTTTTAGTGGTAGAATTTGTTCTTTTTTCTTTTTCCCAACTGTTTCCGTTCTATGACGAAGTCCGTGTCTCCCCTGCAGTTTCTGCAGACTCAGGGACTTTGGCCGTGTCCTGTCTCTCCTCCTCGTGTAGCAGCACGCTTGTCCGTGGGGCTTGCTGGGGAGCCCCTGCTCCAGGGCCCTGAGGGCACGCTCTGGGCACGTAACCGGCTGGCCCGAGCCCAGGCGTGCTCTCCTCTGTCCTGCCTCCCAGCGCCTCGCCTGGGCTCTGGAATCGGTGGCAGACGCTCCGCGGAGCCCGCGTACCTGAGGGACGGGCTTGTGTCCAGGTCTCGCCCACGCACTGGGCTGCTACAGGCTCGGCCGGAGGAGGGCGGCCTGGGAAGCGGCTGCCGCTCCCTGGGGCTGGGTGAGCGCGCCGAGGACGGGTGGGCGAAGCAGCGCGTCTGCTCACGCCTCCCAGCTCTGCAGCCCTCTGCTTACTTCCCGGTGGAGTCTCCCGTACGGCGGAGAGCCCCGCCTGGCGCGCTTCTCAGGAAGGGTCGCGGAAAGCGACGTCTGCGTCGTGTGCACGGGGCCGAGGGGCTGCGCCTGCCTGTCCCTCCTGCCACCCTCACGGGC
Organism: Galemys pyrenaicus; assembly: GCA_019455555.1. Classification (NCBI taxonomy): domain Eukaryota; kingdom Metazoa; phylum Chordata; class Mammalia; order Eulipotyphla; family Talpidae; genus Galemys; species Galemys pyrenaicus. Next base: position 1,546,372 of record JAGFMF010012010.1, read on the forward strand.
TGCTTGGCACTTGCAGGTCTGGAAGTGAAGGACCACACGCCGAAGCCAGAGGCCCCCGGCAGCCTCCCGGCCCCGCCCCAGATGCCGCTGCCCGAGATCCCGCAGCCGTGGCTGGTGAGTGACCCCTCCCCCGCGACCCATGCTGCGAGGACAGCCTGGCTCGGAGGCGCCCCTGCTGTGCCCGGGCTCCCGGTGCCCTTAGTGGGGCTGCCAGTGAGGGCCCTTCGGAGACGGGCGTCTCCCCAAAAATCGCTGCACTTCAGGTCTGTGGGAAGCTGGGCTTGGGTCAGACGAGAGACACGCCAGCAGCCGTAGCGGGCAAAGCAGCGACCTGGCACGGGCTTGGCCCCCCTCCCGGGCTAGCTCTGCAGCGGGCGCCTCCACCTGTCTCAGGCCTGCTGTCACGGCTGCGTCCGGGCGCAGCGGGCACATTCTGCAGGGCGCGCGCTTGCTAGGCCTCGCGTGCCGGCCTGTCTCGAACTCCTGCCGTTGATTTTCCCCCGGGACACTGTCTTGTGGGCTGTGCGTGCTGTGGCCCCTCCTGCCCTTTCTGGCTTCCGAGAGGGGGTGCCGCTTGCGGCCCCTGACCCAGCCGCCTGCCCCCGCTGGACGGAGCTGCGCCTCGGGGACCCGCGTGCCTTTCCTGCCGCGGGTCGTGCAGGGGCAGCCGGGCCTGGCAGATGCCCGCCTCACGCGGGAGTGGGTCCTGCCTGTGTGGCCTTGGCTCCAGGCCGCCCCAGACGGCACCCACTGTGCTCCCGCCGGGCGCAGGGACCCGCCGGGCGCAGGGAGACTCCAGGTCAGGAGAGCCGCCCTCGGGGCGCCGGCCAGAAGTGCTTCCAGTGATGGTCGTAAACAGCAGGGCGAAAGCGAGCCTGAGGGCCGGGGACAGTGGTTTCATCCTTGATTCCAGCCCAGAGTTTTCGGGAACACAGCTCACTGCGCCAGCGACGCACCCTGCAGGCCCTCCCCCTGGCGCCAGGAGCGTTGCTGCTTCAGCTTAGGGCATGACGAGGCAGCGCCGGTGACCGCTCCCAGTCGTCCACCCCATGCCAGAACCTTCTCGTCTTCCCAAACGGAAACCCGCCTCATCAAACACTCGCCGTCCGTCTCCCGGCACTGGCTCAAGTGCAGCGCGGGGCGCGTGCCGAGCAGTGAAGGTGACGGGGCGGGCGATTCAGAGGAGGGCGGCCACTTTCGCCGAAAGACCGCAGTCTTGGGGGTGACGCCATGTCTGCAGTCCAGACCGTTAGCGTCGTCACCCGCCAGGGGTCTCGGGCTTCCGTGCCTCTTCCTCAGCGCGGAGACCAGCCAGGAGACCCCTGGGCTCGGTGACGCAGCCCGGCCCTGAAGGATCCAGTTGGAAAAGAGTTTTGTGACCAGGTGACTGCAGGCCGGGGGCCTGGACGGCCCCAGACGCCTGTCGCTCGGCCGCGGCCTCCGTGGGGCGCAGTCCCCAGAGCTGGGGGAGCCGGGGCCCAGAGCTGGGCAGGCGACGGTTCCTGGCCCGGCCGGGTCTCTGCCCGGGCGGGCTTCACACCTCATTGGCGTTTCTTGGGGGAAGGACGCTGGCGCTGGGCGGGGGCGGCCGAGCGTGTGGGCGGCCGAGCGTGTGGGCGGCGTGGGGCCCGGTGGGCCCTCTGCTGCCGCAGGCCCGCTCTGCTAGACGCACCCGCTCACGACCCTGCGGTCCCGCCCGGGAGTGGGTGTCTGGTTGGGCGCCGCGGCCGCCAGGCTGGTTGAGTCGCAGCTGCGCGGCAGCAGCAGGCTCGGCTGCCTCTGGAGCGGGGGAGGCGTGTCGGGATGCTCCCCTGACGTAGCGAGGAGCGGGGAGCTCTGCCCCCAGAGGTGGCCCCGTGCCCCGTGCTGTCCTTGACAGGCCGCGGCTCCTCTGCCCGAGGCACCCCCTGGGGAGCAGGCTTTCAGGGTGCAGTGGTGTTGGGGAGCCGAGAGAGGGTGTGCTGCTGGAAATTTTGGTTTTGAGGTGTGTTACTTCACAGTGAAAACAGTTTAAATTTTTTCCGATTCAAGAATATTAGATCCACACCATGTACGAGATCGTCCTTGGCAGCTTCCTGGCGGACACCTCCAGCTGTGCCCTGGCGTCCAGCTCAGTGTCCAGCTCAGTGTCCAGCTCGGTGTCCAGCTCAGGGCGTCCAGCTCTCAGGGCATCCAGCTCGGTGTCCAGCTCGGCCATCCAGCTCGGCATCTAGCTTGGGGCGTCCAGCTCTCAGGCATCCAGCTTGGTGTCCAGCTCGGGTGTCCAGCTCGGCCGTCCAGGCTCGCGCTGCCGCACTCGGGCCCCCTGTTGGCGGGGGGCCCAGGGCTGCGTGGACCTTGCCCCAGGGCTGTGTCCTGGCCTGGCCGCCCGCCCAGCACAGACCGCCGCACACTTGCTGCAGGAGCCTCCACCTTCCGCGCTGGCCCTTGTGGCGAGGGCGTGGGCCTTGCTGCTGGCAGTGGCCTCTGGCTCCACGGCCACGGGAGGCTGCCCCGCCATGGGGGTTTGGGCCTCTGAGGGGTCCCCAGAGGGGAGGCCTGGCTCAGCCCCCCAGCCTGGCCGCGGCAGAGGCAGCTGTGTCTTCTCTGAGCTTTGCTGACTCAGCTGCCGCAGGCGCCCACCAAACAGCCGGTTTCAACCCGCAGGAGGCCGGCGGGCCCCGCAGGCAGGTGGAGCGTCCGTGGCTCAAGCAGCTCCCCGAGAGCCGCAGCAGAGACCAAGCGGCCGTGGGGTCACTGCGGGGGAGGGGCCTTGCAGGCCGCGCGGGCCAGGACCCTGGGCCAGGCTCCACCCCGCCTCAGGGCGCTCTGAAGGACCTGGACCTGGTCCAGCCAGACCGCAGTCTGAGGAGGGCCAGGAAGGCAGCTGTGGCGGGCGCAAGGGGGTGACTGCCCCGGGGGCGCTGGCTAGCGAGGCCTGAGCTGAGCTCGCAGGGGATTTGCCTCCCTAAGGATGCCCGGCCCAGCGACTTCCACGGACGGTGCTGGAATGCCACCCCTGAGGATTTTCTCAGGAACTGTGTTCCCCTGGCACTTGAACTTCAGCTGGGGCCCTGTTCTGGTCCGTTCTCGGTGACCGCTTTATAGTTGTTCCTAGAATGCTGGTGGTGTGAGGGGTCACAGGAGGGAGGGGGTGCGCTGCCCCCCGGGCCCCAGGCATGCTCTGCCAGCTCCGGGCGCCTGGGTAGGCCGTGGCGGCCTCTGCACACGCGGGGCGTGGGCCAGGGCTTGGGCCGGCCCGTGGGCCTGAGGCCAGGAGACTCGCGGCTCTGGCGCTGGAAGAGCGAGCTGGCGCTGCCGGTAGCGGGGCGAGGGCTCCCGCGGGGCCTGAGGCGGGAGGGCCTGGAGGCTCGGGACCTGCCCCTCGCCCCTGCTCTAAAATCACAGCTTCATCAGGCCCTTCCCCGGCTTGGCCAGGAAGCCCGGAAGCCCAGGACCGCCCTCTCAGCAGCAGCGGCCCCTCCTAGGGACCATCCCTGGCTTCACTGGGGCCTGGCCGGCAGGTGCTCTGAAGCCCCCAGTGCTCCCTGGTGGGCTCGGCCCGCTCCCACGCGCCCTGCCCCGGTCACACTGGGGAGGGATCGGCTGGGGGCAGGTGGGCCCGTGTAGGGGAGAGGCCGGCGACGTGGGCAGCGCTTGGCTCAGCCCTGGCTGCGAGCGGCCTGGGAGGGTGTGGACTTCTGGGGGTGAGGCCAGGCCAGGCTGGGTGCACATGGGCAGGAGGGCGCCGGGAGGCTGGACCCCTCTCCCAGGCGGTGGTCTTCCCACCCAAGAGGGGGAGGAGAAGTGTGACTGGGCCTGGAAGTCGGAGACGCCGGCCGGTCCCCTAACGCTGTGTCCTCCTGCCTGCCGCAGCCCCCCGACAGCGGGCCTCCCCCGCTGCCCACCTCCTCGCTCCCCGAAGGCTACTACGAGGAAGCTGTGCCCCTGAGTCCCGGGAAGGCGCCGGAGTACATCACCTCCAGTGAGTACGGGCCCTCGCAGCCGGGGGCGGGCGGGGCCTGCTCTGGGGCGAGGGGGCCTCGGGAGCGGGTTATGGGGGCTCTGGGGAGTGAGAGGCCTGCGGCGCCTCGGGCCGGTGCGGGGCGGCTCGGGGTGCCCCTGCTGCGGCGCAGGCAGGGCACAGGAGCGCCCGGTGAGCTGGCGGTGCTTTGTGGTGGGTCCGTGGGCCCGAGCCCCGCCGGCCCCCCGGTGACGCGGACGAGCACCAAAGTGGGCCTTGCTCCCGGCTCTGGCTTCACTTCTCTTTGGCTCACACGGGTTTGCAGAAGCGCTGCCGGGGGGCCCGGGGCCCGCTGGCCGCCCGCTGGCCGCTCCCAGAGGCGTGCCTCCTCCTCCACACCTGCTTTCAGATTCCGCCCGCGGTGGCCCGAGGCCTTGCTGCCGCAGCCTCTGGGCTTTGCCCTGGGTCCTGCCTGCTTTCTCCTGCCCTGCCGTGCGAGGGTCTCTGGGAAGTGGACATGGGGTGCCCGAGGGGCTGGGTGCTCGGGGAGCGCCCGCTTGCCGGCCCCAGCAGGGGCCGGCAAGGGGCGCCCCTGTTCGCTGCCCCAGCCCCAGTGGGGTGTCGGCCCACGGCGTGTGTCCGCCTGGGCCCGGCAGAGACGGGCTTCCTGACCCTCTCTCCCGGCGGGGGCGGCTGTCTCACCGGCTCCGGTCTGTCGTGAGAGGGCCCCACCCGGCTCCTTTGCTGACGGTGAAGAGGGACGGACCAGCAGCGGTGGACAGCGTGGCCCGAGAGCAGGCCCCACCAAGCTTGCGCGTGCCCTCCTGTCAGTTTTGGGGCCGGGCACGGCCTGGCCGGCGTCAGCAGAGGCTGCCGCTCGGGCGAGGAGAGGGAGGCAGCGAGGGGCCGGGGCGCCGTCTCAGCGTGAGGCGCTTTGATTCTGCTTCGCGAAGCTCTGGGCTGGATGGTGCATGAAGCAGTTCCCAAGCGTCCCCTAACTCCGAAGCTGTTCTAAACGGAACCTCATCCCCGATTCGTGCCGTGCACAACTCGCACGCCGGGTCCCTCTCTGGGCAGCAAGAGACGGAAGGCCCGCTGGGCCTGGGGTGTCCGCACTTGGCCGGTCCCTAGACCCCTGTCCCCGCACGCTCTCAGGCTAGCAGCTGGGAGGGATCTGGTTTGCCTCGGGGGTCCCGGCCGGTTTCTGTCTGAAGCCCCTGAGTCCCGCCTCACCGCGGGGACGTGTCTTCGCTGCTCCTTGGGCAGTGAGAGCAGGTGCTGCGTCGTGGCCTGGGGCTTCCCGTGTCAGATGTCTGTGGCCAGGCTGCCCGCCCTGTGGCTGGACCCGCCCCCGCGGGGCAGTGCTAGCATCTGCAGGTCAGACAGGGGCCGCCGCCTCCGGCCGGAGGCACATCTGTGACCGTCTCGGTGCCCCGCGCAGATGTGGCTTTATCTGTTTATTTTTTTTTTTGTAAAGATTTTGTTTATTTATGGATACGAGAGTCAGAGGCGGGGGGTGGGGGCCGTGAGAGGAGTCACCAGAGACAGAGCGGGGAGCAGAACAGGCAGATGGACCGAAACACACTGCTGAGGGGGCAGCGGGAGGCAGGACAGTCTGCTGCGCCCTGCGGGTCCCTCCCTGGCGGGGATCGAACTCGCGCTGCAGCGGCTGCGGATGCTCCACAGTGGGGCGCTCAACCTGTGCGCCACCGGGGAGGCCCAGATGTGGTTTTAGCTGAGCTGGTACAACCATCACAAGAGGGAAGTAAATACAGGTAGGAGCTGTCTGCAGCCAAAAGAACGTGCAGAAGCTTCTGGAAGGTCACTGCCTCTGGCTGGTGCGGCCGACTGGTGAATAGAAAGCTGGATGAGGGGCCTCCCAGGCGGCACAGCAGGTTGAGCGCCCCACTGTGAAGCATCCGGGCACTGCAGCGCGAGTTCGATCCCCGGCCAGGGAGGGACCTCAGGGCGCAGCAGACGCTCCTGCCTCCCGCTGCCCCTCAGCAGTGTGTTTCGGTGGATCCGCCTGTTCTGCTCCCCGCTCTGACCCTGGTGAATCCTCTCACCTCCTGCAACACTGGCCTGTACCCCAGCTCTTGTGTGCATAAATAAATAAATCCTTAAAAAAAAAAAAAGCAAGCTGAATGGGGGGTGGGGGGCAGATGGAGGCGCTTCTGCCACCACGTCCTCTGGGACTGCTGGGGCGGAGCGGCTGGGCTGTCCGCAGAGGGTCCAGCAGCATGCGGGCCCAGCGCCCGGTCGTCCTGCCGCCTCCCGCTGCGCCCGCTTCCCCGGGGCCGCCCCGCCTGGGGTCCCGGACAGGGCGCGGGGAGCTGGCCAGCTCGCGGATGTGTGAACCGCAGCGCCTCGGCCCGCCTGCTGCGTCCCCCGTGGAGGCGACTCCCAGTGAGACAGCATCAAGTCCTGCCTCCGGGGGCCCGTGCGTCCATGCCCGTGCCCGTGGCCCCGTGCGCCCCTAGCGGCTCTACTGGGTCCGGATCGGGGCCGGCCATGCGGGCCTGGCGCGGGCGTCCCCTCCTGGGAGGGTGATGGTGCGGAGTCCGGGAGCCCCTTCTGCGCCCACCCACGTCTGCAGCCTGGCGCGGTCCCACACGCTGTGCCCGCCAGCTGGGGCTGGCCCGTCTGGCGAGCTGGGCTCCCTCCCCGGGGCTTGGCTGCTGTGGGGACAGCAGACAGCACATGATGTGGCAGCCCAGGGGTGAGCCCGTGTTGGGGTGCGGTGGCAGAGAGCCCCCACAGGCGGGCTCGGTGTCCCGTGCCTGGGGCCAGAGGCCGGAGCCTGGGCCTGGTGGCGCCTGGGTGGAGCTGCGAGGTGCCCTCGTGGTGCAGGCCCCCCGTGCTGCAGTGTGCTCCCCTCCCTGGAGACAGGCTGGGCCTTGCCCGCGCCCCCGCTGGGGTCGGGGCTGCAAGGCAGGAGCCCGATGGGCGCGCTCAGCCCGGCCGTCGCGCTGGTGGTTGGGAGGGCTAGTGGGAGGCGGCGCCCCGCAGCTGCTGCAGGACGGGCCTGGGGCGCGGGGCGGAGGAGGAGAGGCGGGCCCTGCCCAGCTGGCGAGGTTCCCACGAGCGGGCCCGCGGCTGCCGGCCTGGGCAGAGCCGGCTAGAAGCGCTTCGACCGCTTGGTGGCCCCTCGCCCCTACCATCGGGGACTCGCTCGTCCCCTGCCAAGCCTGTGTCTTTTCTTTCGTCTGCAAGCGAACGTTCCCTGCGCACGGAGGCAGCAGCCGCTCCGCGGCCGGCCGGTGGGTCTGGCGGGGCCCCCGGGCGAGGGCTCTGCGCTGGACCTCCCCTCTCCCCCCAGATTACGACTCGGACGCCATGAGCAGCTCCTACGAGTCCTACGACGAAGAGGAGGAGGACGGGAAGGGGAAGGCGACGAGGCACCAGTGGCCCTCCGAGGAGGCCTCCATGGACCTGGTGAGGGACGCCAAGATCTGCGCCTTCCTGCTGCGGAAGAAGCGCTTCGGCCAGTGGACCAAGCTGCTCTGCGTGGTCAAAGACACCAAGATGCTGGTGAGCGGGCCCGCGCCGGCAGGGAAGCCCCGCAGACAGGCTGTGCGCACCGGCCATGGGGTCAGCCAGCACTCCGGCGTGCTCTGGCAGGGGTGGGCGGCAGCGGGCCGCTGGCCATGTGCACAGCAGGACAGAGGCCCCTGGCGGTGTGCACAGCAGGACAGAGGCCCCTGGCGGTGTGCACAGCTCGACAGCGGGCCCCTAGTGGTGTGTAGAGCTGGGCAGCTGGCTCCTGAACATGGGCACAGCTGGACAGAGGCCCCTGGCGGTGTGCACAGCAGGACAGAGGCCCCTGGAAGTGTGCACAGCAGGACAGCGGACCCCTGGCGGTGTGCACAGCTCGACAGCGGGCCCCTAGTGGTGTGTACAGTGGGCAGTGGGCCCCTGGCGGTGTGCACAGCTGGGCAGCTGGCCCCTGGCGTTGTGCATAGCTGGACAGCGGGCCACTGGTGGTGTGTACAGCTGAGCAGCAGGCCCCTGGTGGTGTGTACAGCAGGGCAGCTGGCCTCTGGCGGTGTGCACAGCTCGACAGCGGGCCCCTGGCGGTGTGTACAATAGACAGTGGGACCCTGGCGGTGTGCACAGCTGGGCAGCGGGCCTCTGGCAGTGTGTACAGCAAGACAGTGGGCCACTGGCGGTGTGCACAGCTCGACAGCGGGCCCCTGGCGGTGTGCACAGCTGGGCAGCGGGCCCCTGGAAGTGTGTACAGCTGGGCAGCGGGCCCCTGGCGGTGTGCACAGCTGGACGGTAGGCTCCTGGAGGTGTGTACAGCGGGCAGCGGGCCCCTGGCGGTGTGCACAGCTGGACGGTAGGCTCCTGGAGGTGTGTACAGCGGGCAGTGTGCCCCTGGCGGTGTGTATAATAGACAGCGGGCACCTGGCGGTGTGCACAGCCTGACAGCGGGCCCCTGGCGGTGTGTACAATAGACAGCAGGCCCCTGGTGGTGTGTACAGCGGGCAGCGTGCCCCTGGTGGTGTGTATAATAGACAGCGGGCACCTGGCGGTGTGCACAGCTGGGCAGCGGGCCCCTGGCGGTGTGCACAATACACAGCAGGCCCCTGGTGGTGTGTACAGCGGGCAGCGTGCCCCTGACAGTGTGTACAATAGACAGCGGGCCCCTGGCAGTGTGTTACATCAGGCAGTGTGCCCCTGGCGGTGTGCACAATACACAGCCGGCCCCTGGCGGTGTGCACAGCTGGGCAGCGGGCCTCTGGCGGTGTGTACAGCGGGCAGCAGGCCCCTGGCGGTGTGCACAATACACAGCCGACCCCTGGCGGTGTGCACTGCTGGGCAGCGGGCCTCTGGCGGTGTGTACAGCGGGCAGCGGGCCCCTGGCGGTGTGTACAATACACAGCCGGCCCCTGGCGGTGTGCACTGCTGGGCAGTGGGCTCTCGCCGGAGCGGGCACTAGCTGGCAGCGGCACAGCTGGGGAGTGCATATCAGGGCAACTCTGCCGCCCCTCAAGTGGCCTCGCAGACCTTCCTGCCCAGCAGTGTCCACGGCGTACCTCAGGACTCAGCGGGTCTCCTCGGCTGGTCTCCTCGGCTGGGCTGGCGTCTCCAGACGGCTCCTTCCTAGTGAGTCAGTGAATTCCTCAGAGCCTGGTCATGGGGGGAGCGGGCGGGCAGCCATTGAGTCCTGCGGGGGAGTGGCCGGAAGGGGAGGAAGCTCTTGGAAAGCTGAAGGCTGGTCTCATCAGAGGCTGAGGAGAGTGGACAGGGAGAAGGGGGTGACTCAGGAGGCGCAGCTCCCAGGGGTGAGGGGGCCCTGCTCAGAAAGCAGGACTGGCGGGCAGGTGACTTCTTTCCTGCCCCAGCCCTCCCCCCTCCTCCCCCTCCCTTCTCCTCTCTCCCCCCTCCCTATCTCTCCCCTCCCTCTCCTTCCCCCTCCCCCCTCCCCCCTCGCCTCCCTTCCTCCCCAGCTTTAGTGAACCGGTTGGACTGTGGAATCACAAACTTCACACACTGTTTTGGCTTTTTGTTTTCCTGGAAGTTAATCCTGGGAGAAGCCCTCCCAGGGGAGGGGAAGCGCAGGTCCCTGTCGCGGGCAGATGGGCCGCGATAGCACTGACTTCACTGGTTCTTAGGTCACTGTAGACTTTTTAATTAATGGTTTTGTTCAAATTTTTTTAGAGAGTACATATTTTTTCCACATGCGTGGCCTGAATTTCTCCCAAATTTGGAATCTGCCAAAAATGATGCCATGGGGAGTTCTGGAGGAAAGAATGAGGGAAAACCCGATTAATATGGTCTTTATTTATAGTCTGACATAATGGCTGCAAGATGTGGCTGCATTGTATAAGCGATTAAAACACACAATAGGCCCTCATGCAAAAGCAAAGCAGAGACACGTGTGGGGGGAGGGGGGCCCAGCCTGTCCTGGGCAGAAGCGGGGACTGTCCCCACCCAGCAGATGTCCGTCTGGAGAGCCGGGCTGTGCCCATTTAGAGCAGGGGGCATATGTAGGAAGCGTGAACAGGAAGCCTCGGGAAGCATCAGCAACAATAAGAGACAGATTCCAAGTCGGTTGAATGAGCTTTTTCATGGAAAAACAATGTGTGAAAAGTGCCCGTGGACAGAGGACTGGGTCAAGAAGACATGGCCCCGCCGCCCCTGGAATACTACTCAGCCCTGAAGGTGGAAAGCCCTTTACAGAACAGTGAATGGAGCTCGAGGGGGTGATGTGCAGCAAAGCAGGCAGGTGCCAGAGACAGGTGTGGGCTCTTCTCGTGTGGAACAGATCACGGCAGGTCTAACTGGCAGAGCAAAACAACTGCAGACTAGTGGACACGCACGTGAGGCATGGGCGGGGGCAGCGGCTCGGGGGACAGGGGCGGCAGTGAGGAAAACCCTCTGCCACCGCTGGCTCCGTGCTTGGTGCTGCCAGTCTTGCCCTGAGTGACGTGCTGCCATTCAGCAGCAGAACAACCGCGACAACTGACCTCGCACGGAGGAGGCAGCCGCAGGCAGCTCGAGGTTAAGCGAATCACGGGCCGGGCCCGGATCTGCCCTCACGCTTGGGCTTCCGTCAAGAGGCTGCTCCTCCGTGATGTGCCCGATGAAAACGTGGCGCAGAGCCTTGACGGAGCTCTGGCCCAGGCCCACGCCTAGACTGAGGGGCTCTGGTGGCCCAGGGCCCGCGCGAACCCCAGGGACAGCGCGCATCCTTCTGAGGGGCGGCGCCGGGACCCCCGCCACCAGCGGGCAGACCTCACAGGCGTCCGTGTGAAAGCATCTGTCTGTCTTCCAGAGGGGCTCGAGAGGAGACAGGTGCACACTCCCCCGCCGCCAGGGCCGGGCAGCACCACCAAACACCTCAGGCCCAGCCCGGCTGGGACCGCCGCGCCCGTGCTCGCGTGCCGCTCCCGTGCGTGCGAGCCGTGTCGCGGTGCCGGGAGGGGCCCTGGGGCTGAGCGGGTGGCCGTGCCCGGGCGGGGCTCTGCCGGCTGGGCTGGGCGTTCTGTGCCGCCCCCGTGACCCCCGCGTGTCCCCGGTGCAGTGCTACAAGAGCTCCAAGGACCAGCAGCCGCAGATGGAGCTGCCCCTGCAGGGCTCCAGCGTCACCTACACCCCGAGGGACGGCAAGAAGAAGAGGCACGAGCTGAAGATCACCCAGCAGGGCACAGACCCGCTGGTCCTGGCCGTGCAGAGCAAGGAGCAGGCCGAGCAGTGGCTGAAGGTACGTGCCCCCCACGCCCAGTCCTCTCCCGGAGCCCGCTTCACCGCAGCGCGTGGGTTTTTCCAGCGCAGGCAGAAAGAGGTGAGCTCGACCGGCCTGTCTTTGAGGTGGGGCAGTCTCTGAAGTTGGGACTTTTACTCTCGTCCTCAAAGGCAGTCTGCCTCCCAGCTGCAGGCTGCTTCTAGAACTTTCTCGCTGGCTCTGACTTTGGTGACATTTTATTGTGTCCAGGTGTGGATGTAACAAAAATTTTCTGCCTGGCGTTCCCTTAGCTTCTTAAAGCTATGATTTGTCATCTTGCTACATTTTGGGAAAATTTTTCAGCCGTTTCTCCCAAAATATGACTTGCCTGTCCTCAGCTACACTAAACCTCTTAGACTTTTTGCTGTACTCTCTTACAGTCTCTCTGTATTTACTCTCTTTTGGGGTGCCTGTCTGAGGGGCTCTGGTTCACTTTCCGCCATTATTTTCTCGCTCACCGTGTCTCTCTTTAGCTGTGTCTAATCTGCCGACAGTTTGTTCTCACTGAGTTCTTAACTTTGGCCATAGTAGCCTTCGGCTCCAGAATTTCTGGTTGTTTCCTTTTCAGCCAAAAACCTCGACCTTTTCTGGTGCGGGTCCCCAGGGTGCTGGTATGGCCTGTCTGCAGCACACACAGCAGGTGGGGCCGTGAAGCGTTCTGTCGAGTCCAGGCCCGGCTCTGTTCTCTGTCACTTCTCCCTGCTGGTGCCACCTGTCTCGCTGCTAGGCGAGCCGGCTCCTGTGCCACTTGGCACGTTGGAGGAAAGTATTTCACTCATCTCAGCGATGCCTCCGTGGAGGTCCGGCTGGCGTGCAGATGGCAGAGCGTGCGGCTCCCCTGCCCTCTCGTTTCTGAAGGTTCCTGCCACCCCAGGGGCAGCCGTTCTCATTCCTGGGGTCTCCGTCCTGGCGGCCGGTGCTTGCTGGGACGTGCTAGCATTGCCCTGGCCTCCGGGCTGCCCGGCCTCCAGCTCTGCCCCGTTGCACTGACATCTGCTTGGACATCTGACTGTTTGCTGTTTACTCTCTCATCCCTCGTGCCGGTGGCCTCTGCCTCCTCCCTGTTGAGGGCAGCGGAGAAGCCAGAGGTGTCCCCTGGCCCTGCGCCGGGCTGCCTGTCATGCTGCTGTGTTGCTCTCTGCGGTGCAGAACCGAGAGGAGCCCCTCGGTGCCCAGGCCCCCCTGCTGCCTCGGCTCTCTCAGCGCCTTGAGACTCGCGTGCCTGAGACGAGCGCTGGCTTGCGGTGACCTCCTGGACGCGAGGCCGTCAGGCCCTGGCGGGGCCACCTCTCTGAGGAGAGGCTCGGAGCTGCCATGCAGCTGAGGGTGACGAGTCACAGGCAGCTGGAGACAAAACTCCCCGAGATGTAAGATGCTGGTGCAGTGAGGTGACCTTGTGGTCCAGTTTGCGAGATGGGAGCCCGCACACAGCACGGCGCTGGCTGGCCGGAGTGGCCGTCCGCGGGCGTGACAGCAAGTGTGGCTTTAGCACCTGCTGATCTTTCTTAGGAGAGGAGCAGAGACTGCGCGGTGCGAGACCTCTCCCCAAAGCACAAACTGCCGCGCTGCCCGTGTGATGCCGGCGCTGGCGTCGCGGCCGGCAAGGCCTGTCCGGCGCCCGCGCCCTTGGGGCCGAGGCAGGTCGCAGTGAGAGCGGGCACAGGCCCTGCCTCCCGTCCACGGGGGTCTTCACGCCTTAGAGCAGCAGGTTGAAGTGGCCAGTTAGTGTCTTTCAGATTCTCTCGCTAATCAGTGTCTTCCTGCATCACCTGGAAATGTGAAGTCTTAGATTCCAGCCGTCCAGAGGCCCCGGGCCTACGCGTGTCCTTCCCCTTGTGCCTCTCGTTCTTCCCAGGAGCTAAGCGCTGCAGGGGTCCCTGATGCAGGCTCCGCTTCACCCCCTCGCCTCCCTCGAAGGCGCCAGTCCCTGGAGCTCGGCTGTGCCGCGGCCTGGACGCTCTTCCAGAACCGCAGGTCCCTCGCGGCGTGCCGTGGGGGCAGCCCGGGCAGGGGGCCCCGCATGTGGGAACTGCGCCTCGGGGAACACCCAGACACCTGCTGGCAGCTGCTTTCTGATTTTTCCTGACCGATGTCCAGCTCTGTTTTCTGGGGTGTCCGTTCCCTGCTCTTGGTCTCGCCTCTGTCCCGTGCGCCGCGGCCGAGGCCTCCCTGCCCTGGTGCGTGCCCAGCTTCTGCGGGGTGGATCCAGGCCAGCCCGGACGGACCTCCCTGGGGGCACCCCCCCCCCGCTTTGCTGCTGACCGTGCGCACTTGGCGAGGTCCAGTGCAGCCTGGCGGACACCCTGACGCAGCATCAGGGAGGAGAAGCCCGGCAGGTGGTCACAGGCTCGTCTCACCGGGCAACTTGAGTTTTAAACCCTTACGGCGGCTGGTTTCAAGCCCCCCTTCCTGGGGATCCTCTGCGCCCGCCACCCTGATGGCGTGAGGCAGCCGGTCACGCTCCTCTGTGAAGGGCTCCTCACGCTCGGGGTGCTGTTCCTTCGGCCCCGTGTCGTGTCTCGGGCAAAGCAGCTGCGGTGCTTCACGCCATCCGACCCGCTTCACCTGCCGAGGCCGCCCTGCGCCTTCCACCTTCCTCGTTCGTCCGTGCCATTAGTTCCCTGAAAACAAGCGTCGGTTCCGTTGCTTTTTCTCGGCAGTGCTGCTGTTGGTCTTTTATTAGATTTTCTTCTCTTCACTTCTTTGCACAGATAACAGATTTTTAGCGTGTGTGTGCTCGCGTGCGCGCGCGCGTGTCTGTATTAAAAGCCCACAGTCCCCTCCTGCACAGCTTCCTTCTGAGCATCTGTGCGTTTATCGTCACCCGGCTCAGTGCTCTCCAAGCGCTGGCAGCAACTCCTCACTGAGGGCTCACTTGGGATGACGTTGTGCGCTTTAGCTGTGTAGTGGGCTTTAAAGTTGTCTGTGCTGAGTTTCAGTGTAAGCCGCCGCCACACGCAGCCCTGTGACCGCGTAGGACGCCGCAGACCGAGCCGGCCCACGCGCAGCCGCGGGCTCTGCCGCCTCACCGGTCGCGTCCGTGTCACGGGCTTGGTGCCGCTCTGGGCCACGGCGCGGCGTCCTGCCTCGGGCTCGTTTCGTTTCTCCGGGTACTCCGGGTACGTGGTTCTGACCGCTGCTTTGGCCTGTGTTTCTCTGTCAGTTCTGTTCGCTGTGTCTCAAATGCATGTCTGCTGCATACGCTTGCACTTTGCTCTTAACGAGGTGACATCAGTGTACGTGGCTCAGAGGCACAGGGGCACCCCCTTCCGAGGACCATCCCCGCAGACCCCCACCGCCAAGGCACCACGGTCCTCGCCGCAGCCCCGGGGCCGCCCCCGTCGCCCTCCGCGCTGCCCTCCCCTCTGGCAACCGGTTTCACAGCCGGGTTTCTCCGGCTTCTGTCTGGCCCAGTCCTTCGTTCGGCCTGTCAGACCCACGCACCAGCAACCGCAGTGTCTGTCTTTCTCCTGTGGCCATGCGCTGGCCAGTCTCCCAGCCCGCCAGCCATGGCGGGCGGCAGGAGCTCACCCCACACGCAGACTCAGGAGCTCACCCCACAGCAGACTCAGCTGTGGAGGCGCACACGCTCACCCGTGCAGCGTCGGGCCGTGTGTGGCCGCGCACACTGTGCCGCCGCCTACCGGAAGGAAGCGACGCGCCTCCGTGCCTCAGGGCGGCGTGTCCGGCCCTGCTCCACGTCTCCGCGTCTCCGGGGCTCTCAGCCGCTCCGCGCGGGCAGCGCCTCAACGGCCACAGCAGCGTGTCCCTCAACCGTGCCCTGGGGTCCCGGCGGCCCAGGCTGCTCAAGGCAGGTCTGTCTGCGGCACAGCGAGCCGTCCACACGCCCGAAGCGCACACCCTCAGGCGCACCCCCTGCGCCAACGCCCTCTGCAGACGCAGACGCCAAGTACCCGGTGTCCCCGTAGGGCGTCTGGGGCTGCTGTCGTGGGGCCTCACGGAGGTGAGCGGCTGGGCCCGCCGGCCGGAGCCACACCTGTGCACGCCGTGTGCTTCTTGCTTCCGGCCCCCCAAAGCCGCGCGTTCCGTCACGCGGTGTGGCTGTCTTCTCCGGAAGCTCTGCCCGTGGCCCCTCCCGCTGCGGTCTCCGGCTGGACTCTGCTCCGGGTCAGGGGCAGCTGCAGGGCCAGCCTCACGCCCCGTGCGTGACCAGCTATCTCGGCGCCTCGGCGTGGCCCCGGCGCAGAGCCTCTGTGCGCCTGCCCTGCGCCTCCACCCTGCGCCGGCTCCGCGTTGTCTCTGCCGCAGCTCCTGTCTCAGGCTCCTTCCTGGCCCGTCTGTGGAGCCCAGCGTCCTGAGCGGAGCCAGCGCCCCGTGGCGCCCGAGCCCGCCCTCCGAGCCCGCATGCTGAGCTGGCCGTGTCCAGCTAGAGTGGCCCCCGCGGGAGGGGCGGCCCTTCCAGCTGGACGGAGGCCTGGAGGCCGCAGGGCCCCCTGCGAACCTTCCCCCAGTGGGGACCGTCTTGGCTGCCCAGCTCTGCCAGGGGTCAGCCTGGCCAGCGTTACCAGAAAGGCGGACGGGAAGCTCCAGAGATGCCTCCCACAGCTGGCAGAACAGCTGGAGCAGACGATGTGTTAGTGCTGTCCCCGGACGCCGTCCATCCTGGAGGACCAGCAGAGCCGACGGGAGCAGTTTCCGGGAGCAGGTGCAAGTCCCTCGTCCCCTGCCCGGGCTCTCGGCACGTTGCCCTGGGCCTGTGAGCCTCCCTCTGTGGCGGGGACACGGTTCTGCTCCCGGGAGCCTCGCGCTGAGGCCGAGCGACTCCCACTGGGCCCACAGCCAGGCCGTTCCTCCCGTCTGCAGCGCCCACGGCCAGCAGCCTGGCAGGACAGCCACGGGGTGCATGTGGGGTGTGTTTGTGTGTGCACATGTGACTGCACATGTGTGCACATGTGTGCCTTGTGGACACGCGTGTGCACTGTGAGTACATGCACGTGTGCCTTGTGAGTGTGTGAATGCACTGTGGGAGTGCACTTGTGTGTGTGTGTGCATCGTGAGTACATGCACGTATGCCCTGTGAGTGTGCCTGTGTGTGTGCACGTGTGTGAGTGGTGTGCATCGTGAGTACATGCAAGCAGGCCTTGTGAGTGTGTGTATGCATGTGAGTGCCTGTGTGAGTGCACATGTGCGGGTGTGTGCACTTCGTTACATGCGAGTGTGACTTGTGTGAGTGCCTGTGTGAGTGCAGGTGTGCACTGTGGCTGTGCATGTGAGTGCACATGTATGTGTGCATGTGAATGTGTGTGCAGGTGTGAATGCATGGGCCATTGTGCAGGGTCCCCCAGCAGACAAGAGCCGCTTCCCAGAAGCGGCCGTGTCGGGTTTCCTGAAAAATGTGCAGCCCTGGTGTTCCTGGAGCCAGGCCGAGCTGGAGGCAGCGGAGCCTGCAGAGCGTGAGGCCCGCTCCGGGCTGGGCTGGCTCTGGGGCCGGCTCGCGCATGTGGAGCTCGCGCTCGGCACAGGCCCATCTCAGGCCCCACGGTGCGGACGGGGCGTGCGGGCCCAGGCCCTGCTCCTGCGCTGTGCGGGCCTGCAGCTGGTGCTCTGCAGGCTGGGGTGGAAGGAGCTTTGTGGGAACGACAGAAGGAGCCCCGCTCGCGAGGCCGGGGTGGAGCCGGCGCGGGGTCCCGCTGCGGGACGGGAGGCTGAGCCGCGAGGCCCTGGCCCGGAGGCCTGCTCTCTGCTGCGCACGGGAGCCGGGCCCACGGAGAGGCGGGGCCGCGGGCTCCAGTGGGCTTGTGTGGCTGTGAAGCAGCACCCAGCAGCGGTGGGTGGGCTCGCGGAAGCTTCCGAGCCGGCTTCTGGCCAGGCGCCCTCGCTGGGGTCTCGGGTGACGCGGCCCCGCTCTGGCGTGAGGGCGGGCCCCTGGGGGCGGGCGGGCACCTGGGGCAGCACTGCCGGCTCTTGTCTGCAGCCCGTCTTCAGAGGACGAGCTCCCGGCGCCGGCGCCCGGCCGGCTGGCACACGCCGCCTCTGAGGCTGCCTCCTCTTTCCCGTCCACTCCTCTCGCCCTCCTCGAAGCTCCAGGGCCGGTTTTCATCTCCTCACCTCGGAGGGTGGTGGGGGTGCCTGCCGGAGCGCGGCATGTCTCCATGGGGACGGTCACGGGCGGGCTCCCAGGCAGACCCCGGGTCCTGCTCCCCGGTGGGGCACAGCCGCTGGACCAGCGCACTGGGTGATGGAGCGGCCCCAGCCCGGCGGCCCTGCGTGCGCCCCCGGCCAACGGCAGCCCGCACCACGCGACCCGCCCGAGTGGGGGGACCGCCCAGCGCCGCTGCCTCTTCAGATGGCAGGAGGCGCGGCCTGCCCCGCCCCGCAGCGAGCGGGCCTCCCTCAGCCACCGCGCCGGCTTCGGTCCCTCCTCCGTGCAGAGGCCCTGGCCCAGTGCCCGCGGCTCCCAGCGTCCAAGCGTCCGAGCGCTGCGGCAAGGCCGGCAGGGAGCAGGCCCGCAGCCCGCCCGGCCCGCCGGCCGCCTCCGCAGGACGGGGCAGGGCGACCGTGGGCCAGGGGCTCCGGGCCTGCGCCGCCCCCGTGAACCCGGCGGGCCGGCCGTCCCCAGCTCTCCGCGGCAGCAGGCGCCGAAGCCGGGTGGGGACCCGCCTCGTGCCGGCCGCTCGGCCGCTGCCAGCGCTCCGGGCCTGTTGTGTGGCCGTCGTGACTGAGGCCAGAGCACCCGATTCTGTCCACTGCTCCTGAGGAAACAGGGGCACAGAAGGCGGGGCTCCCCTGGGCTCCTCCCCTCCAGGGCCCAGGGCTCCCCCAGGTACAGAGTTAGCCCCAAGGCACAGGGCGCCCCCCAGGGCACAGGGCTCCTGCTGACCACCATGCGCTGGCCTAACAGAATGCCAAGTGCAGCAACCCCTCCCTACTGCCCGCCCCTTCCTCCTGCCCGCCCCCTCCCTCCTGCCTGCCCCTCCCTCCTGCCCGCCCCTCCCTCCTGCCCGCCCCTCCCCCTGCCCCTCCTCTCTGAATGATCGGGGTCCCTCTGAGAGGCCAGAGCTTGCTCTCCTGGCCCAGCGACCCTGCACCCGCCCCCATGCAGACACGGCCTCGGACCCCTGGGTGCCGCTCCCTGCTGTCCTAGGCCCACGCCCGCGCCAGGGTCAAGGGTCATGCGTGGGTGGCGTGGGACGACGCCCGCGCCCACCGCTCTGCCTCCCCTGCCCACGCCAGGTCATCCGGGACGTCTACAGCAGCAGCGGCGGGCCGGCGGACCCAGAGGGCGCCCCGTGCTCTGGCTCCCCTGTGCCCAAGGCCGAGCTGGAGAAGGTGAGCGGGTTCCAGCTTCTCGAGGGCACGGGGAGCCCCTCACCCCAGCGGAGCCTCTCGGCTGGGGAGGAGGTTTAGAGCTGCTGGGGCTGGCGGGTCGGGCCGCAGCTCCTGGGCCGGGGCTGTTCGCTGTTCGTGGCGGCTGGCCCCAGCGCTCCGGCTCGTCTGCCGGCTCGCGCTCGCTCCTGGCGAGCATCCGCCGTGGCACCTGCGGACTAGTCCAGCCACGCCCAGCTTTGCCGGACCCAGCCTGCCCGCGGCCTGCGCGCCAGTGCCCCACGGCAGGTGCCTGGAGGCGGCGGGGCGTGGGCAGGGCCAGGGGTGTCGCAGACTCTGCGGGCCGTGGCCCTGAGCGCGTCCGCCCGGCTCCTGCTGCGGCCGCCCCCCACAGCTGGGCGTTGGCCTCGCCCTGCCCTCCCCTGCCTGCTGCTGGCGGTGGGCCGGCCTGCAGGCGCTCACGCCCCCTCTGCTCCTGCAGAAGCTGTCTTCGGAGAGACCCAGCTCAGACGGGGAGGCGGTGCTGGAGAACGGCGCGGCCCCATGCGACGGAGGGGAGCAAGGTGAGTCTGCGCCCCAGGTGTGCTGCGCTGGGCGGGCCCTTCTGGGGCCCCGAGGTGCCTGGTGCCGTGGGCACCAGTCTGCGGTGCCGGGCCACCCGCTGGGTGCGTCCTGGGTCCCAGAGCCCCCGTGCAGTGCCCGCAGAGGGGCCAGCAGGGGCCTGGGGCCCCTCACAGCGAGGCCAGACGCCACCCGGTCCTAGGGACAAAGACCGCAAACGGCTTCATTTCCTCTTCATCGAAAACACTGAGGGGCCGTGACGCCGGCGCCGGGCCTCTGCAGCGGGCTCGCAGTCTCGCCGCCTGGGCCCGCGTGGGTGGGGCCGCTCAGCGCGGCCCTCGCCCGGGCTGACCCTCAGCAGAGGCCCCCGGCGCCCACCCCGCAGGCGGCGGCGGTGTCCTTCCCTCGGCGGCCCGCACCCCTGGCGGCCCCGCCGAGCTCGCAGACGCAGGGCGTCCCCCAGCCTGTGAGTGCGGCCGTGCCGGCCCCTGCGGCTCTGGCGTCTCAACGCCCGGGCGTGGGCCGTGCCACGGCCGAGGTGCAAAGCCGGTCACCCCGCGCGTCCCCGTGCCCGGCCTGCCGCCAGCACCTCCAGCGCGGCCCCCGGAGGCTGAAGCGCGCGGGGCAGCAGGGCGTGGGCCGGGACAGTCCCGCTCACAGCCCCGGCCGCCGAGTGCGTCTTCGTGAGCCCGGAGCCCTGCCCCGCCCGCTCCCGCCGTGGCCCGCGCGCCCCGCGGTGCGAGGCCGGACAGCTGCCCCGGAGCGTGTGCCTGCCCGCTGCGCCGTCTCTGGGGCTCGCCTGCTCACTCGGCCGCGTCCAATGGCTGGTTTGTCCCCGTTGCTGCCCCGCGTGTGCTCGGCACCCCTGGGCACAGCCCTGCCCGGCGCCAGCGCGTCCGGGCTCTTTCCGCGTGCTGGACGAGCAGGCGGGCGGCGCGGGGTTCCCTGGGCCAAGGCCCCGGCCGCAGGGCTGCCCCACATGTGCGTGGACAGCCACGCCTGGGCCTGCGGGAGGCCCCCTGGAGCCGCGTGGCCATGTGGGTGTGACCCGGTCCCTGGGTGGCCGTCCAGGTCCGTGGCTGGCCCTGAGCCTGGCTGGCCCTGAGCCCGGCTGGGGCCCAGGCAGGTCTGGGCAGCCTCGGTCCTGTCTGGGCGTCCCTCGGCGGGGGCCTCGGCACGCCCCAGCTCTGCAGCTGAGCACAGCCTGGGTTGGGCCCTCCCTGCAGGGTCCCAGCGGCTGGGGCCTGCCCCAGGCTACAGGCTGGGCCCGTTGGTCTGCGGCGGCGCCTGGGGTGGGGGGACGGCCTGGACCGGGGCCATGCGCGTGCACGCCTCCTGCCCGCCTACTCGGCTGCGGCTTCAGGGAAGCCAGAAGCACCAGAGGCCACGGCTCTGCCTCCCTGTCCCGCCGCCATCGGCGGGGCCTGCGGACACGGCAGCAGGGTGTGGCCCGGACGGGCAGCATGTGCGGGCCTGGGGCTGGGAGGGCCGGGGAGACCCTGCTCCCGTGCCTCACCTCTCCGTGGTGGCCGGCTGTCACCGTGTTGCCTCTTGGCGCTCAGACACCTGGTGGCACGGCCCCGTGCGAGGGGACCCTCTGCTGCACAGCCGTCCCGGCCTCCACGCAGGCCCCGACTTCCCCGCCCCCGGGCATGGCCCGCCCGCGTCCTGGCAGGTGCGTGCCCCTGGCCCATGTGTGTGCACTCACACACCTGCAGGCGTGCATCCCCGCGCGGGTGCAGCGAAGCCGGGATGCCTGTGGGGCCGGCGTGGCTGCACAGCTGGCGTGGCTGCGTGTGCCGGCGTGGCCACACCCCAGGGCCCGCGCCCGGAGCCTGTCCCTGCGGCCCGGCCCTGCTGCGTGTGGGGCCGGAAGGGCTCCTGCGCTCTGGCGCTCCCTCCGGGAGCCTGGCTCAGGCGCCTCCTGTGCCCGCGTTGTCCCGACAGTGAAGAGGAAGAAGAGCACCAAGGCCGAGGCCAAGGGAACCGTGTCCAGGGTCACCGGGAAGAAGATCACCAAGATCATGGGGCTGGGGAAGAAGAAGCCGTCCACGGACGAGCAGACCTCGTCGGCCGAGGAGGACGTGCCCACCTGCGGTGAGCCCTGGCCGCGGCCGGGCTGCTCCCCGGGAGGCAGGCGGGGAGGGGCGGAGTCGACGGCCGCACGAGAGCAGCAGGCTCCTGACCCAAGGCACCGAGTCCTTGGTGTCTCTGGGCTGCACGTCCGCCCCGGCCGCGGCTCGGTGTCCGAGGACCGGTGGGGGAAGGGCAGGGTGTGTGGGAGGACACAGGAGGAGGGTCAGGGTCACGGAGGAGGGTCGGGGGTCACAGGAGAGGGTCGGGGGTCACAGGAGAAGGTCGGGGGTCACGGAGGAGGGTCTGGGGGTCACAGAGGAGGGTCTGGGGTCACAGAGGAGGGTGGGGGTGACCACTTGTCTGAGATTGGTGCCCTCGACGACACCTCGTCACTCCTGCCGCACTTTCCAAGAAACGGCCGTCCTTCTCCGTAGGAGCCGACACGCCTCCGCAAGCATGTCTGAACCAGGGGCAGGGACAGGCCTGAGGCGTGGGGCGCGCGGAGCCCCTTTCTGGGGGAGCCGCCGCAGCACAGCTCGGGGGTCCTGGTGGGGTGCTGGGCGCTGCCCATGGGGCCACCTGGCGGTGGGTGGGCAGCTGCGTCCACCGGCTGGAGGGGCCTGGCAGGAGCACAGGGCCCCGGCGGGAACCAGGCCTGCACGCCCTCCACCTGGGCCAGCTGGGAGGAAGAAGCCGGCGCAGTGTCCCGACCGCAGCCTCCACGGGGCCTGGCGGCCGGGGCGCGGCGCTGACTGGAGTGGGCAGCGCTGGGGGCCCCCGGCCCGGGGCCCCCGCGTCGCCATCCAGGAAGCGCCAGGCGCACGCCAGCCCCCCCCATCGCCTCTGCCGCCCGCCCCCAGCCCGGGCCGTGACCCCGGCGCCGGCCCGCCCCGCCCGCAGTCTGCCTCAGCCGGCACAAAGCAGGACTCCGTCTCGGAGCTGCGAACAGCCCCTCTGCGGGAGAGCGCGGTGCCTCGGCCGCCCCACACCCGCCCCCGCCAGACGGGGCTGGCTCCTGGCAGCTCCTCACAGACGGGGCCGGGCCGGGGTGGGCGCAGCGGGGACCCCGGGCGTGGCCCTCAGAACCTCAGGCCTGCGGGGCGCGCTCTGCCCGCTGTGTGGGTTGGGAGCGTCGACCTCAGGCGGCCCCTTCCTCGCCGGCCAGACCCCGGCCCCGCCCCTTGCTCCAGAGCAGAGCCTGGCACACGGCCTCCCGGCGGGCAGGCTCCGCTCGGGGCCTGGGCCCTCAGCAGCCGGCTCCGGGGAGATCGGGCCCTCTGGCTGGGGCTGCTGGCCGAGGGCCGGAGGGCAGGTGCGAGACCAGGCCCCGCCCCGCCCGGGCCTGCCTGCTGACGCCCGCCCCCCGCAGGCCACCTCAACGTGCTGTCCAACAGCCGCTGGCGGGAGCGCTGGTGCAGAGTCAAGGACGGCGCGCTTGTGGTGCACAAGGACCGCACGGACCTCAAGGCCCACGTGGTGGCCATCCCCCTGCGCGGCTGCGAGGTCATCCCCGGCCTGGACTCCCGGCACCCCCTGACCTTCCGACTGCTGCGCCACGGCCAGGAGGTGGCCGTGCTGGAGGTAGGTGGCCACCGCCCCGCTGTGGCGCCCGCCGCCCGCACCCCACGCCCCATGCCCGACCTGCCGGGGCCCCGCAGCCAGCTCGGCGTGTGCGGTGGCCGTGGACGCGCCCCTCCCTGGCGGGCTTGTTTCCCGTGCGTGTGCGTGTGCGTGGACGAGCTGGGTGCAGGCCAGAGGTGCGGGGGTGAGAGGATGCCCAGAGACAGGGTGGGGAGCAGAGCAGGCAGATGGACTGAAGCACACTGCCGAGGGGGCAGCGGGAGGCAGGAGAGGTCTGCTGCGCCCTGGGGGTCCCCTCCTGGCCGGGGATCACACTCAGGCCGTGGCAGTGACAGTGCAGGACTTACCTCCAGGCCCCAGGGGGCCCGGGCTGCTTCTGAAGCTGCTCAGCCTGAACCCCCAGTGCGGCTCTCTCCAGGCTGGGGCTCGGGCGACTGTGGCCAGTCCTGCCGTCTCACGGACAGCCCCTCGGAGGCGGTGGGCACGGCAGTGGGCAGTGGCAGTGGGCAGCGGGCAGTGGGCAGCAGGCAGCAGGCAGCGGCAGTGGGTCGTGGGCGGCGGTCAGCAGCAGTTGGCAGCGGGCACAGCAGTGGGTAGTGGCAGCGGGCAGCAGCGGTGCATGGGACCCAGGACGATCCTCCGCTTTTGCGGCCCGACCCCGTCCCCGCCCGTCTGGCTGCTTCTCTGGCCCTTGGCACTGGCCAAGACTGGCGGGCGGCAGAACAGGAGAACAATACAGAAAAGGCTGTTTCTTTGCCGCCTGCCTGCGCCCCCCGCCCGCTACCCAGGCACCCGCGCCAGGGTTCAGAGGCGCCTGCAGGCGGCGTAGCGGTCACCGCGCAGTCCGTGGTCACCACGACATGTGCCCGCAGCCAGCACAGGCCTCGGAGTCGGGCGTCAGCCCCCACGCGGCTCTGCCCGCCAGCCCCACGCAAGGCTGCTGCTCCTGGCCCCCTCCTGCCGCCTCTGAGGGCCGCAGGGCCTGTCCCCGCCCCACGGGCCGCTGCTGCACGGCGTCCGCGCCTCCAGGCCGGTGCGCACACAGCCCGGCGTCCGAGGCTCCCGGGAAAGCCCCGACGGCGACTCCCGTGGCGGTCAGCTGCGCCTCCGGACGCTGAACGTCGTGTCCTCGTGTGGCCGAGCAGACGTGCGCCCCGCTGCGAAGGCTGGTGCCGAACCGGCGGGTTTCCCAGCCACCCAGGGGAGCCTCGCCAGGGTGGGGCCTGAGGCGCAGCCGCGGGGCGATGGCAAAACGGCACCCCGAGTCGAGGCTGCTGCGTCCAGCCGAGGGCAAGACCATGGACTCGCCGGCCGCTCTGGGCTCCGCGGCCGGCTCCCGCCAGCAGGGGCCGCAGGACACGGCCTGGGCCCGCCCCGGGCGGCTATGCCGGGGCTCCTCCCGCCGGCCGGCTAGCAGGAGGCGCTGCGCGGCCGTGGCCATGCCCTCCGTGTCCTGCAGCCCGGCCTGCACCAGCTCGCCCGGGCTCAGCACCCGCCTTCCTGTGGTCCCTGCGTCCAGCCAGCAGCCCGGCCCATGCAGCCTCCGCCCCGGCCGCCCGGCCTGCGCCGTGATCGCGGGACGGACGGGTCGCCGGACCAGCTGAACCCCTCGCCTCAGCTCGCCCTTCTCCTGCGCAGGCCTCGTCTTCCGAGGACATGGGCCGCTGGATCGGCATCCTGCTGGCCGAGGCGGGGTCCTGCACGGACCCGGGGGCGCTGCACTACGACTACATCGACGTGGAGATGTCCGCCAGCGTCATCCAGACGGCCAAGCAGACCTTCTGGTGAGACCCCGGCCGCCGCGGGCTGTCTCTGGCGTCGCGTTCCCCGTGGTGACGTGTGAGCCACGCTTCTCTGTCACGTTCTTTAGCCTCATCCGCACTCTGTCCGAGCGGCTGACCGCCACGCTGGGCGTCGGGTCAGTGCCCTGCCTGGCCGCTCAGGGCTGGCCTATGACCAGCTGGCTGGTGCCCGTCAGAGTCCATCTACACGAGCAGGCGGGCCGGAAGCGGCCAAGGCTGCCCTGTCTCAGGGCGCCGTCCGCGTGGCGGGGCAATCCGTGCGTTGCCGCGTGAGGATTCCAGGGGCTTCCAGAGTGTGGCCCGTCGCTTCTGTACGCGGCCGAGGCAGGAGAGCGCTCCTTCGGGCTGGAGTGTCTCTTCAACGCGATGGCGGCGGAGGCGCCTCGGCCCTGGGCGAGAGCCGGGACCCTGGGCGGCGGTGGCCAAGGCCGCTCTCACGGAAGAGCCGCGCACTTCCCTTCGCAGTTGCGCCCCGGCGGCAGGGACAGCCGCCAGCCTGCCGGGGCGAGGGCACGTGCCGCCCTGCGGGGGGCGCTGGGCCCAGCAGCTGTCCCGACCGCAGCAGGGCGGCCCGACCCTACTCAGCCGGGAGCAGGCTCGCGGAGCCTCGGCGGGGCTGCCTGGTGCGGGGCTCCCACCGGCCGTGCCCGCCGCCTCCCGCACCGCCGTGTGACGCGCCCGGCCTGTCCCTCCCGGGCTCTGTCCTCGCCCCAGGGCCAGCAGGACCCGCAGAGGCAGACAGCGGCTGCAGGCCCACAGCCGTCCCCACGCGCCCACAAGTGAGACTTCGAAGGCAGTCGTGGATGTTAGCACCGAGTTTCTGCGGGCCCTTCTTTCCCTGCACGCCTCGCTTCCCCACGTGTGCTTGCCTGCGTTTGTGTAGCTACAGCAGCGTGGGGGTTTCTGATCGGAAGGGGACGGTTACCTGAGGCACTGAAGGTGGCACCGGCCTGCAGGGCCGTCTCTGGCCGGCAGAGGGCAGCCGTGCGCTGGGAGCTGTGTCCACGCTGCGGGCGGCCTGGCCCGGCTCCCCTGGCCCCGCGCCAGTCACCCCCCCATTGCAGGCAGGGGCCCACCCCCGCGTGGCTCTCCTGCCCCCTTCACTCTCGCTCTTCTGCTTGTCATAGAAAAGTCGGAGCCCGCGGACCAACAGAACTGGGAGGGAGGGTTTTTTGGCTCAGGCTGTTTGGGTCTCCCGGTCGGGAGCGCACTGCCCAGGGCTTCTCCTGCGCCGCGTGTCCGCTGTGAGAAGAGGGCTCCCCCGTGAGCCGGCCACCCGCCCGCTCTGCATGTAGCCACCCTTGCGCCCGGTGGCGGCCTGGACACCGTGCGCAGTGGGCCGGGGCGTGGTGCTGAGCACAGTGGGGCCGGCGGATGGACGCCGTGCACAGTGGGCCGGGTGTGGCGGCTGGGCCAGGCCGGGGCGCCTTGGGGACGGCCTGACTCCCGAGAGGCTGTGCTGGCCGCCGTCACCGGCGCTCAGGGCCAGGGCAGGGGCCGGGACACGAGGGCCTGGAGCTCGCTCGGTGCCTGCCGGATGGACCTTCCGAAGGGCTCGGAGGAGGGAGCCCCACTCTCCCTCAAGGCCAGGAGGAGAACGCGCCCACTGTGGGGGGTCAGCTCTTGGGGCCACGGCAGGCGAGGACCGGGAGAGCGGCCACAGCCGAGGGGCGGGGGGCGGGCTTGCGCCCCGAGGCTCTGTGTGCAGCAGCTGCGGGGCGGGAGCGCCCAGGAGAGCCCCACGCCCTCCCTGCCGGGGTGCGGGCTGCAGGCTGCGTCCGCTCGGCCCCCTGTTCCCGCGGGCCGCCTCCACAGCCCGGCTCGGGCGGTGACTCCTGTCCTCTCCAGCTTCATGAACAGGCGCGGCCTGTCCACCAGCCCGTACCTGGGCAGCGCCTCCAACGGCTACGCGCACCCCAGCGGGACGGCGCTGCACTACGAGGACGCGCCCTGCGTGGACGGCCTGGTGAGTGCCCGCCCCGTGCCCACACCGGCCGCGGCCGCCCCGCCCGTGCCCAAGGCCGGCCCCCTTCCCGCGGCCTCCTGGCTTCAGACCAGCCGCCGTCCGGCTGCACCTGCACAGGGCGGCGCGACCCGCCTGTCCCCCCCGGGCAGCCCTGCCCGGAGTTTGACCCCTCCGGCGCAGCCCCGAGAACCAGCCTTCACGGCGCGTGGGGTGCGGCCAGCGAGCCCGGGCGTGCGGCGTGGCCAGGACAGCGTGAGGACCCGGGCCCGGCGGCGGCCTCAGCGGCCCTGCCAGTGCTCGCATCTCAGGCGCCTGAGCCCCTCCTCTCGTGGGCCACGCCCTGCGCACGCCGTGAGCTGGACGCCACACCCAGCTCGGGCCCCACGCCGCAGACCACGGGAGACAGCGAGTGGCCGCTGGCTGAGAGAGGGTCGCTGCCCCATTCGCCCCCAAACCCAGCCCTTGAGAGGCCAGGGGTTGCTGGGGGAGCGCGGGGCCGGGGGCTCCCGGCCCTCCAGGGGAAGCCGGGGGAAAGCGTCCCGCGTCCCGGGCGGGCGGCCAGCAAGTTGGGCCCGGTGGTGCGTGTCTGGTGCCACTGCCCGGCCTGGCCCCGTGCTGCCCCAGGGCCGGCTCTGTGCGGCACCGCCCGGGAAAGGGGAGTGCTGTGCCTCCGCCCAGAGGCCGCCTGCTGCAGGGCGGGGCTCCAGCCCACTGGACAGCGGGTGGGGTCAGGCGAAGCCCAAGCTGCCCTTGGCCGCACGCGGGCCCCGCCCTCCTTCTGACCGACACCCTCCCCTGCCTCCTTCCCAGGGCCCCGCCTGCCCGGGGAGCGGGTGGTTTGTAGAGGCTGGGCCTGCGGCTCCCGCGCCCACCCAGGCCCCGGCTGCTCTCCCTGCGGGCTCCGCCTGTGTCTGCGGCTCGTCTAGTGCCTGGTGATGGCCCGCACAGGGCCCGGAGTGCGTGGGAGCCGGGCGGGCGGCGTCCAGCCTGCTCGCTGCCCCTGCACCAGCCGCCGCCACTCCGCTCCAGGGCGGGGGGGCCACGAGCGTCACAAACGGCTGCACTCGTGCGTGCTGGGGGTTCACGCTCCGGGCCACCCCGTCTCCCCGGAGCGCCCCGCCCCCGCCCAGCCCACGTAGGGGCGCCTCAGGGGCCTGCTGACCCACTACGCCCTGGAGCTGGGAGGCGCTTTGTGCGAGCGCCCGTCCCGCGTGGCCCGGCCTGGGCGCTGCAGGAGACGGTCTGCCCAGGCTGCTCGCCCACGCTGCGCTGCCCGCGGTGCCCGCAGCTCTCGGGCCCGCGCGTGTGCACAATGGCGTCGGGCCAGAGCCAGCCGCGGGAAACGCTGGCGTGGTTGCCGGGTCAGAGCGCCCGCGCGAAGTCTCGGACCTTCTCGCTTTGGACAGCGAGGGCTGAGGGCACGGCCTGGCGGGAGGCGCCGCAGCAGGACGTGGGCGAGGGACGGTGTGAGGTGACGGCTCGCTTGCTCACTAACACAAGCCTTCATGGGCCTTCTCGAACTCGGGAGGCCTGGCTGCCCGTCGGTCTGGGCTGACTTTGCACCGGCTGCCTCGGCCTTCGGGGCTTCTGCCGGAGCGGGGCCTTCACGGCCATGGTCCCCCCGCCGCGGGCTGCTGCCCCCTCAGGGGCCTGGCAAGGGTGAGCCGCCGCGCCCCGACGGGGCCGGGCCCCCTGCCTGAGTCTCCTCCTGTGCCGGGAGTCCCAGTGAGGGCTGCGGGCCGCCCAGTACAGCATGACCATGCCGGGGTACGGAGGCCACGCTGGCCGGCCCCGCACTCCTCTCCTGCCGTCACGGCCCTGCTCTCCGGGTACTCGAAAGGAAGAAGTGCCCGGTCAGTCAGTCTGTCTCACAGTGAGACCGAGACTTGGTAAGCCGGGCACCGCGGCCAGCTCCCGACAGACGTCCACCCCAGAGCGGCCCGCGTGGAGCCTGGGCGTCCTCGGGCCGCTGACCCCCCACTAACCCACTTGCTCTCCGCGCGGCACTAACCACGCTGTGTGTGTTGCAGTGGGCGCCGGACGACGGCCTTCCTGCCTCCCGCCGCGGCGGCCGGGGCGAAGAGGTGCTTTACGATAACGCGGGCCTGTACGATAACTTGCCGTCTCCGAAAATCTTTGCGCGCTGCCTGCCCGCCGACAGGAAGGCTGCTGGGCCCCCCGCTGACAAAGCACCCTGTAACCGTTACAGGCGCCCCGGCTCCTGCAGCCCACCTCGCGGCCCCACTAACACCTCTTCCGCAGGGAGGGCGTCTCTCGGGCCCGGCTCCCAGGTACCGCACCCCCGCGCTCGGCCCCGCTGCGGCCCTGCGGTGACGGCCCCCCTGCCGGCTCGGGAGCAGGCCCGGCCACACCTGCCTCAGGCTGGCGCTGCTGTGTCCACACACTGGTGGCCGGCCCTCCCAGTGCGCACGGTGGCCAGGCTGGCCGGGCTCCGCTGTCTTTGCCGTGAGCTGCGCCCGGCGGGGGAGCCGGAGCTGTCCGCGGCCTGCCCAGGCGCCACGCTCCCCAGCCCGACAGCGCCACGGGTCGGGTGGCCGCTGGTGGCCGCTGCCCTTAACGTCCGTGCTGTCCCCTCACTGGGGCGAACGGCCGTGCCCCTGTCCCAGGTCACCGTCCCGCTTTCCTGCGTCTGTCGCCCTGGAGGCCCTCAGCAAGCCCTGAACGAGGGGCTCGGCGGGGCGAGCGCGGTGCGCGGCGTCTGTCCAGCGGCCCCGGCCAGCGCGGACCTGCAGGCGGGCCCCGCTCGGCCCTGCCCAGGGGTGCAGGTGACCGCGCGGAAGCGGCTTCTTTGCCATTCTGACTCGGAGGGCAGGCGGCCCGGATCACCCCGGAGACCCCGGGGCCCAGAGGGTGCGCCCTGGGGCTCCGCGGCCCGCGCCCGACGGGGCCTGTCCGGTCAGCAGCTGCCCTGCGGCTCGCAGACACCTGCGTCGTCCTCGGCTCCCGCCGGGCGAGCCCCTTGGGCAGAGCCCGGGTCTGCGGCGTCCGAGGGCCCGTGTGCCTGGTGCGCCCGTCTCCGCTCCCCTTCGAGCGGGAGGCCATCCGTGGGGACAGTGGCGTCCCCAGCACTCCGGGCCCGCGCCACAGCACCCGCCGGCGCCTCCGCATCCTGCACTGGACGATGGCCCTGGACGCGCCAGGCGATGCCGGAGGGGCCGGCTGGCGCCCCGCTCTGTGCCGCCCGGCCGCGGCCGCCCAGCAGGCAGCCCCCGAGCCAGAGGCAGGCCGGCCGGAGCCCCAGCCCCTGCACTCCTGCCACTTCCACGCCCGTCCTGTGGGCGAGGGACGCCTGGGCGCTCCCGCTCGGCCCGGCCAGGCCAGGACTGCCTGCCAGCGGCTGCCGGGGCCACCTCCTCGGGCCCCGCCGCACTCGGCCACCGGCCCTTCCGCACCCGCACAGGACGCCTGGGCGCTCCGCGGAGCAGCCCCTCGGCCGGGCGCGCAGGCCCGGCGCGCGTCTGCGTCTCACGCCTCTCCTGTCGCCCGCAGCCGAAGGGGGAGAAGCGCCCCGCCGCCGCCAACGGGGTCCCCGGGAAAGCAAAGACGCTCAGCGCGCAGCAGAGGAAGGCCGAGGCGGCCGCCAGCGTGAGGCGCACGCCCTCAAGTGAGTGTGTCCTGGGCCGTTGCGTGGCCCTGGTCTTCGCGGGGAGCCGCCCCGTCCCGGCAGGCGGGGGAGGCACTGGCCTGGGACCGGCCCTGGGGCCTGCAGCGCTCCTGTCTCGGGTTGCACCGGTCCGCTCTCCTCGGGGCTCGGCCCCTTTGTTTTATGAGGCCGGAAGGGGATTTTTACCAGCTTTGCCGCCATCGATCGGTGCAGAGAGAAAAGTAATCGCACCCCAGGCTCTGGCTGGACCCCAGCAGCCACACTGTAGGTGGGGTGCATCCTGGCACGGGGCACAGAGAGAGAGAGGCTTTGGGGGGGCCACGTGTGGGTTGTGGGGCTGCATCTCTCCCGGCAGTGGCATCTGGCCTTTGGGCTTGGCCTGTCCACGGCCCTCGCCGCTGCCCTCCTAGCGCAGCCCCACAGCCCGCTGGAGACGCAGCGGGGGCCTGAGGACTGCGGGGCCCCGCAGCGGAGAGCTCGGCGCCCGCTGTGCACACGGCCTTCTGCTCACCGGGGCCCCTGGGCCCCCCGAGGGCTGCGGTGGCCGGTCTCGAAGGGGAGTGCTCAGGGAACATCTGTTCTCCTATTCTGGGCTTTCATTTGATGCGAAGTAAGCGGGGCTGCGGGTCGGCCCCGTTCCTGGCCAGCGGGGTCAGCGGCGGCCGCCCCACGACTGCGCGGGCCCTGGAGTCCCCGCGCGGGCCCCGGCTCGCCCGCTGCCCCTGGCTCTGTCTCGTCCGAAGACGCTGGCCAGTGCAAGTACGGCAAGAGCCGCGTGGAGGCGGACGCCCGGCGGCTGCGGGGCCGGGAGGAGGAGCTGCTGCGCAGGAAGGAGGGCCTGCGGGGCCGGCTGGCCCAGCTGCGGAAGGAGCGCAGGGACCTGCGGGCCGCCATCGAGGCGAACGCAGGTACGGGCGGCGGGCGGCGCCCCGGCCTCGGGCAGCAGCGCGGGGCGGCCCGGACAGTCTGGTGCCGCGTGGCGAGCGGGTGGCCCCCGCGCAGGAGCGGCCCCAGGAGCAGGCAGAGGCCGCGGGGGAGCCCGCCCTCCGGCCCCAGGCGGCACGTGGGCGCGGGACGGGTCTGACTTCTTGGGGAGGCCGGTGCGAGGACGCGGCTCCCAGAGGGGACGCCCAGGCCCGGTGCGGGGGGCCGTGAACTGCCGACCCTCCGGCGGGAGCCCTGCCCGGAGGCGAGGCAGACCCGACTGTGGGCTCAGGCGCGGGGCTGGAGCTGGGCCAGGGGGGCTGGGGTGGAGGGGCTCGGCGCCCAGGGCGCCCAGGGCGCCCAGGGGCCCCTCGGCCAGCAGCACCTGCCGCTTTGAAATGCGTCGGCTGGGCCCCGCCCAGCGCTCCGGATGGGGGGGGGGGGCGCCCAGGGTGCTGTCCAGCCCACGCTCTTCCCACTGCGGCCAAGGGCCCTGCTCCCCAGAGACGCCCGCCCGGGGAGCGCAGAGAGCTCGCGGGCGGGCAGCGGGGCGAGCGCTGGAAGGCGGCCTGCCTCGGCTACAGGGAGGAAGACGCAGGCCGTCCTGGAGGACAAGCTGAAGCGGCTGGAGGGGGAGTGCCAGCAGAAGGAGGCGGAGCGCGTGAGCCTGGAGCTGGAGCTCACGGAGGTCAAGGAGAGCCTGCAGAAGGCTCTGGCCGGCGGCGTCACGCTGGGGCTGGCCATCGAGCCCCGCTCGGCCACCTCCAGCCCACAGGTAGCTCAGCGGGGCCCGGGACTGGGGCGGGGTGGGGCCGGGCAGCCCCGCTGGGGGGCAGTACGCGGACGCTCCAGCGAGGCCCGGGTGGCCTTGCGTGTTGCGGCACTTCCCCGTGCCCAAGCCCGCCTGCCGCTGGACCCCAGCTTGCCACGGGGCGGCGGCCGGGGGCTCACGCGGTCTCCCCGCACAGTCCCCAGTGTGCAGGCACCGGGTGCTGGAGAGCTCCCCGCTGTCCAGCTGCGAGACCAGCGACGCCGAGGGCCCCATGCCGGTGAACAGCGCCGCCGGCCTCAGGAAGGGCCCGCCGGCCGCGGGCAGCTCGCCCTGCCGGGGCCACGTGCTGCGCAAGGCCAAGGTGAGCCCCCGCCGGGCGCCGGCTGTGGGTGGGGGCGGGGCTGCCCTGTCCCCGGCAACCCCTGGGCCGCCTGCAGGCCCGAGGGTGCCGCCCGCTCCCGCACTGGCGGCTCCCTGCTGTCTGGAAGCCAACGGGCTCCCGCTGCCCCGGCTGACCGTGAGCGGCTGGGCCGGGCCCCTGCGTCCTTGGGGCCCTGGGCGTGTGCGGCCCGCCCCACGCTGCCGCGGCCGGCCCACCCGCGCCTTCTCTCCGCAGGAGTGGGAGCTGAAGAACGGGACCTAGAGCTCGGCTGCCGCGCCCACCGGCCCGCCGCCCGGGGCCCCCGCACCGGCCGCGGCGCTCTTCCGGCCTGCCCGTCACCGCGGACACGGGGCCGGGCGTGTGCGGGGCCTGTGACGGGGGCGTCCCCTGGCCGAGGCCCGGCGAGCGTCTGCTGCTGCGCGTGCCGTGTCAGCTTCCCCCGGCCCGCTGCTCACCAGAGGTGCCGCGGAGAAGCGCGCTGCCGCGGAGAAGCGCGCTGCCGCGGAGAAGCGCGCTGCCGCGGAGAAGCGCGCTGCCGCGAGCATCTTGTCCTTGGGAGCGTCTTCTCTGCAGGGCTCTGGCCCGGGGGCGTGAAAAGCCGCGTTCTTTCTATGCTCGAAACGGCTCTCGCTGTGTCCGGGACACTGCGCCCAGCCCGCCCGGCCTCCGCCGGCCCCTGCCCCAGGGCTCCGCCCGCCGCCCCTGCCGGTGGGCCGGTCTAGAGATGGTCCAGCCCCGGGGACCTGCACCACCGGCAGGCCTGGCCCGCGTCCCTCCCGGCGTGCCTCCAGGCAGCAGGCGGAAGCGGCCGTCTCTCCCCCACCCCGCCTGCCGCCTGGTGCTGACCCTGGGCGGGGCTGAGCAGGGCCGCACCGGCCGACCCCCGCTTGGGCCTGCGGAGGCGCGGGGACTGCGGCGGGTGCGTGCGCCCAGGGGCGGCACACCGGGACCAGCCTTCCTCCCCAGGCGGGCGGCGGGATGCCTGGTGGGATGCAGACGAGAACCCCCGGCTCCCGGCGCCCAGAGCCGCCCAGGCCCCCGCTGGCCGTGGCCTCCCGCCCACTGGGCTTGGTGTAACCACTTACAGGACAGGGCAGCCTCGGCGCTCACGGCCGTCCTGCCGCACCGGCGCTGCCCTGAGGGCCCCCAGGCCGTGGGCCCCTGACCGCGGGCGCAGCAGAGAGGCCGAGGCCTTGGCGCTGGCCAGCGCGGGCCTCCCAGGACGCGCGAGTAGGCGCGGCGGGCACCCTCGCGGGGCCCCTCCTCTGAGTCCTGGAAGTGCCTGGGGCCTAGGGAGGCCGCTTCCGCTTCCGCCGAGAGGAGCCCTGCGCTCCGGAGCCCCACTGCCTTCGGGGTCAGCTTCCAGAGCGGGGCCGTCTCCGTGGTCCCGAGGAGGGGTGGGCGCCGCATCGCGGGCGGCACCGCCCGGCCCTGCCCTCCCCCGCCACAGGCCCTCGGCGCCGAGGTCGGAAGCCCGGGCGGCAGCGCCGTCGTGGCCAGACGCCTCCGCGGGCGCGGCCGCCGGCGAGGGGGAGGCGCCCCCGGCCCCGTGGCCTGTGCCTCCCCAACCCGCACTCCCCTCCCCCCGCGTCTTCAGATTCGGTCAGAAAGCTCGTTTAAAGCGTTTGCTTCAAAATAAGTTATTTATTTGTATATGTTCCGTAAAGATAGATTTTAATTTATGTCTGTACATACTGGACACACCTGGACTGGTCAGCGTCCCGCAGGGCCAGCGGCTCTCGAAGGCGCCCGCACGGGACGGTGGAGCCGCCGCCATGGGGTCCACGAGCGGCCGGGCTCCCGCGGGGTCACCGTCCCGCTGGGGGGCCGTCGCCTGAGGGGGCAGCGCCGGGGTCCTGGCTGGCGGTGTGGGGTGGGGCTGCGGCAGGAGCCCCCGGGAATGTCCCGCCCACGCTCCCGTAGGACCCGCCAGCCCCACCCGGCACTTTCGCGCCCCCAGTTTTCAGTTCGCAGACCGGACCTGTGCACAGACAGCTTCGGGGTTCGGGTGCGTCTGGTCGCGTGGCCACAGGTGGGCTCGGGGTCCACCCAGCCTGCCAGGCCCGGCCACTGCGGTCGAGCCCCGCCCTCCCGCTCCACGCCCCCGGGCTACCTTCGTGCTTCTGAGGCCCCAGCGCTGCCCCACAGGCGGGGACTTGCCGCCTTTGGA
Organism: Galemys pyrenaicus; assembly: GCA_019455555.1. NCBI lineage: Eukaryota > Metazoa > Chordata > Mammalia > Eulipotyphla > Talpidae > Galemys > Galemys pyrenaicus. The sequence goes on from JAGFMF010012010.1 coordinate 1,580,692, forward strand.
ACCGTGGCAACGAGTGCGCCCCGCGCCCGGGAAGGCGTCAAGGCTGGCTTTGGCTGAGGGCCGCGCGCCTGTCTCCCCTTGGGGAAGAGTGGGTGCAGCCAGCGCGGGCCAGCCCTGCGCCAGGGCTGCTCACTACCCGTGGGCCTCGGGGGGCTGGGGCGCGGGCCTGTCTGCCCCCCCGCCAGCCCCCGCCCCGCCCCCAGCCAGCGGGGAGAGCCCGCAGCTCCCGCGGAGGTGCCCGGCCAGCCTCGCTCCGCCCCCTCACACCGGGCTCGAGAGCCTTGTACTGGACAGCGGGCCTCGAGCTCGGAGCCGCGCGGTGCCGGGCGCCCAGGGCCGGGTCGATGATACTGTGAACCGACTGGGACGAAGACCCAGACTTCGGCCTGCGCCCGCGCCGCCCAGCCCCGAGCAGCGCCCCTGCCAAGCGCCCGCGCCGCCCAGCCCTGCGGGCGCCCCCGCGTTCACCCTGAAGAATTCTTCCAACTGGACCAGCAGACACGACCTCGGGACCAAAGGCGCTTTCGGAGATGCCCTTTGTATTGGATTTTCTAGAAGAAGCCACGTCACCTGCCTTCCGGTCACAGGACCGGCGACCAGCTGTAACGTTTTCGTGCTAAGAATGTAATTATTTCCTTACTGTATTTTTTAAAAACTAAAGTCATATTTAAAATTCTCTTTGAAAGGAACAGGCAAGAAACAGGGAAGATTTTTTTAATTAAATGTGTTGGCAGTGCCCATTTTTAAAGGACTGTAAATACAGATTTCCCTGTGTTTTGCAACGTATTTAATTCATAAAGTCAAAGTTTTATCAGTGGAACCCACAGTGGAGCGGCAGTTTCCAGCCAGCCCCTTATGTAGCAGCCCCGGCACGGCCCGGCCGGCCCCCCGCGTCTCCCCAATAAAGCCGTACCTCCGAGCTGGCCTCCGAGTGCTCACCCGCCAGGCCTCTGACGGCCTGCGCCCGCTCTCCAGGGAGTGGGGGCCTTGCTGACAGCTGGGGGTGTGGGGGGTGACGGGCGGGGGTACGGGGGTGTGGGGGCTGTCTCCAGCAGCCAGCATCTGAGAGCCACAGTGATAGGGTGGCCGAGTGCTCACACCTGAGTGCCCAGGTGCAGGGTCTCTGCCCACCTGTGCCCCCAGGCTGTGCTGAGGGGGCGCCCTGCCCCTGTGGGCTCACTCTCAGGCCCCCGGGAGAGCAGGGCGCAGAAGCCACGGCCTCAGGAGCGGGACACTGGGGAGGGCTGTGGGGTGGCCTTTGCATAGGGGCCAGCAGGGGGCGAGGTGGACCGCAGGGGCGGTGGGTGCTGCAGGGGCGGGCGGGGTCCTGGCCGGGGGAGCTGTGCAGGGACGCGGCCGGGCAGCAGGGCCCGGGCTCTGCAGGCTCCCGCGTGGCCAGTCCTCAGGCGCCATCCTGGAGGTGGCACCGGCAGCCAGGCCCCGTCACCAGACGTGAGGCTGAGCGGCCTGCAGGCGCACTCACACGGGCAAGCTCGCCTGCCGGACGGAGCTGGGCACGAGCGGGGACGGCAGGGGGCCGGGTCTGAGCCCCGCAGTCTGGGCGGGTCCACAGCAGGGACACACGTGGAGAACTGCCCCAGCCCCCGCCCAGGCCCCGGCTGTGCGGCCCCACCGGCCCGGGGCACCCCACACATGGGTGAGGCTGCCTGGGCGGCAGGTCCCGGCCAGCGACCCTCCACCCTCCACCTGCTGCGGCCGCCGGGGCCCGCAGAGGGCGTGAGCGAGCCTGGGAGCCGCTTCACAGCAAGGCAGGAGCTGGTCTGCTCACCTGATCTTTGCTAAAAGCATCATAAGTGATTTATTGATTTTAAAAGGAAACATAAGAAATTCGATCGTATCTTTGTCACGTGCGCACACCTGGCTCCCGTGGGCGCCTGCCCTGGGCGCCCGCGTGGCAGGCCACGTCCCTCCCCAGGGCCTCGACACCTGCACGTCACGCTCAGGCCCTCCCCATGCCTGGGGAAGCCGCCGGCCTAGGGCCAAGCTCCGCGCTCCCGGCCGAGCCTCGGACGGCTCCCGGACGCCACTCACTCGCAGGCTCTCGGGCCACACCCCGAAGCTCAGTGGAAATATCATAAAATACCGGGAAACGCAAATAACTAAGGGAAAGAAAAGCCAGACCCAAGCGGTGAGAGGACGAGTTGGAGGTCAGGGAGGGTGGGGTGGGCCCCGCGGGCACTGGGCGCTAGGGACAGTGTCCAGCGGACCCGCACACCCTGAGCCTGGGCTGCACGGCATCCCCACGTGTGACTCCCAGGATGGCAGCTGGAGGGCGGGGCGCACGGGGCACAGGGCTCCCAGGAGGCCTGGCGCGCTCTCGCAGCTGAGCGGGCGGGCAGGAGGTGGGCGGGCCGCAGTGGGCCCTGCGCCCCTGGCCGCCCAGCCCCGTGCGTGACGGGAGAGGCCGCTGCCCAGACAGGCTGCGACGGCCCGGGCCCCAGCGTCTCCGCGGCATCGCGTGGCTGCAGTGTGGTCAGCGTCTGCAGGTGCCCCTTAGGCTCAACACCGGTCCCGTCTGGGTCTGGTGTCCCCGGGAAAGGCCTGGCCGGCTCGGTGCGGGGGCGGCGGGCGGCTCGTGCTGGCTCCGCGAGCTGGGGCTCCACCGTGTCCACCTGCAGGTGGGCTGGCGTGGGTCCAGGCCTCTGCGTGAGGGGCCCCTGCGCGGGCGGCTGTCTGGCGCCCCGCCTCACCCCGTTGTGCTGGGGGCTCGGTGCCGCCACTCTCTGGGCCCAGCTTCTTACCCTTCAAACTGAGGAGCAGCCGCCAGTGCCACTCCGGCCCTGCCCCTGGCCTGAGCTGCCCTGGTGTCCCCACGGCCCCGCTAGAAGGGGCACGGGGCATGGCAGGGCCTCACCCGCCAGGGCGCTGGGAGTGGCTGGGCCGTGGCCTCCAGGAGGCGCACCTGCTGGCTAGCCTCGGGGTGCAAGCCTCTGGGGCCCACACAGCTGAGCCCTCCCCCACACAGTTACCTGGGAGGCATTTACATTATCTGCGGCTTAGGCGGGGTGCCGGCGGGCGGGGTGCCGGCAGCCTGTGGAGGCCCCCGCCCCCTGTGCTGAAGGGACAGCTGTGGAGGGGCGGTCAGCCCCGGGGGCCCTGCACAGACAGCATGTCAGTGGCAGCCTCTGGCTCGAGCCAGCTGCTCCCCACCGGTCAGCAGGGGCCAGACTTGAGAGTCGGTCTCGGGCGGGGTGACAGGGCGGTCGCGGGCGGCCGTGGGGCCGGGCGAGGCTCCCAGAGCGGGTGGCCGAGGGCGGGCCTGGAGGGGTCCCGGCAGCCCTGTGTCCTCGGGCTGGCGGCCTGGACTGCACAGATGGCGCCTGCGCGTGGTGGGACGCTGGGGGCGGCACGCCCTGTGCGGTGGCCCGTGCCCTCCGCGGGCGAGAGGTTGCAGCCCGCTCAGCTCACCAGGTAGCTGTGCATCTCCCGGGAGTTGATGCTCAGGACCACGCCCGAGTGGTTCCCTAGGAGAGAGACGCCCTGAGCACCGGGCCTACAGTGGGGGGCCGCCTGCAGTTGGGCGCTGCCTGGACACTCAGAGCCCGTCCCAGAGCCTGCGTGGCCCCGCTGCCACCCCAGCAGCGAACCCCAAGAGCCTGCAGAACTGCCTCCAGGCCCACTTCTCAGGCAGGGGCCAGGAGAAGCGGGCTGGCCACTGGCACCGGGGTCGTCAGGGGCATGGGGAGATGAGCCTGAACCCCGAGCCACCGCCCACCGCGGTGGGACCTTCGTCGGGGCTGCCCTCCGGGTCACAGTGCCTCCCTGCTGCCATCGTGGGGCCAGGCGGCCTGGGAGCCTGCCCACGAGCTGCCCTCTGCGTCCCCGAGTGTCGGGGCATGGAGGGGGCCCCCTCACCGGTGGGGGCTGGCTACAGAGGCAGCGTGGAGCCCCCACGTTCTCCAGCCGCCTGCCCTGGGTGAGGCAGGTGGAAGGGCCCGCGGCCGGCAGCCCAGAGCAGGGCTAGAACCGGCCCCTCTTGGCAGCCCAGCGGCCAGCTGAGTCTGCGTGGGCTGCTCGCCCGTCAGCCTCAGGGCCACGTGGCAGGGTCACCGTGTCCATGGTCAGGGTGTCCCGCAAGCAGAGCCGCGTGCCGCCAGGACCACGTGGAGGCAGGGGCGAGGGACCAAGCCTGGAGCAGTCAGGGCGCGCCAGGGCCGGGGAGGGGCGCACTACCTAGAGCCGGAGCGTCCAGACCGCCGTCCACGCACTGCTCCCCCTGCACGGCGCTCTGCACGCCCTGGCCAGGGCTCGCGGGGCTCGTCATCTCCTGCTCCTTCTCGTTGTGCATCTGGGCATACACGGTCCTGCCCGGGCGTTTCCTGCGGGAGAGAGGTGCTCGGGGGCTGCCCAGACCACCTGCGCAGAGGAGGGCGCAGCCCCACCCCTCCCCGCCCAGCTCCGCCCCCTCCCACCGGCCCCGCCCTTCCCGCCCTGCCCCCCCGGCCCCGCCCCCGCCCACCTGGCCGGGTCCTCACCCAGCCCGGTGCGGCCCCCCTACCCACCCCGGCCCTGGTGCCGCCGCACCCTGGTGCCTGCGCTGGTGCCTGCACCGCGTGCCCACAACCCCGTGCACACGCTGCATCTCCTCCCCGCCAGCTCGCCAGACACCTCCGCCAGGAGGTCCTCCCCAGGCCCCTGCGCCCTGGCCCTGCGCCCGGCAGGTGCTCGCGCTGTGGCCGAGAGGGGACTTTTCCTATGGAGACAGCTGTTTGGAAAATCCCAGGCCAGGCCCCAAGCAGTAAAACGTTGCTCCTCGCGAAGGCGCTGCGTCCGCGAGCCCGGAAGCCGCCGTCTGAGACTCCCAGTGCACCCCGGACGAGAGAAAGGGGGCTCGGGCCCCTGCACCCCAGCGCCCCTGGGATGCGTGCAGAGGGAGGGCCGGGCCGCGGGAAGCCGCGCAGCAGCCGAGGTCTAGAAGCGCCGCACTGGAGCCTGCGGGAGCGGGAGGCCCTTTTGTTACCAAGCAGGGCTACAGGTGGCCGCGTCAGAAGTCGCTGGATTCGCAGGCCCGCTCCTCCCTCCCTCCCCGCTGAGGCTGGAAGGCCAGAGCCCCGCGGGCGCAGACATGGGCCGGTGCTGCCCGGGCGGCGCGGGGTTCTTTGGGGCGCGGGGTTCTTTGGGGCGCCGCACCGAGAATGCACAGCCGCGGGCCACGGGAAAGGGGCGTCTTCACCGTCGCTGGCAAGACGGCACCCGGCCGGCTCCCGTGGCGTGTCCAGCACCGGTGGCCTCGCAGGCCAGGGGCGGCGCACATCACCCGCGCCACAGCCCGCAGAGCGAGCGCCCAGATAGGCCCCCCAAGGGTGCGCGGAGACGCGAGAAGAAAAGTACACCCAGTGACGGGGCAGTACGGGGCGGCCCACGGACTAGCAGGGGCTGAGCGCAGAGTCTCCCGGGGAGGCTCGGCCTCTCCGCTGCTGTTGCTGCTCCCACCCGCTCCCGGCCTTCGGACAGCCGGAGGCCTTGGAGAGGGGTCAGCCGCCAGACACGACCCCCCCAGGATTCCCCTCTCCTCTCTCAGCTCCCACAGTCCCGTTTGTCTATTTTTTTATTAAAGTGTTAAGAAATATTCCCAGAGCACTGACCGCTCCACCCTGCTGCCGGCCCCACCCTCTCCCCTGCGGGATGCTCAGAGCTGCTGTCAAAGTGCACCAGCTGCTGCTCCTTCTCCGTTCCCGCCGCCCTCCCGCCCACTCCACGCGCAGATGCACTCGTATGATATTTGTCTTTCTCGTTCTGGTTTTTTCACTCAACAGTATCCTCTCAAGTTCCTTCCTTGCAACTGCTTGAAATGGCAACAATCCGTTATTTTTCACAGCTGAGTAGTATTCCACCGCGTGCTCACCGGTCTTCAGCCTCTGCTCTGTCCGTGGCTCCTGGCCCCCGGCACCTCCCCAGCACTGTGAACGTGGCAGAGGCTCGGGGCTGCACGTGCCTGGTCCAGCCCCGTCCGGTGCTGATTTCACCTGCTCTTTGGACACAAAGGCCGGTCTGAGGTGGCCCAGGCTTGCATATCTGGAGGAAACTCCATGCTGCTTTCCAGAGCGGCCGCACCATTCACCCCCCACCGCCGGGAGCGCGCGCCCGTCCAGCCTGGCCGGTGCGGGCTGGGCGTCGCTTGCTGTCAGCCGTGCCCACGGCGTGAGCTGCCGGCTCGTGCTTCCCCAAGAGGGGGTGTGTCGCCTTGGCGAAGGGTCCATCCCGGTCTCACGTCTGTTTTTAAAATGGGGATGTTTTCATTACTGACTTGGATGAGCGCTTTACGTGAACTGGGTATTAACTCCTCTGGTGTGTGATGTGCAAATAGGTTCACCTGTCCAGTGGGCTCCTTCCATCCAGCTGGCCTCTCCTCGCACTGTGCTGAGGATTTCTGGTTTGATGTCTCACCAGTTCTCCGTGTACTTGTCCCCTGGGCCTGTCCCCAAAGGTCTCTCTGGGGCTGAGGTCACAGGATCTATTACTAATGCCCTCTGCTATGTATTTTATGATTTCAGTCTTGCAGCCAAGTCTTTAATCCATTTTGAATTGACTTTTGCTTAGGTGTTAAAGAGCCATCCAGTTTCATTCTTTTGCATGTGACCCTCCAGTTTTCCCACCCGCATGTGTTGAAGACACTTTCCTTTCTCCAGTGTATCATGATGGTTCCCTTGTTGTAGAGTAAGTGTTGATATGTGTGTAGGTTTATTCTGGGCTCTTGATTCAAGCCCGTTAAGTTCTGTCTGCTTTTACTTCAGTGCCATACAGTTTTAATCACTGTCACTTTGTAATATAGTTTGAAGTCAAGTAATGTGAGATCTCGGTTTTTCTTCTTTTTTTAAAATCAAGATTGCTTTAGCTATTCAGGACGTTTGTGCTTCCACATAAATTTTAATATCTTGTTCAGAGAGGGGATGTCATTCTCTCAGTTCCTCATCAAATCCCGACTGGTTGGTATACTTGCATTCCAAGACACACACCCCAGATCTGGCAGGTATTTATGGGGCCCCCACTGCCTCAGGAAAGTCCTTCCAGATTGTCTAGACTGGCTCAGGTCCTATTACACATTCTCAGGGCATCTTGGGCCTCCCCTTCAGCTGAGAACGGGTCACAGGCTCCTCGACCAGAGTCGCAGGCCCCTGACTAGCACCCACACGGAGGAGGAGCATGCACGCAACTGCCGCTTAAAGGACCGCAGGCGCCTGGAGCCAGCTGCCGGGGCCTGAGGAGGCCGGGGTCCTGGGAAGGGCGGGCTCGGGGAGTGCTTGGCTTCAGAAGGGCATAAAGGGGAGGCACTGTATCTTTGTATTTCTCTGAGGGTGACCCTACCCAGGGGACCCTGAGGGCACTGGGGTTGAACCGGCCACAGGGAAGCCGCTGGTCAGCGCTGCAACGTGCGGACACGAGCCTGCTGACCCTTGGTCGCTGCTGGTTCAGGTCCCACTCACCAGCCCCGGGGTGTCCTCAGTGACCCGGAGCAGCGGGCTAGTGATCTGTCTTCCAGGTGAGGGCCCGGCTCAGGGCAGGAGGGAAGAGGGTCCCACGCCCTCCGGACCTCAGTGTGCGTGCCGCCCACTGAGCCCCACCCCTGCCCACAGCCCTGCGCGGCCTCAGCTGGACGCTGCCTGGCAGCGGCGCTCTGGGGAGGGGGAGTGCTGAGGGAGCCTGGGGAGGGCCAGGCCGGGCTGGCCCCCGCGGCTCCGTCCCTGGCTGTGTGACGCTGGCACGTCACTTCACCTCTCTGAGCCTGGGTCTCCTCATCTGTAAGATGGACGGGGCCACCCCTCTGCCGGCTGCTGGGGCAGACAGGAGGACGGGCCGAGAGCCGCAGGCCGTCACCCCCCTGACCGAGGGCGGCTCAGAAGCGGGGAGCAGGTCGAGACGAGTGCTGCCCCCCCGCAGCCCAGGGCAGGCTGCCGGGAGGCCCCAGGGGGCGCCCCCGCCACTGCCAGGGGGCCCGGGGCGGCCTTGCCTTTTGAACTTGAACAGGACGAACACGCCCGCCGCGAAGAGCCCCACGACGAACAGCACTGCCACGGCCCAGTAGCCACCGCCGCCTCCCGGCCTCTGCGCGTCTGCAAGGAGCGGCCTGTCACGTGGCGCCACGCCGCCGGGGCCCTGGGGCCGGGCGCACACAGCAGCGGGGCCCTGCCCGGGCCTGCCCTCCCCGCGGCAGCGCCCGGCGGCTCACCTGCAGCCCTGTCCCTCAGCGCCACCTGCACAGCCACGCCGCCCCGCAGCAGGAAGCTGATCTTCTGGGCCCGCAGGGCCTGGAGCACGGCCCACAGCCTCTGTGAGCACAGAGGGGTGAGGGGCGGAGGGAGGGGGCGGGGCCCCAGCCTCGGGGGGCAGCTGGAAGGGGTGCCCCAGCCGGCAGCGGCTCCCCGGGGCTCTGCAACGGAGGTGGCGCTCGGGCCCTGGTAGGGGAGGCCCGGGCGCCCCCACGCGCCCCTAGGCCCATTGCCCTGCTGTCTGCACCGGGGTCACTCTGTGCCCGCCCCGGGACGGCTGTCTTGGGTGTCTCGGGGAGAACCCCACCCCCAGGGGGCCCCAGCTCCTTGTCCTCACAGCAGGGCGCACCGCCTTGGAGGCCGCCAGCTCCCTCACCCCCACCTCCCCAGGCCCCCACCCCAGCTCCGCTCGGTCTGTCTCTCGCTCGACTCCCCGAGGGCCTCCCCCTCAGTTGCGCACAGTCAGCTCCAGCCCATGAAAGGGAGAGGCCCCTTGGGGGTGAGGCCCAGCCTCTCTCCTGCCCCCGCCTGTCAGCAGGGCAGCAGGCCCAGGCCGCAGGGGCCACACCGGGCCTGGGCTGGTGGACTGCCCTCCCCCGAGCGCCTGGGCCAGCCGGGCAGGGGCACCTTGTCGTCCGCGGGGCTCCTCTTGGTGGCCGGCCTGGACAGCGGGGGCAGCACGTGCAGGTCGGCCCGGGTGGGCAGCCCCGGCTTCACCACGGTCACCAGCAGCTCCTCAGGGACGCCGGTCTCCTGCGGGTCACGGCTGAAGCGCTCTGACTGGCCCCACGTGGGGGCCCGCCGCCCCGCCGCCCCTCACTGCCCCGCACGCCTGGGGAGGCCGTACCTGCGGCACCCGCCGAGCCCGGCTCTCCCGCCCTCAGCCTGCGCCCCTGCCTCGGCCTCACCCGCCGGGCCGGCCCGCGGCCGCTGCCCACGCTGCAGCACGCCAGGAGGAGCGGACCCCTACCAACACCACCCACCGCCAGGGCTGCAGCCGGGCAAGCTCCGCCGAGCCCCTCCCGCCACCGCTGCCCTGAGGACTATTGTGCACCCCACGCCCGGAGCACCACCCGCAGGCCCGGCGAGGCAGGGCGGCGTGGCCCGGCCTGCGCGGCCTCCCTCGCCCTCGTCGCTAGCTCCAGTGTCTGGCCCAGAAGACCTCAGTGAGGAGGCGAAGGCAGCTCTGTGGGGGAGGCAGGGGACACCGCCCTGCAGACGGCTGCGCCCCTGTGCAGACGCAGGCGCCCTCCCCGCAGGGGCCGTGCAGCAGCAGCCCCGGGGCCCGAGACCTGCGCGCACGACAGCGGAGGCGGGTGCCTGGGGCTCGGCGAGCGGGTACCTTGGCGAGCAGCCGGCTGACCACCAGGCCGACGTCCTCCCTCCACTCAGGCGTGTTTGGGTTTTGTGCGTCCAGCTCCTTGGAAAACTGCAGGGGCACGAGCTGGAATCGATCTGCGGGGCAGAGAGAGGCTGGCCGGTGCCCGGCTCGGCCCCAGAGGCGGCCGCGCCCACGGCAGCACAGCCCCGGCCCAGGCCCTGGCCTGTTGTCGCGGACAAGGCCCAGCGGGCGCCGGCCGACGCACCAGCAGCTCTCGAGGGGCCTGCGCCGTGAGCCGGGCCTCCCAGCCAGCGTCCACGCACTTGGACGGACGGGTCCCCCGCCACAGGAAGCGTCCGCCCTCGGAGCAGACACCACCTCCCCGCCCTCCTCCCAGGCCCAGCCCGCAGAGGCAGAGACGCCCGCAGGGGTCGGGCCGCCTGTCTCATCCCACTTGGCTTCGGCTTTGTGGGAGTGACCAGACGCCGCCCCAGGTCAGGGCTCGGTGCGCCCCATGACCAACTCGCGGTGGCCGCTGCCCGTGGGACAGCTGTCCCTAAGGGAAGGCCAGCCTTAGGGTGTGCCAGCCTGGGGCCCAGCCCGGGAGGCCGGCGGTAGGTGCTCTTCCTGCTGACCTTCCTCCTGTGGCCTTGCCCACGGGGCTGGGCCCTGTGAGCACAGTGACCAGGCCCAGTCCAGCGCAGGGGCCTCACCAGGTCATGTCCGAGTCTGCTTGCTGCCTAGAGGCACGTGCGTGTCGGGCCGGGCAGGGCCAGCTGGCCGCAGACCTGCGCCGGGTCTGCTCTGTCCCTGTCGGCCGAGCCGCCGGCCACCAGCTCACAGCGGCCTCAGGCCAGGGGAATGGCCACTTCACAGACAGGGAAACTGAGGCTGAGGGGCCGGAGAGCGTCTGCCGGCACCGCCAGCTCCTGCCCAGCCAGGGCTCCGGGTACCCGGCCCCCGCCGGCGTGGGTCAGAGGCGCCGCCCGCCGGACTCACCCAGCACGCGCACCAGCCTGGACTCCTGCAGCACCGAGGCCCCGCAGGCGGCCTGCACCGTCACACGCACGTCTCCCGTGTCCGCGAACCGCGTGGTCACCGAGTTGTCCAGGGACAGCAAGGGCTGCAGGGCAGAGGGCTCAGCGCAGGCCGGGGCAGCACGGCAGGGGCAGTCCCCCAGGCGGCTCCACGCCCTGTCCTCTCCGCGCCCACCGAGGGCAGCCCGCGGGCCCGGGCCGGGCGCACCTGCAGGCTGTGGCCGATCCACCAGTAGAAGACGGTGAGGTTGGGGTTCAGGGGCAGCAGCACGGCCGTGAGGTTGACCTCCTGGTTGACGCCGACCACAGGGGCCACTTCAAGGTAGAGGGCCTGCAGGGGCGCTGCAGGGCGGGAGAGGCCGCTTAGAGGGCAGCGGGCGCTCCAGAGGCTGCTGCTGGCCGGTCCCCCAGCCACCAACCGAGGCGGCCGTCTGCAGGCCTGTGCACCCGCGGCGGCCTGAAGCCCCCGGGACGCAGGCAGGACGCAGCCCAGTGTGGCGACTCACGGTTGACCTGGACGAAGAGCACGGCCTCGTCGTGCCCGGCCGCATTCTCGGCCCGCACGGACACGCGGTAGACGCCGGGACTCTCGTAGCGGTGCCGCACGGGCTCCCCAGCCAGCGTGAGGTTGGCGTACACGGCCGTGACTCCGTCCCCGAGGTCCACCTGGTACTTGGTGGTCAGGACGTCGCCCTGCGGGGAGCACCGAGGCGGAGGGGCTGTGGCCCGAGCACCCCCGGCCCGAGACGCATCTGTGTCTGTGCGTCTGCGCGTTTGTCTGCGTGTCTGCGCGTCTGCGTGTCTGCGCGTCTGCGTGTCTGCGCGTCTGCGTGTCTGCGCGTCTGTGTCCATGTGTCTGCACATCTGCACGTCTGTGTGTCTATGCCCATGTCCACAGGTCCGTCTGTCCACGTGTCTGCATGTCTGTGTATGTCTGTGCACCTGTGTCTGTGTGTCTGCGCGTCTGTGTGTCTGTGCGTCTGTGTGCCTGTGCCTGTGTCTGCATACACTATGTCTCACGGTGCTCCGCAGACGCCATGTGACTCAGCGCAGCAGGAGGCCAGCACGAGACAGCCCGTCGCCCCGTTTTCCAGCGACCAACCCCTGCCCCGGTGCTCCGTCCACTCAGGCAAGGCCTGACCATGACAGACCACGATCTGCTGTGCCCTGACCTCCATCTGTCCGGAGCAGTGCCCCGCCACGCACGGGCTGCTTCCCTGGGGGCCGGCCCCACTGTGGCACAGGTGAGCGGGCTGCACATGCACGTGTGTCTGCGTACCTGGCTGCATGCATGCATGTCTGCATATCTGTGTGTGCCTGTCTGCATGTGTCTGCGTACCTGGCTGCACGCGTGCATGTCTGCATATCTGTGTGTGCCTGTCTGCATGTATCTCACACATGTCTGCATGTGTGCCCGATACATGCATGCACGTGTGTATGCATGTATGCCTGCCTTGCTCTTCGTGTCTCTCACATGTCTTCAGTGTGTCTGCACGTGTTTCATGTGTACTCGTGTGTCTGCGTGTATGTTTACATGTGTGTCCACGTGTGTCTTGCCTTGCTTCACATTTGCGTGTGCTTGCACATGTCTGCACTTGTGTCTTGTGTGTGCATGTCTTCCTCGCATGTGTCTGCTCACATCTGCACACCTGTTTCATGTGTGTCTCACATGTGTCTGCATGCCTGTCTCCACGCCTTTATTTTCCCTGGTCCGGCTGGCTGTGCGGTCTTAGGTGGGGGACCATAGAAGTTTCTAACTTTCTGCGTTTCTTACAACTCCCAATTTACTAAATCAATGTAATTAGAGGTTTAAAACACAGACTGCCCCCGCGGAATGAACAAGCCTGTGTCACTGTCCAACGAGCACGCACACGGGCACGCACAGCGGACGTGGCTCCCTGCAACAGCGCCATCCCCGCTGCCCTCTTCCTGGGGCTTTACTCTGGGATTTTGCTGCATTTTCAATGCTGGTCCAGACGAGGGCGCCATTTCCACCCGCGTTACCTGTGCCCTTTGCCGAGCGTTAGGGTGCTGGGCAGAGCCCGCCTGGCACTGGGCAGCAGGGGGACGGGGAGCCCCGGGACAGGGCCCGGGCAGGAGCGGCGGCAGGGACAGGACAGCGGGGCAGGGCGCAGGGCCGGGGCAGCGCCGGGGCGCCCGCTCACCTGCTCCTGCCGCACCTCGAACAGGACGTCGTCCCCAGGCCGCACGGCCATGGCCTGGCCGCGGATGCGCACCCGCAGGCCCCGGGGTGGCGCGAGCGGGCACTGGAGCTGCGCCGAGCCCCGCTGCAGGTCCACGCCGCCCTCGCACACGTTGGACACCACCTTCCGGTACCTGCGGCGGAGACGGCAGGTCGGCCTGCGGGCTGGCGGGCTCTGGCCGGAGGGGGCCTCCCCTGCGGCCCCGGCGCCCCACCACCCTGCTCGAGGCGGCTGGCCAGGCTTGGGACGTGCCGGCCTCATGGAGCCCTGCGGCCGGTCAGGCGGCACCGCCTCGCGGGAGGCGGGTGAGCCGGGCCCTGCGGTGAGCTGGGAACCGTGGCCCAGCGGATGGCCCAGAGCCAGGCCAGCCTCGCCCGCCGTGACCGCCACGCGCTGTGGAGGCCATGACCGGCAGGCGCTCAGCGCAGCGCCGGGAGCGGGCCGGATGAGGAGCCAGGGACGCACACCCGCGAGGCGCCCTCCGGCCCTGCAAGGCACCTGGCTCTCGGCGGGAAGGGCGGCCCCCACCTCCCCCACGTCAGGGGAGTCGCTGCCAGACCCAGCCGCGAAGGGCGCCTGTGGTGCGTGAGGAGCCCTGGGCTTGGGGGAGACGCGCAAAGGTCCTGCAGCAGGTGCTGGCGGCGGGGCAGGGCCGGAGTGGCCACAGGGGGCGGGGCCCCAGCACGCCCTTCAGGAGTCCAGGTCACGGTGCCCTCATCCGACTGGCCATGCGTCCAGAGCCTCAGGCCACGCGGGGCTTCTGTGCCTGGGCTGCTCTGGGGGGCAGTCACCACAGAGGCCGCTGTGTCCACTGCCCTGCTCAGAGCACGTGGGCTCGGGGGCGCCTGTGGGCGGCTGCCACCCGGGCCTCTTTTTTCTGGCCAGCTGCAGGCAGGGCGGGGCTGGGCGGGCGGTCAGAGGTCCTGTCCGAGCTGGCCAGGCAGGTGCCACACTCACCCGAGGCTGCTGCTGTAGGACTGGCCCAGGACGCAGTCCTCAGGCGGGGCCAGCGGGTTAAACCAGAAGTCAGCAAAGCACTTGTCGGCGTCGGACTCCAAGGAGGGGGCCCGCTCGAAGCCGTAGTCACTGCAGGGGAGGGGAGGGCTGGGCTGGGGTGGGGGCGGAGCCGCCCACCCACGAGGAGGGCACCACGCACCCAGGGGGGCCTGGAGGCAAATCGCATAGGCCACTCTTGGGACAAGGTGTGCGAACTGACAGGTTCCAGCTGAGACAGGATGCAAAGGGGGGTCAGGAACTCTCAGGAGAGGGCTGAGCCCACCTGGAGGGCCTGGAGGGCTGCCTGGAGGAGGTGGCCTGCATCTCCAGGATAGGGCAGGAGACAGCCGGGAAGCAGGGAAGGCCCACGACGGGCCAGGCCCTTCGAGGCAGGAGAAGTGGTGGCTAGGGGACAGGAAGGGGCTGGGGCCAGGTGGGCTGGAGGCCGCCTGGCGAGGTTGTGGACCTCAGTGGTTTCCCCACGGCGGTGGGTAGCCCAGGCCGCTGTGAGGGTCAGGGCGGTAGCAGGGGCTTTCAGCACAGGCCCTGGGCGAGAGAGGGGCTGGTGGGCACAGCCAGACCCCTCCACTGCTCCTGCTCCCGGCACAGCAGGGGTCGAAGTGCATGCCCTGGGGCGGGCAGGGCTGCAGGAGAAGGGGCACGGCCCGGGTGCTCCTCCGCGGCCAGCCCGGCCGCCCGCGCGAGTCCTCACCAGAGGAAGTCGGAGGGCCGGCAGGCACACACGCGGGTGGTGAGTGCCGACGTGAAGCTCCGGCCCTGGACGCACCAGGCCGAGGGCCTGCGTCTCCGGAAGCTCCGCTGCTGGCCCATGATGCAGCGGTCACCCTGCAGAGGACACAGGGAAGCCGTGCTGCTGAGCCGGCCCGGCCCGGACACCCGTCCCCTCGACCCGCGGGCCATGGCCAGGCAGGTGGGGGTGCCGAGGCGGGGGGGAGAAGGGCCAAGTCCAGCAGGGCAGCCCCTCCCATGGCCGCCTGCATGCATCCGGGGTGTCCAGGCGGTGCCCGCTCCGTCCAGACCCTAAGGGTCACCGAGTTGGAAAGAAGCCCCTTGCCGCCCCTTTGTCCCCTCCGGCCCTGGGCAGGGCGCTGAACCTCGGCCTCCGGGGCCTGTGGACACAGCCGGTCCTCAGCAGAAGGCCGCAGCAGGTCGCCCCCTCCCCCCAGGAGGCCCCCACGTGGCAGCCCCGGCCAGCCGCTCCCCACATGGCCACTCGTCCTCACGCAGCCCTGGCCTGGGAACGGGTCAGGGGCCGGAGAGCCGGGAGGGGGCCGCCGCCCCAGGTGCCCCCGCCCACCTGTAGGTCCGCGAGGTCCCAGGAGCTGTAGTCGGCCTCGCCGCACGGCCGGGGGAAGGAGGGCCGGAAGTCCACCTTGACCAGCTCCCAGTCCGAGCGGAAGCTGATGTGGCCGAAGACGCTGGGGCGGGCGGCGGAGGAAGCAGCCAGTGAGGCCCCTCTGTGCCCGGCCGGCCTCTGACCGCCGCGTCGCCGCAGGAGACGGCGGAGTGACCGAGACCGCACGGAGCCACCTCACACCCGCCTGGACGCCCTCGCTAGCCACGCGAGGTGGCTGCCGGGGCTGGGCTGCGGCCCATGCCAGGGCCCTGCCTGCTGGGGCGTCTGGCCCCGCGAGGTCTGACCTCGGACTGCAAGGCCAGAGGCGCCCTCGGCTCTCCGCTGTAGGAAGCTGTGCTGCGGGGCGCCGGGTCCTGCCCTGCAGCGCTGCTCCCCGCCCATGCTCCCCATCAGAGCCGGGCCCCTACAGAGGCTGTGCTGATGGGGGTGCTGAGGAAAGGCGAGGGGAGACTGCTCAGCGTGGACCTGGCCCTGCCCATGGGCACACCTGTGGGGTGCTGCCCGCTGTCTGGGGGGGGGTTGGGGAGACCAGAGGGGTAGAGCGGCCAGCCCACAGCGGGGCGGGGACAGCGAGTTGGAGGCGTGGCTGGCCCACACGGGGCGGGGACAGCGAGTTGGAGGCGTGGCCAGCCCACACGGGGCAGGGACAGCGAGTTGGAGGAGTGGCCAACCCACACGGGGCGGGGACAGGGGGTTGGAGGCGTGGCCAGCCCGCAAGGGGCAGGAGAGGGAGGCGGCACGGCCCGCCCGCACTCACGTCATGACCAGTGTCTCGTCACCCGGCTCGCTCAGCAGCCCGTCCACGAACACGGAGGTGCTGGTGAAACTGTGGGCACTCCAGGTGAGGCCCTCGTCCACGCTGAACCTGCCGAGAGGGGGTCACCAGGCGCGGGCAGGCTCGCCCCACGTTCAGGCGGGCGAGCCAGGGCCCAGTGCATGCCGGGAGACTTGGGGCGTGGGGGCGCCCCCCTGGCCGGCCCAGCATGGGTCACAGCAGGTCCCGGCCAGGGAGTACGGTGCCAGCTGACACTTGCACCCCGACTGCAGTGTCTGGGCTCCGGAAACCCGCAGGGCAGCCGTCTACCGCCTGCCCAAAGCAGGACTTGGCCCAGTGTCCAGGGGCCGGGGAGGGGCAGCTGCCCAGTGGCCGGGCCATGGCTTCTAGGCACCTCCCAGCGCTGCCTCCGGCTGGAGGAGCCAACCCCCGCCCTCTGGGCCTGCGCTGGGTGCCTGCCCGCCCACCCCGCCCACCCACCTCCTCAACAGCCCAGGACACTGCAGGTCCATGTCCCCTGGGAGCCCTCCCGGCAGCCCCAGACGCAGCGGGACCTCCTGGCCGCCACAGCAGAGGGGGTTCTCCAGGCTTCCCGGGGGGCCTGCCCCAGTCTCTGGCCTCCCCGTGTCTGGCCTGGATGACGCTCGGGACAGGGTGCCTGCACTCGGCACAGCCGACCCCACGGAGGCCCTTCAGGCAGACACGCTGAGGGGCTCCCAGGCAGGGAGCGCGTGCCCCCTGGCCCCCACCCCCCCCGCAGGGCCCCGACGTTACTTGAGGACCTTCAGGGGGATGGAGGTGTCCTTGATGGCCACGATGACGCCGCCGTGGTCCAGGAACAGGATGTGGTGCTCCTCCTCGAACACCTGGCCGGGCACAGGTCAGGACTGGGTCACTGGGGGCAGCGCGGTCGGCGGCCAGCAGGCCGGCTCCCCGGCAGGGCTTTGTAAGGGCTCCCCGGGTCCCCACCCGTCGCGGGGCCTGGGCTGGCCGAGGGACTCCTAGGGCACAGGTGAGAGCCGAGCCAGGTGAGAAGACAGCCAGCCAGCCCGCCCTCCCCAGCCTCCAGCCTGCCTCGGGCCCAGCTGGAGGCCCCGCCCAGCCCAGCGGCACTGTGCTTCTGTGTCACTGCGCCCTGGGGGACAGTGGGGCTTTTGCCACTGTACTCCCTGGGGAGACAGGCGCCTCCCAGTCCTCCAGGGCCCACGGGCAAGTCCGCTCTGGAAAGGGCTCTGGGGTTCCAACCCGCTGCGCCCCATCCCAGCACGCTCTCCGCCTCCCCGCACCCTGCCCCCGGGCTCCTGAGCGCTCTCTGGCTCTTGAAGTAGTGTCCAGTCCTCCCCACGGCTCCTGCTTTAAAGGTCACGTCCAGAACAGGCCCTCTGTCCTGAGACTCCGCTGGGAGGCCGCCCCCTCCTGCACTGTCACCTGGACACCGCCGGCGTCCCGCCCCCGACCACTGGCTGTCCTCCGCCTCCCCTCCTTAAACTCCTCCTGTCCGAACTTCCGCCCTGCAGGCCCTGGCGCGTGGGCAGCCAGCTCTGCCCCGCAGGGCGCTCCCCCTCCCGGCCACAGAAGTGGGTGCTGTCCCTCCCTGCGCCCGGGAGTGCGACCCAGGCTCTGCTCTCCGGCCACGCCGAGGGCGTCCAGACGCCTTCTGCCGCCGGGGAGCTCAGACCACAAGCCGCTGCGTGCCTCCCCAGCCCTCACCCTGCGCGTCGTCAGCACACGGGCCCCGGGGAGGGACTCACACCTGGGGCGAGCAGTTGTCTGCACGTGCCCTGGGCCGCGGCGGCTCCGGCCAGAACAACCCAAAGACAGACCCCGCCGACGGGGTGGCTGGCACCCACAAGTGCCGATGGTCTCCTGGAGTGCTTCCGGCGACTCCGCCCGGGAAGCCGGCGCCCAGAGCGCCCTCACCCTGCAGCAGAGATGCCAGGGCGGCGGAGACCGGGCCGGCCGGCACCCTTACCTGCCGCCAGGTGTGCCCGCAGTCGGACGTGATGTACATCTCTTCCTTATACTCCACCAGCTGCGCGCCCAGGTTACCTGGCCGGGGGAGGGGTGGCGCTGCTTCTAGGGGCCGGTGCCCCTTTGGGCCTGAGCCCTGGGCCTGCCCTGCGAAGCCCCGGCCGCCCCGTCTCTGCGCCCCTCCCACATGACGGGCCCGCCCGCTGCTCTGCGGGGTCATCCTGGCCTCTGCGGGGCTGACCCGCCCGGAGAGGCCTCAGGAGGCGTCGGCCGAGATCCAGGGCTCCAAGCGCAGGCTTCAGAGGACCCAAGGTGACCCGTGTGCGTGCGTGTGTGTGCGTGTGTGTGCGTGTGTGTGCAGATGTCTCCTTTATGCTCAGAGCGTCCTATCCAGTCAAGTCTCAGAGTCCCTGGAAAACTACGGAGATGGAATGTGCCCAAGTGGGTGAGTCAGTGAGTTCTGACCGGAGGAGCGGTGTGGTCCTGGGCCTGGTGCTTCTCTGAGGTCCACACCCACCCATCCCCCACCTGTCCCTCCACCCAGCCTCCCACCCCTCATCCATCATCCATCACCCACCCGTCCATGCATCCATCATCCATCGTCCATCCACCATCTCCCCTATCAGCCAACTACGTCTACTCTGGGCCATGCATCTGCCACAGGGTTTGCTACAGGAGCTGAGTTTCCCTGAGAAGCTGTGGCCACCCCCAGTGGACACACCGTGGCCCCAGGCTCGTGGCCAGCAAGTTCCCTTAGGCAGGGGCGCTCCTGCCGCGCGGCGCCAGGGCAGCCACCCACCTGCGCCCATGATGAGGCCGGGGGCGGTGTCCTTGGTGTGCACGGTGCCTGAGACGTAGGGGTTGTCTGCCCAGCGCAGGTGGAGGTGCAGGTGGCAGTCCGGCTGTGGGAGGCGGGACAGGTCAGTGCTGGAGACAGTGTCCAGGAGAGGGAGGACTGGGGCCTCGGCCCCGTGGCCTTCCTGCGGAGGTGGGGCCGGCAGCCCTGGCGGCGGGGCTGAGGCAGACCCCTGGGTGAGGGCCAGCGTGCTGCCGGGGACAAGCCGCAGGGCTGGGGGTTCTCCCAGCCTGGGCCGGGACTGCCGGTCCCACAGGCTCTCAGAGCACCCCCATGCGTGCCTTTTGCTGGTTTTACCCCCCACGCACTCCTCTGGGCCCTCCATAGGCCGCGGAGCCCCCACTCCGCGGGCCCCTCTCCCCTGGGAGGGCCGGTGGCGGGACCCTCCGGAGCCAGTGGGCGGGTGGTGGAGGAGGTGCAGAGCGGCTGGCGGGGACGGGCCTCTTTAGGAGGTCACAGGCAGGGGCTGCAGGCCCCGGGAGGTTCGACCCCCCTGCATCCCTCGCACCCCAAGTTGAGCTGCGAGCCCCACCGAGCTGCTCAGGACAAGCAGGAGGCAGAGGCAGCCGCTGAGCCGCGAGGAGGCCCGGCCTCTGCAGAGGCCCAGCCGAGAGGTGCGGTGAGAGCACCCCGGCAACCGAGGAGCCCCACCCCAGAGAGGCAGGACCCTGGGGGGCGGAAGCCTTCACTGGCCCGGAGAGGACGCTGCGGTGGAGACCACGCGGCCTGAAGCGGGAGGCCGAGGCGCCCGCTCGTCACTGCCGTCCAGCCACCGACCAGACACCGCGCCAGGGCACCACTGACCGCGGCGCCCCCTGCTGGTGTCCGCCAGCTTCACCGGCTTCTGGGCCCTCCCGCCGGGCAGCGGCGCTGCTCCTGGCGCCTCAGGGGGACGGCGTCCAGCCTGGGGCGGGCTGCCCTCGAGTGCGTGCGCCAGAGACGCGGGTCCCCTGAGCCACCCAGCTTGGGGGCGCCAAGGGCCGCCGGGTCAGCACTGACGGGCGGGCGCACGGGACTGGCCCGAGGGCAGCGCGGCTGGCGCCTGAGAGAACTGCCCAGGCCGTCAGAGACCGCCCGGCCGGACACGCCCTTCCTGCCTCGCCGTGACTGGGGCGTGACAGGGGAGCCCGCGCGCTGCGAAACGGACGCCACTCGGCCGCGCCCAGGTGCAGCCCACGCCCCGGCGGGCGCTCGTGCCACTCGGCCGGCGCTCGCCCCCACAGAAGGAGGCGCGGACGCCACCGCGGGCGGGCCGCAGAGGGGGCCCCAGCGCTCAGGGGCGCCCCAAGCGCGCAAGCCCCGGAGGCGGCGCCGGGCGGGGCACTCACGGGCTGGCAGTGCGTGGGCTTCCCGTTCATGTCCGTGCCGGGGGGGCGCAGGGGTGCCCAGTCGCGGCCCTTGTTGTAGGTGATGAGGGTCACCACCTTCCCGCCGACCTTCTGGTTTGCCAGGAACACACCTTTCACCCCTCGCACCTGGAGGAGACACGGCCGGCTGATGACGGCTCTGGGGTCCCGCTGGTAACAGGCACCCCTTGGCTCTGCCCGCCCCTTCATCCTGATGAAGCCGGGGTCTGCCTGTGCACCCTCTGCAGGCGGGGGGCTTGGGGGACCCAGGACACTGCAGAGATCTGCGGGAGCGGGTTCTGTCTGACCCCAAGGCCCGCGCTTCGGGCAGCGGAGCAGGGCAGGGGAGGACGGGGAGGGATGGTGATGGGGAGGGGTGCGGAGGGGGAGGGGAGGAGCGCAGAGGGGGAGGGGGCACGGAGGAGGGCGGGGTAGGGCGGGGCAGGGCGGGGCGGGGCTCGGGAGGCGCAGGGTGGGGCCACGACGGAGGCGCGGTCAGGCGGGGTCAGGCGGTGCTCTGGCCGGCGGCGGGCGCGGAGGACACAGGCGCAGGGTGGGGGCCACGGCGGAGGCGCGGTCAGGCGGGGCTCTGGCCAGCGGCGCGGGAGCACGCACCTCCAGGACGTCGACGACCACGCTCTCCTCCGCCTGCCGCGAGCTGCGCACGTTCTCCAGCGCCAGCGAGTAGCGCTCGCCCCGTGCGTCCGACTGGTACAGGTTGTAGGTGTCCGTCTGGTGCCACTCCCGCACCGCCACGAGCACCTGGCTCTCGTCCGTGCTGATGACCTGCAGGTCCTGGGGACAGCGCGGCCGGTGGCGGGCGGCCGGGTGGGCGCCCAGACCCGGCTCACCACCCACAGGTCCCCAGCTCTGGCCTCGTTTCCCGCCCCCCCCCACGCGGGCTGTTCCCCGGCGCTGGGCTGTGGGAGCTCCAGCAGGGTGGGCTCGGCCTGACCGCCCTCGCCCAGGCACCGGCCGGGAGCCGATGGAGCTCCTGAGCCTGGAGTGGGCCCGGGACTCACAGCCAGCCAGCGGCACAGGGCGGGCAGGCAGCGCTGGGGGCCGGCGAGAGGGCAGCCCGCTGGGCCAGAGCAGGAGGCCGCGGCTCCTGGGGGCTCCCGCTCCAGAGCTACAGCTCAGAAGCCCCGAGAACCCGAGCAAATGAAAAGGAAGAGCGGGCACCCAGGGACCCCGGGGCGGGGCAGCCGGGCCACTGCCAGCTGGAGGAGCGTCCACTCGGCGCGTCTCTCGGCCTTCCAGCCCAAGCCACCACTGCCCTCGGCCGGCCGGGCCAGGGCAGGTTAAGCCGCGGGCCAGAGGGCGTTGCCTCTGCCCCACCCAGATGCTCCCCGCCGTGAGCTCCCTTCACACGCCTGATGTTGGGATGCTGGGAGCCTCTACTCTGCAGTCGGCATGGCCTGCAGGCGAGAGAGGAGCCTGGCAGGGGGCACGGGGCAGGGCACCTCCTCCCGCCATCCGGCCGCCCCGTGAGCGGGCCCTGCCCACAGGGTGTGACACTGGCATGTGCCCCGTGGCGGCCCCACTGCCTGGCCAGCTTGCCTCAGCACGAGGCCAACACAGGGGAGGCCGGCGCCCTGGCAGGGCTGCAGAGGCCAGGGTGTGGGCAGAGCACTGCCCCCACACGCGCAGGGGTGACCGCCAGCCGCTGGACGGCTCCGAGTCTAGACCTGCCGCTGCAGCCCCCGGATGGTAGCCAGCGCACTGACTCAGGCTGGGAGCCTCTGGGGAGACGCTGGCCCGCGTGGGTGGTGCACTGCCCACTCTGGGAGCCGGCTCGCGTAGAACGCCGGCAGGCTGCTGTCCCCGCCTCCCGGCTTCATATCCGGCTTCATTTCGAGGCCCTGCCCCAAGCGCGAGTCCATCTCTGCAGGTCCGGCCTGCCGCCTGC
Organism: Galemys pyrenaicus; assembly: GCA_019455555.1. Taxonomy (NCBI): domain Eukaryota; kingdom Metazoa; phylum Chordata; class Mammalia; order Eulipotyphla; family Talpidae; genus Galemys; species Galemys pyrenaicus. Next base: position 1,602,713 of record JAGFMF010012010.1, read on the forward strand.
CCCTTCGCCGGCCGCGGGCGTGTCCTCTGCCGCCACGCTTGCAGGCGGACGCTTCCAGGACCGCGTGACGCCGTCCACGGCCGGCTGGGAGGCCGGGAGGCGCCTCTTGCCGGTGCCCTGAGGCTCTCTGGCTGGGCTGCAGACACGGGCCCCTGCTCTCCGCCTCCCTGGCGTGAACTTTAAGGAGAGAACCCCTGGCCCTGTCAGTGGCGCCGTGGGCGCTGCGGGCGGCCCAGAAAAGCCTCGGCTGCAGGATTCGGCCGTGAGAGTCGCCCTGGCCTCTGGCCAAGGCCCAAGGAAAACCCCGGAGGCTCTGGGGAGGCGGAGGCGGGCGGGGAGCCCCCGCTTCCGCTGTCCACACCACCTCAGGTTGGCGAACAGAGGGCGGGTGGCCTGAGCGGGAGCCGGCAGGAGCCGCAGCTTCACGCTGGAACCACGCGGAGTCTGGTGGGAAACTCCAGCGGCCAGAGCCTCGGGGCTGCGGGCGGGGCCAGGGCTGGGGGCGGGTGTGGGTGTGGACCCCTGGCCGCCCCGTCCTCAGCGCCCGGCCCTGCCCAGGGCCTGGTTCTCCTCGAAGCCAGACCAGTGAGGCGGTGACCGTCCGCCGCCGCCCCCAGTGCGCCCCCGTTTCTCTCGGACCTTGCGGCTCTTCTCAGTGCCCCCCTGCTCCTGGCAGTGGGCAGCGTGCCGGCAGGGCGCCGCGGAAGGCGAGAGTGGCCACGGAGCAGGCCCGGCTGTGGCCAGCGCGAAGGTCGCGGGGCCTCTCGCTGCGGCTCTTGCGCCCGAGACGGCACCCTCCGAAATGGCCGGGCCGCGAGGCCCCCACTGCGCAGGGACAGTGCCGCCTGGTCAGGCCAGAGGGCGGGCGGCCCGGTCCTCAGCGCTGGGCTGGCCCTCAGCCAGGGCCCGGAGCGGGGCGCTGCTGCGGCTCAGCCTGGGGCGGCAGGCCGGTCTCAGCCCCCGGGATCCACCACCTCTGCCCCAGAAGAAACCACCAGACGCTCTGCGCAGCCCGCGGGCGCCAGACTCTGGCGCCTGCCCGGCCCCCTCCCTCCCGCTCTCCCCCTTTCTCCGGTTCCTGGCACCCTGGGCAGCAGCATCTGCTTCCCGGGACCTGACCGGCTCAGCCCGGCCTGGAGGCCCGGAGCCTCCGTTCGCCCCCCACCTGCCCCGGCCTGCACCCCGGGCTGCCCCAACCCACACGCACCCCGGGCCTGTCCCAGCCCCACACCCTGGGCCCCCCAGGCCTTTGTGCACACACCGCTCTGTCTGAGCAGGCCGGGCAGCGCAGGCCCTGGCCAGGCCCCTTGGTCTCGGCGTCCACCCACCGCGCCCGGGGCCTGCGCTGCCCCACACGTTGTCTTCCCGGTTTTCTGCCCGTTTCCTTTACTGAAAACTGCCAAGAGCGGGCCCGGGGTCTGAGTCACACGTGCTGCAGCTGTTCTGTAGCGGGGCCCAGGGAGGGGGCAGTGGCAGGTCCCAGCCGCCCAAGGGGGGGCTGGAGGGGGAGGGCGCAGGACGGGGGCAGGAGGAGCCTGGAGGAGGACGAGGAGCAGATGGGAGAAGCAGCAGCGCAGGCCTCTGGGCCTCGGACCAGCCCGGGTGGGGCAGCCGACACGGCAGCTCTATCCTGGTCTGGGTCTGCTCCTCTGTCCCGGACACACTGGGCCATTTCTGCCCTTTCCCAGGGCCCCCGCGGGGGCCTCAGACGTCGGCAGGTCCTCGGGCCTCGGGGCCCTGCTTCGGGCCAGCCCTGCTCGGCTGGGTGTCGCCCACGAGGGGCGGTCACTGCGGGTGCTCGAGGGGGCGCCGTTCTCCCCCTCTCTGCCGCTCGCGCTGCACCCAAGCTCCTCTCCAGAGGGCTCGCGCTCCGGAGCACGTTCTGTCTCGGCGCGGACGGCAGACCCGTCGGAGCGGCAGGTTCGGGGTTCAGGGGCGGCCCTCTCCCGCCCGGTCACAGTCCCTGGAGCGGACCTGATGCTCGGAGACGTGCGTGGGAGGGAGGACTGCTGTGTGCAGGGCCACCCCGCTCTCGGCGGCCACAGGCCAGGGTGGCCAGGCGCACGGGCGGCGGCACCAGACGCAGGCGCCTCAGCCCCTCTGAACGTGGGTCAGCTGCCAGGACCGCCCAGCCCGGAGGGGACCGTGGCACCCCGTGCCGGCCCAGCTGGGAGCCCGTCGGGGCCTCACGCCGCTGCACCGCGGGGCCGGCCCCCGCCCGGGGCCACCAGACGAAAGCAGGGTGGACACGGGCACACCCGGCTTGGAAGGACGGGGCGCGGGCAGGAGCCGGGCCTGGACCGGCCTGGAGGGCCACGAGGAAGAGCCGTTTTGCCAAATGCACCGCAGCAGGCGCTCGGGGCCGGCAGGGCACGGGAGGGCGGGCGGGGCCTGGCCAGGGCTAGGCTGGGCACGGGAGGCCAGGTGGAGGCCGGGGAGAGTGGCCGGAGGCGGCACTGCACACGCTCTCGTCTCCTGACCTCGTGACCAGGCAGCCCCCAGCAGGAGCCCCGCGGCCCGCGATCGGAGCTCAGGAGGGGCCGCCGGCTGGGCCGGGAGCCACTCTCACCTTGGGCAGCGCGTACTTGGGCAGCTTCATCGGGACGAACTCGTGGCGACGGTAGGACACGTAGTATTTGGTCCGGTTCATTGAGGTCGACTGCAGGAGGGGAGACAGGTCTCAGGCCTGGCTCGCCCCCAGCCAGAGCGCATGAGTGAAACGCCTTGTTAAGCGCAGCCCGTGAAGGCGCCCCACGCCTTCGCTGCTTCTTGCTCTGCCTGAGGGCACAGACTCCTGTCCACCCTGCAGAGCCCCAGGCTAAAAGCCCCTCCACGAAGTCCTGCTCCACCTCCACCAGTGAGAACCAACGCCCTCCCTCGTGCCCTCTCGGCATGTGGCTCCCTGCACGCCCTCTAGTCGGGAGAGTACGTGGGGAGATGCTGGGTGCAGGAAAGCTGGCCCCGGGGATGCTCCAGCGTGACAGATGACTGCCGGCCACCGGGGGGGGACACCGTGAGACAGGAACTCCAGGGAACACCACGAGAGTGTCCCCCAAGGCCGACCACGTGCAGCCACGAGGTCTCACGAGGAACAGCTGGACAGGCACGGGCTGACTCTGGCGGACGCCACGTGTGGGCCTGGCTGTGGCTGAGCCTCGGAAGCCCAGGGAGGGGCCAGACGTCCTCCCGCCCCCCAGGGCTGACCACGAGGGGCGGAGACACCGCCTCACAGCCAGTCACCCCTGAACCCAGACAGAGCATGACGCCGGGCCGGGCTGAGGCCGTGCACAATGCCCTGTGGGACGGGGTTCGCATCCCCGGGGGGCGCCTGTGCTCCCGGGCACCCCCCAGCCAGCACCCCAAGCTCCCCGTGGCCCTCACTGCCCCAGAACAGCCCCGTCCAGACACGGGCCCGGTGCAAGCTGGGGTGCGGGCAGGACACTGGAGGCTGGGGCGCCCCACGCTTGGGACGAGGCGCCACGGAAGCCGGCGTGGCCTCCGCCCACGCTCAGTGGTGTTTGCAGAGAGGGGCCTTGGCAGCTGTGGGAGGGTGTGCCTCGGCTGGACAGAGGGCGGCTGGGCTGCGGCCGCGGCCGGCTGCTTTGGGGGCAAGGGGGTGCCAGGCCCCGCGCAGGGCAGGTGCAGGGCGCAGACCAGGGAGCACCGAGCCAGCACAGACGGCCCAAAGCCTGGCCAGGTCTGCAGGGGACAGCGGGAGGGGGCGGGCTGGCCCTGTGGGGGTGCGTGGAGCCCCCCAGTTCCAGCACCCGAACACCCTGGCGCTGCCACGGGCTTCACCTGGGGGCTGCCAGGGTGAGGGCCGAGACGCGCCTGGGGCACGGGCCTTGGGGGGCATCCCGCGGCACCCCCACAGTCTCCGGCCTGGCGGAAGGGGAGTCCCAGGGGAGGGGCGCTGCCCGGCGCGGTGGGCGGAGCGTGCGGCCGTCCGCTGCTGTGGACAGAGGCCTGGGCCCTGCGTGGTGGTGCGAGGGCACAGCCGCTCCGGGGTCGGGCGCCAGCGGTGGCCCTCGCGGCTCCAGGTCGCTCGCGGGCTGGCCCGACGGCAGGGGCTCCTGCTGGCAGAGGCGGGGGGCCCTTTGGGGGTGCCCAGAGGCCATCAGGGCCGGGCTGGGCTGTGAGCCGCCATGGGGGACCCGGGGTGCAGCGCCGTGGCCAGCCCGACCGGGCAGCCTACCTTGAAGAAGACGTAGTCGTCCTGCACGGTCAGCGAGCCCTGGTCCAGGGGGCCCGCGGCCGGGGCAGCCAGAGTCCTGTCCGAGCAGTTGTGGGCCGGGCAGGTGAGGTAGCGCGTGCCTGCGGGACAGGAGGCGTGAGCAGCCCACGCCCGACGCGCCACCACCCCCCGCCCTGGGCGTGGCCACCCCCCCCCCGCCCTGGGCGTGGCCACCCCTTGGGCCACGGTGTCCTGGGGTCACACCGCCTGCTGCTGAGCGGGGTGCTGCGGCCGCTGGGGATCCCGTCTCACAGCCCCTGAGGCTCAGAGAGGCCGGGCTGTGCTACTGGCCACAGTTTGCTGGCCACACCGGCCACTGGCCACTGTCTGGGCAGGCCCACTCTCAGCAGGCTGGGGTGGCCAGGCTGGGTGTGTCCAGTCCGGCAAACGCCGCGACCCCTCCTGGAGTGTGCAATGCCCTAGGGTGTGGCTGGGCTTCTCGGGGTCCCCCCGCACGGCCCCGCACCCCGCTGGGAAGCCCCGGCTGACCCACGGCCCTGCTGGAGGCGCCCGCAGCCCTCGGCTGGCCTGCCTCACAGACCCAGAGGGTGCGGCCCTCCCACCTGTGGCTGGATCACAGGGTCTCCCCACCTCACCTGCTCACATCCACAGCTGAGGACCGGAGCTGCCTCCCCAGGCCGGCCAGGGGAGAGGGAGGGCCCGGGCAGCTCTGCCCCGGCTGTGGGCGGGGCCCCACACAGGACCACATGAGCTGACAGGGCATCACACCGCCTGGCCAGGCCAGGCCGGGCAGGAGGACACTGCCCCAGTACCCCAGCTGCCCCCGCAGGACGGGAAGGGGCGTCCACGGAAGACCCTGGAGGTGCAGCCGGGCCCTCCAGGGTGGGGATTCGCCCGGTGGCGAGTGCCCAGCCCCCTGAGCCACACCCACGTCCCTGGTCCCTCCGCCTCTCCCGAGGCTGCACCGGGCCCCGCCGGTGGCCAGCAGGGCCAGCACTGGACCTGACCACGGCACCCAGCGGTGTCTGCTGAATGAAGGTATGCTCTGGGCCTTCCAGGCCCCAGCGGGGGTGCCCCTGGCTCCAGAACGTTCCTGATCCGGCAGCAGAGCACCTCCCCAGGAGCAGCCTTCTCCGAGCGGGCAGGGCCCAGCTGGCTCTGGCCACGGCACTGCCTGGGTTGGGCTGACCCGCTTGAAGGGAGAGGCCAGGGGCGCCCCAGGGCTCCGGGCTCAGCGAGTGCAGGTGGGGCTGGACTCCAGGGGGCCTTCGCAGGTGTTCCGGGGCGCAGAGCCCCTGGGTCCCCGTCCCCGTCCCTGTCCCCGCTGGAGCCAGCACACTGCAAGGACCCCAGGCCGCTGGACACGCTGGCCGGGCTGGAGGGGCGGCTGGCCTGGGTGCCTGCGCCTCTGTACTTACCTCCTCCCAGGTCCTGGGCCTCCATGTGGACCAAGTTGGGGTCAGCATCGACCCCAGAAACAGCCCTGCAAGAGAAGGGGTGAGGCTGGCATCTGGAGAGGGGTCCAGCCCTCCTGGGGAGTGCAGGGGGCTGGGGAGTGCAGGGGGCTGGGGCATGCAGGGGGCTGGGGAGTGCAGGGGGCT
>JAGFMF010012010.1:1609010-1625844 GCA_019455555.1 Galemys pyrenaicus
ACTGGGGGGTACAGGGGGCTGGGGAGTGCAGGGGGCTGGGGAGTTGTGGGGGGGACTGGGGAGTGTAGGGGCCTGGGGAGTGCAGGGGGCTGAGGCATGCAGGGGACTGGGGCGTGCAGGGGGCTGGGGCATGCAGGGGGCTGGGGAGTGCAGGGAGCTGGGGACTGCAGGGGGCTGGAGATTGCAGGGGGCTGGGGGGTCCAGGGGGCTGGAGGTGCAGGGGGCTGGGGAGTGCAGGGGACTGGGGAGGTGAGGGCCTTCCTGACTCTGCCCGTTTCCGCTGCAGGACTGGGCAGTGCTGGAGCGACCCAGTCCCTGAGGTGGGAGGAGCGGCCTGGGTTGGCTGAGGAGGCGTGGACCTACAGGTTGTGGGGGGGCCTAGGGCCGCCCCTGTGCTCACCAGAACACGTGGTCCTTGGTCACGCGCTCCTGCAGCAGCGTCCACTTCTTCCCCAGGTCCGTGGACACGTAGAGCTTTGGGAGAAGGAGAGAGACAGAGGCTGGGTCCTCCCGAGGAGCGGCCCTGCCAGGACGGATGCCCCCCGAGGGCCTTGGGGCTGCCCTGTGCTCCACAGGACAGGCCGGCCAGCGGCTGAAGGTCAGCTGAGCTCCGGAGCGGCCGGCTGGGGACCAGAGACATCGGCCGTCCGTGGGGCGGGCAGTGGGCAGGGTCGGGGCGGGGGCCGTGGGGGGCTGGCGCGCTCTGAGCTCATGGCGGGGTCGGCTCTTCGGTCTCATCGCCAAATCCGTGAGGCCTCGTGGGGCCACATGTGGGGCAGGGCTCCAGCCAGGCCACTTGCTCTGTCCCCTGCCCCCAGGACACCGCAGTGGACCATGCCCCCCGCAGCTGCCCCTGCCACAGGGTGTGGGCCGGGAACGGGGGGCAGACGAGGCGCTCGGGGCCTGAGGCAGGAGCGGGCCACAGGTCTGTGTGAGGGGCACGGAAGGGCCCCTGAGACCGGGGCAGAGGGAGGCCGTGGGCGAGGCCAGGGCTCACCCGTGGGCTGGACGGCTCTGCGCACGCCTGCCGGGTGGCCGGCCCCCTGCCCACTCTCAGAGCGATGGTTCAAGGCAATCCCAAGGAGGGACCCAGACGGACCCGGGCTCCCAAGCTCGGCTCGGCTCTCCCTGCAGGGCTGCCTGGGCAGCGTCCCCTCGGCTGTAGGCAGGCCGCGTTCTGCTCCAGAGGGCCGGGCTTGGCGGCCCGCGTGTCCCGTCCCGTGGGCCCACGCTCGCTCCCGTCCCACCCGGAGCCGTTCACGCCCCGAGCCCCGCGTGAGCCTGCAGGCCCGCGGGGTGAGGGCCGCGCCCAGACTGGGGCTCCAGGCTGCTTCGCCCGGCGGGGTGAGTGGGTGGCCCCGTCAGGACACGCGCGGCCGGCTCTGCCCCTGGAGCAGCCCCGCCCAGTGGGACCTCGTCTCCCGGAAGAGGGGGCGCGGGAGGGCTGACGCCCACAGGAGCAGGGCCGTGGCCGCCCCGGCAGAGGCCGCCAGCCGCAGGCCCAGAGCCAGCACTGCCCTCGGTGCGGAGGGCCGTGACGCCCGCAGGTGCGCGACCCCGGCCCGCCTCGCGCCAGGAGCGGCTCTGGGGGTACAGGGCCCACAAAGCGCAACCGCCACTGCCGCTGTTGGGCGCTTCCTCAAATTCCTCCTTCCTCTCGCAGCCTCGGCGAAGCCTGTTCTCACCTCTTCCCTCCCTTCTAGTCACAGGGAAGAACCACGGAAACAGCCGAGATTTCAGCTCTATTAATTTTTCAGGGCACCATAAATTAAAGAGCAATTACAACGCAGTCAATTTCTGCAGGAAAATAAGTCTGCGTGATGGCGCTTTAGTCTAATTGCATGCCAGGCTGAGCAGCCCGGGGCCAGGGAAACGCAGAGACGTTTGTCAGAAGCCGACAAACAGACCGGCAGTGCTGTGGGCAGCGTGACTGGGGCCAGCCAGGAGTCCCCACTGGGGTCCCGGCCCGGGGTGAATCCAACTGGCAGGACGAACCGCCACTCACCCGCGTGTCCATCACCCATGCACCCGCTGGTGCACCCACCCACCCGCCAGCCACCGCCCTCTCCTACCCACCTCCCACCTACCAGCCCCCCGCCCTCTCCCACCCCCACCTGCCAGCCACCACCCTCTCCCACCCTCCACCCCCACCTGCCAGCCCCCGCGTCCACCCTGGCCAGCCAGGGGCAGGGGCCCGCGGGATGAGACCTCGCCTCCTGGCGACAGTCCCGGGAGCCGTGCACCCACCTTGCCCTCCTTGGTGCAGGCCAGGACCTTGTCCTCCTCCTTGGGGTGGAAGATGAGCGCGTCCACGGCGAAGGGCACGGGCTGCCTCTGGAAGCTGGCGCCCTCGTCCGTGCTGAGGAACAGGCTCTGGTCCCTGTCACTGAGCGAGGAGCCCACCAGGATGATCTGAAAGGGCGCAGGCGGCACGGGGCCTGAGCACGGCCGGCGGGCAGCGGGGCCACGGCCCACGCCGCACCGCGTCGGCCAGCGCTGGCCACTCACTCGCCACTCACTCTGCTGCCACCGGGCCCAGCCCAGCACCGCCCCCGCTGTCCAGCCTCCGCAGAGACTGGGGCCCAGGCTCCGACGCCCACCATCGTGTCCATAGTTGTCTCGGGGCGACTGGCGCCCCCAGAGCTCACAGGGAAATGGGGTGGAGGAGGCTGTTCGGGAGAGGCCGCAGCAGGCGGGCGAGTGTGGCCAGCGCCAGGGGCCCCACACGCCAGGCGGCTGAGGGCGAGCCGGGCCTGGGAGGAGCAGAGGGTCCGGCTCCACTGCCTCAGGGACACGCAGAGGTTGGCCCGCGGCCCCAGAAGAGCCCACGTCTGTGCCCACCGAGGTGACCCTGCTTGGAGATAGGTCTGCAGAGGGAACGGTTAGCAATCTCGGGAGGCCCTCTGGCACTTGGGGGGCCCCAAGTCCCACGGCTGGTGTCCCCACAAGGGGGAGGACAGGAGCACGGACACGGAGCAGAAGCTGGGAGGGGTGGCAGCAGGTCCGGGCGCCCCGGCGGAGCCGCCTGCCCTTGGCCCAGCGGCTGGGAGCAGCTTCAGCCATCTGGACCCAGCTCTGCTCACAGCTCGGAGTGCGCGGGGACATGCTGCGTGTGCGGGCCCTGGGGCCGCTGAGCCGCTGCTGCCCCACCAGCGCCCCGCCGCTCGTCCCCGCATCCGAGACGCAGCGGGCGCAGACTTCAAGGCTGCCGGGGGCCGGTCTGCTCTGGGGGGCAGCGGGGCCAGGACGAGGCCCGGGGCAGCTCGGCCAGAGCGCCCACTCTGCAGAGGCCGGGGAGGACAGGGCTCCGTCACGCCCAGGAGAGCGGGGAACCCACACGGTCAGGCCACACCCCCTCTGGATCCTTCGTGATAAGCAAAGAGATGTGGGTCCACCCAGGTGTGGCGGCAGCAGGGAGGGGGACCCAGCACCTGCCGGGCTGAGACAGGGACCGGCTCTGCAAGCCACACCCAGGACTGCGCTTGGACCAATCACCGCTTGGCAAACTTTCCACCAATCAGAGCTGCACTGTGGGACCTCATTTGCATAGAGCAGACCTAGCTCCGCCTCCTCTGCCTATAAAAGCAGCTCCCAGCTGTGCTCCTGGGAGTCTGCCCAGGAGCCCCTTGGGGCTGCATCTCCAGGCGTGCAGCCCCGAAGCACTGGGAAGACGTGGACAAGAACGTTAACACCTCTGCTGTGATACAGCTGGAGCTGGAACCCAGCTGCGGTAGCTTGACCGGACCTGGGTATGGCGCTGGCAGGACCCACCCCAGCTTCCTGTCCATTCAGCCGAGCTGCCACGTTGCCTCTGCCTTGCAGGAAGGCGGGAACGGCCAGCCACGCGCAGAACCCACAGCGGGTCTCAGGGACACACACTATCAGGGTACACGCACACTATCAGGCCACAAACTATCGGGGCGCAAATTTCAGGGTGCACACTATGGGGTGCACACTACCTGGTGTGTGGTCTCAGGCACACACTATCGGGGTGCACGCTATCGGGGCGCACACTACTGGTGCGTGTTCTCAGGGGTGCATACTGTTGGTGCGCACACTATCGGGGTGCATGCTATCGGGGCACACTACTGGTGCGTGCTCTCGGGTGCACACCACCAGGGTGGCCTGTGCTGCCGACTCCCTGACTGGCCAGGCACCCCCTCCCCTCCCCCAGCCGCCCCAGGTGCAGCCCAGCTCCAGCTCGGCCTGGCCCTCCCTCCGGAGGAGCACAGCGGGACAGGACAAGGGGTCCTCCCGGGGAGGTGGCCTCTCCCCGTCTCTCCCTCGTTTATTTCCGTCACACAAACTCATGAATATTTATTCGCGCTCCGACTCGCCCTTCAGTGCTGCTGTTTGTTTGTTCATGCTCAGTGGTGGCTCCGCTCTGGCCACTGGGCTCTCTGTCCAGCTCCTGTGCCCAGAAATCGCCGTCCCCCCTCTGCACGCTCTGCAGGGCCCTGGCTCCCCGCTGCCCTCTGGGCAGCCCCCTTGTCCCAGCTCCCTCGTCCCGATGGGGAAGCCCAAAACGCCCTCACCAGGTGCGCCTCCCGGTGTACTGTCCGAAGCCACTGGGACGCAGCCAGTGTCCCCCTCCCATGCCGGGCCAGCCCCCCCCCCAGAGCCCCCCAGAGCCCCCGCCCCTCCGTGCTGCAGCATCTGCTTGCCGTGGGGCTGTCAGTCATCCCGGCCGGCAGATGCAGAAGGACGGGCGAGGCCGGCAGGGCACCCCCGAGGGAACCGTTCGCTTCTCTCCCTTGGGAGGAAATGTCCTAAGCAGAGCGAAGTTGCCGAGAGCAGAGTCATCACAAGCGGTTCGCTGTCCTCCTCACCGCCGCTTGCGCCCTCCGCGGGGGCTCGCCCGCCTGTCCCCTCCCCTCCACAGTTGCCAGAGGCAGGTTAAGCCGCGATTTAGGTCTGCACCGGGCTTTGTGGAGCCAGGCGGGGCAGCATCAGGCACAGGGCAGAAAGGGGGGCTTCCCAGGGGAGGCGGCACCGGGAGCCGTGAGGTGGACACGGGTGGAAGCTAGCGAGTAGACCGGACCGGCAGAGCATCTCAGCAGAGCGGTCAGCGTGACCAGAGCCCCGTGAGCAGCCCGCCCCGCTGCCCCAGGCCCTCCCCGCGTCAGCCTCAGCAGCGCCCGGTGTGCTTCTCCAGGAATGGTGTCCGCTGGCTGCAAAGCTTGGAGGGACCCAGGCCACTGGGCAGCTCGGAATCTAACTCTGACCTCCAAGCGACACACGTGCCATGTCTGGCACAATTAAGCTGCTCCTTTGCAACTTCCTGAGACCGACCTTTGTGCTACGTCAGCCAGACTAGAGGTCTCTCACTTATGTTGGTGCCCTGCTCTGCGAGTGCCCCCAGCGCAGCTTAGGCTGTTGACGTTCTTCTTCCCCTTGTTATCTGCTTGCCCACCCCCGCCTCATCCCCCAGGAGCCTTTCAGAGGCGACCTCCTCCAGGAAGCCCTCCCTGATACACACCCTCTGACAGTTCTTCTAAGCCCTCCGTGCCCTTGGCCAGCACTATATTCACTAGCTGGCCCCGGTGTTCTCGCTGCGTCTGTCTTGCCCTCAAGACCAGGAGCTGCCGTGTCTGTCACTGTCACAGCACAGCAGGCACGGGGCTGGCCCCAGCACACCGTGTCCCCACACCGGTGTCGTGCTCGTCCATGGATACGGGCCCTGGGTCCTGGGTGGCCCTCCCAGGCGAGGGCCCAGACCTGTGATGAGAACCCAAGAAGGGGGTGGGCCTGTGGAAGCGGGGCTGGCCAGGGCCCCGCCGCAGGGAGGGGGCTGTCCAGTTTTGGGGGGTATAGCCCAGACAGAAGGCCGACGAGGAGAGGATCGCTGGTGCCAAGAAAACAAAGCAGTTAGCCCTCCCCCAGCAGAGGCTGCCAGCTCGTCGCCCAAATCGGGAGCGGCTATTTTAAAGGGTGTATTTTTACCGCTTGCTATTTCGGGGTGCATATGGCGCCGGCCGGCTCCGAGGCACGAGTCGGGCTGTTCTGAAGTCAGGCGAGGCGCTGGCAGGGCTGCCTGACGGCCCCTCCGTGGGTGGCCAGCACAGAGCGCAAACCCGGGGTGCTGCTCGGAGAGCCGGGGACCCCCAGACGGCAGCAGAGCCTGAACCCACACTCAGGCCCACCTCGCGGGGCACACCGGGTGGCCCCAACCACCAGCTGCTGACCTGCTGGCTGGGGCGGGGGCTGCTCGCCGGAACCACAGCCGTTCCGCTGGGTCATAATCCACAGTTTCTAAGGGAGCCCGAGGCAGGTGGTGGGCTGGGCAGGGGCCCACAGGCTGGACGCTGCCCCTCGGCCCTCAGGCCGCCTCCCCCTCTCCTCCAAAGCAGTGCCGTGCCCCTCCCCCTCGGCTCACAGCGAAGCCCCCACAGCTCACAGCCACCGAGTCAAAACCAAAACAGACAGCGAGAAGCGCGGCCCAGCTCTGCCGGCTGTGTCAGCAGCCCGCGAGGGCCAGGCGGGGTTATTCTTAGTCTGCCTTCCTTCCGCGAGCCGGCCAGAGAGGCCCACGCAGCCAGGACCGCCGCCCTCTGGAGCCGCCTTCCTGTTTAAGGCCCAATTGCCCGGGCTATTCCTGGCCGGCCAGATGTGCCCAGCTGGGGACACAGCGCCCGCTCCGGTGCCAGAGAGGCCGACAGCAGGGACAAACAAGTGCAGCGGCGTCCACCCCCGCAGCTCAAATTAGAGCCTACTCCCGCGTGAGTCACGAGCGCGAAAATAGCTCCGGAGACAGCATCTCTGGGTGTGTGGGCTCCGGGCCGGCGCCAGCCCGGGAAATGCCCCGCAGGATGGCTCTGAGCCGCCACCTGGGCAAGCGCGGCCGCCCCACCCCAGCAGCAGCCTCTGTGCCGACCAGAAGCACCAGCCCCGGGGCCTGCAGCTCGCAGGGCCGCCTTTGTCTGCTTTCTCGGGCCTCGGAGTTTACCGGAGAAGTCGTGCTGTCGGGACGGTGTCCCGTGGACCCACAGCCAGTCCCTGCTTGGAGCCTTCGGCCTCCCCGCCTGCTCCCGAGTCTGCCTTGTGACTCCCCAGCCCAGCTCCAGCCCCCCAGCGGCCCCTGCTCCTAGGGCCCACACACCCTCGTGCCCGCACACCCTCATGCCTGCCTCACGCAGCTCTCACTGTGCCCAGGACCCAGGGCCGGCTTCTTTCTCACTAGTGACAGTCAGATCCTGAGGGCCTGAGGCCGCTAGGAGGTGGCAGTGGTGTCCTGCTGGCACGACAGGCGTGAGGGCCGAGCAGGTGGCAGGGCCTCCAGGCTGGCGCGGGGCTGGCCCAGCCAGCTGCTGACGGAGCTGTGGCCTTGGGGCCGGACGCCGGTCCCTTGAGGCCCACACTGAGGCTGAGGTCGTGAGGGGCACCAGGCAGAGGGAGGGGCAGGGCTGGTGTAGGGGTCAGCCTAGCAGCGCAGGCGTGCGGGGTCCTGGGGGGGGGGGGTGAGCCTGCCCTGGGCATGGACAGTGAGAAGAGCCGACCAGGGTGCAGACCAGGGCACCCCCAGGGGATTTGATGCAGAGAGCAAGGAGGGGCTCTGGGGTAAAGGAGGGGTGTCTCTGCCTGACCTCCCTTCTCCTCTCCTCACCTCCAGTACCTGGACGGGCTCCGCCACCTGTGCCTCCTGCCTCAGGACTCGCCTGGCGGCTTCTCTGGCCGCTGCCCAACGTCACCTCCCTGCCCGCTCACTGTGCTCGGCGCCCCGGCCGTGTCCCGGGGCCTGAGAGTGCCGCCCTCTCCCGAGGACCGACGCGGCCTTCCCAGAGGCCGGCAGGGACAGAAGAGAAGCTCAGGTCTCCCACGGCTCCCCCGGGCCTGGCGTACAGCTGAGGTCACTGGCTGGGGACTTCCTGTCTCCTGGTGTCGGCAGCGCCTCTGGCCTTCACCCGGGCTCCAACAAGCACATGAGCCTTATCCATCCGTTGCCATTCACCCATCCATCGTCATCCACAAGTCCTTCCTCCCTGTCCCCATCACCAACCAACACCCCTCCATCCTTCATCCATCATCATTCATTCTTCAGCTACCCTTCGTCATCCATCCACCCATCCATCATCCATCATCCATCCATCCATCATCCATCCATCCATCATCCATCCACCCATCCATCATCCATCCACCCATCCATCCACCCATCCATCATCCATCATTCATCCATCATCCATCCATCATCCATCCATCCATTCATCATCCATCCATCCATCATCCATCCATCCATCCATCCATTCATCTATAATCCATCATCCATCATCCATCCATCACCCGTCATCCATCCATCCGTCATCCATACATCCATCTATAATCCATCATCCATCCATCCATCTATAATCCATCATCCATCATCCATCCATCACCCGTCATCCATCCATCCATCATCCATCATCCATCCATCCATCCATCTATAATCCATCATCCATCCATCCATCCATCTATAATCCATCATCCATCATCCATCCACCATCCATCATCCATCATCCTCCATCATCCATCATCCATCCTTCATCCATCCAACATTCCTCCTCCCTCCATTCACCCTCTGTCCATCAGTCTGTTGGAAACTGCTCTGGGGAGAGTGTGGGGGCTCACAGGAAGGGGGAACTGAGCCTTGAGCCCTGTGCACGTTTTAGGTGCCTGCTGTTCGCATCCCAGGCAGCCCAGCTCCTGAGTCCACCCTCCTCGGTGTGGGTACCACGGCTGTGTCTGGTCTGGTCTCCACACAGACTTGAGCTGCCCCAGTAGAGGTGGTCAGGACGGGAGTGGCTACCACGGGTGCCTCCTGTGTGCCCAGCGCTGGGCTCTGCCCTGGCATGCGCATGCTCACTTTCTCCCCAGCGCAGCAGTGAGGCGCACGTTCTGGCTTTTGCTTTGTAAGCAAACCTGGATGCCGAGGTAACCCGCCACCCCCATGGCCCTCACCCACCTGGATGCCGAGGCCCAACCTGCCGGATGCCCAGCACGACTCGGCAAGCGGCCACCCCACCGCAATCACGGAGCTGACCACCAGGCAGGTGTCACCGCCACTGCCCACTGCCAAAGGCCGGACGCGTGCCCAGAGCCAGCGCAGCCGGGGCGGGGCCGGTGCCTCATGGGCGGGGCGCTGGAGACCCTACGGCCGCAGAGGCGAGGCCTTTCTATGCAAAATGGCTGTCTCCAGAGTCCTCCCCCGACCCACCGACGGCACTGACGGTTTGTCGTGGTGTCTGCGAACGCGCCTGCAGGCCCTCCCCGCGGTGTGCGGGCGCTGCTTCTCCACGGGGCTCGGGAGCCTGGGGACGCGGCTTAGCGGTGTCTTTGGGGACACTGCGGGGGGGCTGGACGGCTGGGCGAGTGGCCAATGTGGACTCCCGGGAGGTGGGGACGGCTGTCTCCAGGCAGCTGCACGGCGGTGCCATCACATGGGGCACGGCGGGTGCCCTGGCGGGCAGAGGCCACAGTGTCCAGGGCTCCCTCTCCGCGCTGCTGGCCAGAGGCAGGTGTGACCGCCGCGGCCGCCCAGCCTGGAGCTGCCTCAGCCCCTGGTCTGGGGTGTTCAGAGCTGGCAGTGGCCGGGCCACGGGCCAGAGACAGTGTCGGGTGTGCGTGCAGCTGCGGTCAGCTGAGCGTGACGCCCCAAGCAGGGCGCGGGCCCCTTCAACTAGGAGAGGACGTGGAAGCTACGGCCGGCAACCTGGACAAGGCTCGCGGGGCGCGCGGGTCCAGGGACAGGCACGGCCCCCGCCACATGTGCCCACGCAGCGCCGGCTCACTGGACACCCCGCGCCCCACGTCTCCCCTGCGGGCTTTGGCTGCCGTCCCTGCCCAGACGGCCACAGCACCGGCCCGGCCAGCTCCTTTGCCGCACGGCCGGTGCCCCTCGCACCAGAGACGGACGGGGCACACGCGGCCTCCCGGCCCGTCCCTGCCTGCGGAGCCCCAGGCTTGGAGTCCCCGGCGCGGGGCGGAGCTGCCCCCGGCTCGCTGTGGAGGATGCGGCGGGCCCGGGGCGGCATGGGGCGAGCGCTGTGGCCCTGCAAGGCCTGGCCCACCACAGGAGGCCCTAGACGCCCAGGGCGCGAGGCCGCCCGGCAGGCCCATGCGAAGGCAGGGGCACGTGGGGACAGCAAGAGGCCACGGACATGAGTGGACAGCGGGGGGCAGCTGGCCAGCACCAGGGGTCTGCGAGCCTGCCCCGCCCGGGGGCAGCAGCGGGCGGCCTGGCCTGGAGGCCCTGCCGACGCAGCCTTTCATGGACGGGCTGGGAAGGAGCGGTCTGCAGAGAGGACCAGGCCGGGGAGGCCACCGGCCAGAGGCAGAGGGCGCGAGGCTCGAGCCGTAGGGGAGGACGGGGTGTCCTCTTGGCCACGTCCACCGTCACCGGGAGGCAGCGCATCTTCCAGTGGCTGGGCCGGCCTGAGGGTCTGGCCCAGAGCGAGCCCCCAGCAGAACCCGTGAGCAGGGCGAGCGGACCGGTCCCGGCTGCGGGGGCGTCTGTCCCGAGCATTCTTCTCTCCTGCCGCGAAGGTGTCGGCTCATGAAGTGCTGGGAGAGGCCCGCAGGGGCCTCCGGCTCTGGGCATGGCGTGGACAGCGGGACGAGGCCTCGGCTCCCAGAGGGGAAGTCTGGCACTTGCCCCAGGACCCGGCCGCAGCCCTCAAAGCGGGGCCTGGCCGCACCCCTCACAGTCGCAGTGCAGGGCTGCTGCCCTGGGGAGGGGGCGGGGCCCTCCCAGCGGGAACTGCCGCTGGGTGCGCTGGGCAGCGGGGGCCCAGTGGCCACCAGTGACCGCCTCGGTGGTGGCTCCTGGCCGAGGACACATGAGGACCCGGCGCTCAGCCGCCAGGCAGCCTCTGTGCAGGAGCCACCCACCGCGCGCTTCCGGGAACATGGTTTCCACATGGCTGGTTCTAAACCAAGTAATTAAGTGGTTTTACAGTCAGTTTTTAAATAAGCTCTTCAAGTTCTGAGTGCCGAGCCGTCCTGGTAGCAGCCAGCCGTTCTGTTTCGTGGCTGCCGCCACGGATCTCGTAATTAAGCAGAAACCCCCGGGACACAGCCACTTTGCAGAGCTCACTGCCCGGCCTGGAGCCGCCTGAGCAGCGGAGGGGGGAGCCTGGGAGGGTGGAGTTGGCACCTCGAGCAGGCAGCTCACGCCTGAGGAGCTGGCCAGAAACTCCGCAGTCCAAGGCAGAGGGATGCCCAGAACCATGTGTGTGTCTGTGTGTGCGCATGTGTGCATAGGTGTGTGTGTGCCTTGTGCATGTACGTGTGCATTGTATGTGTGCACATACATGTGCGTGTGCGCATTGTGTGTGTGCACATGCATGTGTGCCTACGTGTGTGACCGTGTGTCTCTGTGTGCATTGTGTGCATGTGGGAGTGTGTCTCTGTGTGTGCATTGTGTGTTTGCATGTCTGTGGGTGTGTGCCTTAAATGTGTGTGCACGTGTGTTTCCGCGTGCCTGCATGTGTGGGCATGTGTCTCTGTGTGCATGTGCATGCACGTGTGAGTGTGCCTGTCTGTGTGCGCTGTGTCTGTGCGTGTGTGTGTGGGCATGTGTGCGTGCATGCGGCTGTCTGTGTGAGTGTGTCGTGTGCGTGTGTGCATGTGTGTGTGTGCGTGTGGACCGGTGAATGGCTGGCACCTGTCAAACACCCACCTGATTCTGAGCCCCAGGGAGGTGACAACACAGTCGGTCAGCGGCACTCGAGCTGCTCGGCTCCTGGGGCCACGGCCGTGATGGCTCCGGGGCTGCTCCAAGGGCTGTTCCCAGCAGCCTCGCGGGGGGCGGCCGCTGCCCTAACCCAGAGCGCTGCTGCGTGTCCGCGTGGCTCTCGGAGAGGCGCCGACTGAGACGCTCCCCTTGAGGACGAGGTTGGGCCCTTTCCTTCGTGCGCCCAGGTGAGCGAGTGCCTGCGGCTGCCCATCCTGTCCCGGCCTCACGGGCGCCGCCCACCAGCCGGAGTCCTCACGCAGCCCGAGAGCGGCCTGCGGGGGCACACCAGGAAGCTGCCCCAAGCGCAGGACTCGTGGGCCGGGCACCAAACGTCCGAACCCACCTCCTGCCGGACGCCTGGGCGGTACTGCCCGCCACTGAGAAGGAAGAGGAACCAGGACAGGGAGCGGCGGGACCCGCTGACCACGCAGTAAGTGCTGCGTCCAGGGCGCCCATGGTGCCCACGGAGCCCGTGACGCCCAGGCACTGAGCAGCAGTGCTCCGGCCAGACGGGCGGGGCCGTCACTGGCCGGGCACAGCGGACACTGGGGAAAGGAGCCTGGAAAGCGGGCCCAGCCTCGCCCCGCGTGCCCACGGGAGCCACAGCTTTGTAGACGTCAGTCTGCCCCACCCCGTGCGGTCCCGAGACTCCAGCAGCCACAGCCATCGGCGGCCGGTCAGGGGACGGTGGCAGGGAGGCTGGTGCTGGCCCCGGGCCCTCTGCTCTCAGCTTCATGCTGTGGTTGACTCGCTCCCCAGGAAAGCTCAGGGCCGCATGGATGACCACAGGGCTGGACAGCAGAAGAGGGCAGCCCTGCCGTTTAGTCAGGCCATCAAGGACACCCAGCCGCACTGGGGATGAGACGCCCCGATGGGGCAAGACAGGTGTGAGGGCCGGGCCAGGAGGGGCGCCCTGGCCAGCAGCCTCAGCCTCAGGCGGCGTTGCCCAGCCGTGCCTGTGAGGCTGTGCCCGCCCTCGCCGACCGCCAGCTGCACCCGAGGCAAGAGAAGGGCAGCCTCGTCCCTCTGTGGCCGCTGAAGTGACCACCTGCGGCCACCTGCAGGCAACACAGGACTCGCACGGCCCTCACGGTCAGCGCTGCCCCCGCCAGCAGGAGGCCGAGGCCCGGGGCGCTCTCCCTGCGCTTGGCGCCCGCCCGGCCCCTGCCCAGGTCTCGTCCTGGAGGCCGGACACCCGCAGGCCGGACTCGGCGCTGGCGCTTCGGCACCACCAGGGGCGGACCAGGGCCTGGCGGAACTCGGTGCGGCGACACTGAGAAAAGGAGCTCACGAAAGACGCCCCAGGCGGGTGGCAGGAGGGAGGCCGACAGACCCTCCTCTGCACCCCCAACAGGCACCCGCGCGGGGTGACGGGCCCCCTTGGCCTCCTCCGCAGCGGTCCTGAGAGGGCGGGTCTAGACAAGACAGTGTCACTCACCTCAAACACGGCGGCTCTGGGACAGGCGCCCGCCCGCTCCGCTGGCACTGGCGCTGCTGCTGACTGCAGCGCGCCCCCGTGGCCGCCGGCGTCCGCCTCGCGAGCCCCGCGCCTGCCAGCCTTCTGCTGGGCGAGGCGGCGAAGGCCCCGGGACCCAGGCTCGTCTTAGCCACGCACCTCTCGCCGCACGCCTCTTGGAGGCGAGACGGCGGCCCCGAGGGCGGGAGCCCTGAAGGGGCCCGGGCTCTCCGGTGGCCCAGCGCAGATGCCAGGGGCTGTGGCTTCCACGGTGGCCGCGCCTGGTGGCGGTGGCGGGCGGCGGGTCCCAGGACACGGCCCCTCTCCTCCCACTCCGCGTCTTCCGCATAGCCAGGCCTGACCCACGGGAGGTATGAGGCGAGTCCTTCCAGGCAAGGAAACCCACCTGCACACCTGCTCGCCTGCACACCTGTGCTCACCTGCACACCTGCTCACCTGCTCGCCTGCACACCTGCACACCTGTGCTCACCTGCACACCTGCTCATTTGAACACCTACTCACCTACACACCTCCTTGCCTACACACCAACACACCTGTGCTCGCCTGCTCACCTACACACTTGCTCACCTGCACACCTGCTCATTTGATCACCTGCACACTTATTCACCTACACACCTGCACACCTGTGCTCACCTGCACACCTACACACCTGCTCACCTACATACCTGCACACCTATACTCGCCTACACACCTGCCCACCTGTACATCTGCTTACCTGCTCACCTGCTCATTTGAACACCTGCTCACCTGCACACCTGTGCTTATCTGCACACCTGCTCATTTGAACACCGGCACACCTGCTTGCCTGCTCACCTCTCGCTTACACATTTGCTCACTTGCACACCGGCTCATCTGCACGCCTCCTCACCTGCACACCTACAGGCCGCTCCCACTTTCAGTGCGCGAATGTCCCAGGGCCGCAGAGGCAGAGCCCCGGTGCCTGAATCCCGCACATCGTGAAGAGCTTTGGCCAGCTGCCCCCGCAGCGCCCGAGGGAGACGCTCGCTGTCCGGTGTCGGGCCCTGGGTCTTCCTGTGCGCGTACGGCAGAATCCTCCTCTGCCCCTGAGGCGCAGTCCTCACCTCAGTAACGGAAGGACGTGCCAAGTGGACGCAGGAGCACACAGACCTCCAGGCGGACACCTGCAGCGGCAAACCGTGAGGTGACAGTCCCCAAGGCGCGGCCGAGGAGGGGTGCAGTCACGTCCTCCGGCACAGCGGCTCCGCGGGCCACGGCCAGCCAGCAGCAAGCAGAACCGCCGGCCAGCCCACAGCAGGATCTGCCAGCAGCCTGTCCTTTCCAAATTTAAAATAGTAACTGGGGTCGCCGGAGACAGTTCACGGAGCCCACGGAAACAACGATCGGGACCGTTGCCGCGCAGGCCAGAGGCGGTGAAGCGAGCGGGACCGGCAGGGCTGGAGGGCAGGCAGCAGGCGGTGGGGGGGCCCAGAGCCTCCGCCCGAAAGGCCGCACTGCCCGCCCGGCCGCAGAAAGGCCCCGCTCCTCCCGCAGCCACGGGCAGAACGGCCCCTCGGGGCTCAGAGTCCCAAGCCTGACACACGAGAACAGAGATGCAGTCGCTGTGCACAGTGCCCCAGATAACAGATAAGCAGACGCTCGGCAGGGGCAGCAGCCACAGCAGGCCCGGCCATCGCAGAGGCCACCCCGCCCCCACCCCTGGCCATCCACGGACACCCGGCCATCGTGGGTGCGGCCCCAAGGACAGCCCCGGGGGCTCCTGAGAAGCCGCACTGGCAGGTGCCGAGCCGACAGGGCCGCTTCCCTCGCAGGCTCCCGGGGCGACACACCCGGCCTTGCCCAGGTCCTGGGGCCCCAACCCCCAGTGGGCGGCTCTCCCGCCATCCCGAAGGCCAGGACATGGAGGGCCCAGCACTGGTGGCCAGGCGGCCAGCCCAGGCTCCGGGGGCCAGGACAGGGCGTGGGGCATCCATCCCTCCGCCTCCTGCGGCAGCAGAAGCTGAGTCGGGAGCGGGCGCTGAGACCACTCACCCCCGCGGCAGGAGGGGGGCGGGGGCGGTCCTGGGCCCCCTCGCCATGGACGGGCAGTGCGGCTCGGAAGCCGGAGTGCACACAACTCAGGGCCTGCCTGGAGCCCGGCACCCCTGGGCCCCTGGCCTGGAGCAGTGGGCGGGGTCTGATGCCTCCGCAGAGAGAACAGGACTCCAGGGCCGTGGAGGGGCGGTGCGCGCCCCCCTTCCCTCTCAGGTGCGGCCCCGCCTGGCCTCTCTGGCCCCGGCCTCCAGTCCCAACATGGAACATTCACCCCCTCCCTCCTGGGGTGGGCAGAGTCAGCGGGGTGTTGCTCAGGCTCGGGGGCCAGGGCTGCTTCCTCCAGGAGAGGCCCTGGGGCACAGCTCCTGGGGGCCTTGCTCCTCAGTCTTCACAGCCTGGCCTTCAAGTGAGCAAACAGCAAAGGGAGCCCCCGGCCAGATCGGAGGCGCCATGAATACGTATGAGCCCCTCAGTTACCAAGCAGCCAGCCCTTCCAGGAGGAGGGCCTGCTAATTCCCCACCACACACTTACATTCAAATCAGTTATTAGCTGGCCTGGGGCATCGCTGCAGAAGGTCATGTTTTCGGTTAACGTCTCTTCTTAATAAGCCAGGCAGTTCCCACGGGGCGTCCCCCCTCCGCCTCCTCCCAGTCTCCTGATGAAGAGACCCCTGGCGCTTCCCTTACAAGGCCCCTCCAGCCTCTGGCTCCACCCCTGCTCCCCCACACCCACACGAAGTCCCAGACCTGCGCCTCCTGCCGCCTGCCCCCCACCGGGGGAAGCAGGGCCACGTCCCAGGCCCCGCACTGCAGCTGGGGTGCTCTCCAGCCACAAACGGAACCTCCTTCCTGGAAACGTCCCTCAGGAGCGCCAAACCAGCCCTCGAAGTCCCGCAGCTGGTTCCGCCTCACACCTGAGGACGAGGGACGGCACGGCGTGAGCCCTGAGGCACCGAGGCCGCAGCTCCGCGCGAGCCAAGTCCAGATCTCCCGCGCCCACGGTCCCGGCCCCTGCAGTGGCCAGGCCCAGTGGCCAGGTCCAGGACGGGCCCCAGCCCTGCCTCACGCGGAGGGCCCTGAGAGAGGTGGCTGGCGCCCTCAGGCTGCCCCGCTGGCCAGCGCTCCCTTCCAAGCCCCTGACCTGGCGCTGGGGCCGGGCCAAGGGGCGCTGGAGCCGGACAGGAGGCGGTGCCAGGCCCGGCAAGCCCACCGGCGTGTTCACGGCCTCAGCAGCCGGCAACTGTGGCCCCAAAGCTCCAGCTCGCGGCTCCTGGGGGCTCGTGGCTTTCGAGAGTGTCTGCTGGGGCGCGGGCCAGGGGGACAGTGCCTGGCCAAGTGTGTGCGCCCGGCGTGCGGGGGGGCAGCGGACCCAGCTCTCCCCGCGGGTCACACGCCGTGGGTGTCAGGCGGCGACGGCCAGCTGAGCGCGGCTCAGCTGCCCGGGAAGCGGCCGGCCGGGGGAGGAAGCCGCGCCCCGACAGCGCGAGCCACAGACACGGCCGAGGGGGACACGTGGCTGGAAAGGCCCCGGGTCTGGCTGCACCTCTGGCCAGGCAGGCGGCTCCGGGGGCAGGTGCGGCGGGGGCTGCAGGAGGGGGGCTGCTGATGTCAGGGGCTGGTGGTGGTGGGGGCTGCTA
>JAGFMF010012010.1:1626158-1640836 GCA_019455555.1 Galemys pyrenaicus
TGGCAGGGGGGGCTGCTATGTTGGGGGACTGCTGGTGATGGGGGCTGCTGATGTCAGGGGCTGCTGGCAGGGGGAGCTGCTATGTTGGGGGGCTGCTGATGTCGGGGGCTGCTGGTGATGGGGCTGCTATGTTGGGGGCTGCTGGTGACGAGGGGCTGCTGATGTCAGGGGCTTCTATGTTGGGGGGCTGCTGGCGGTGGGGGGCACAGTGACTCCTCAGTGCGGCGTGCTCGGGCTCCTACCTGGACCTGTGGCCGCTCTGCGGGACAGTTTCGAGGGGTTCGAGCCCTGCTCCCGGACCCCCCTTGCCCTCCATGGCTTCACCTCTCCAAGACGAGAGCCGTCCAGGACCCCGTGGCAGGAGCTGGGGCGAGGAGGAAATCCTACGCTGGGCTCAGCTGTCCCTTGGGGACACGGGGGTGAGACCCGAGCACACCCCAGAACACTGGCCAGCCGCCCTTCCAAGCCCCTGACCTGGCACTGGGGCTGGGGCCGGGGCCGCTGGCCTGAGGCTGCACTCCGGCCGAGGGCCAAAACCAGCCGTCCGGGCCGCCCTGGAACAGCGTGAGAAACCGCAGGCGGCCGGCGCTCCGCTCAGAGAGCGCGGCGGGGGCTCGTGCCCACGTGAGGAGAGGCGTCAGCCACCGCACCTGCTGTCGCCCACCACGCCCGAGGGGTGGGGCGCCCGCGACCTGCCCCCCGCAGGCAGCCCCGCGGCAGGGCACAGCCCCTGAACACGGAACACAGACCGGGGGCCGCCCCACCCGCGGCCTGACCTCAAGGGCGCTGCTTTCCCGGGCGGCTCAGCCAGAGGCCCCCGCAAACCGCAGGCGCGTGGCCCTGAGGTGCTGGCGCGGACCCCAGGCCCCGCCAGCTGCACCCACCCTCCGACCCAGCCCGCACCCGTGGGGGGCCCGGCGTGCGCCCTTCACGGCCCTGCGCCCGCCGCCTCTCTTCCCGGCCCTCCTCTGGCAGCCCCGGAGGCCTCTGACCAGAGCACCATGCTCCAGCGCGAGGCAGGCCAGCCCCAGCCCCGGCGGGGCGCCCCGGTCTCTGGGGCCAGCCCGGCCTTTGTCCTGAGGCCCGCGCCCTCCCAGGGCCGCGAACAGCCACGAGACGGCCACGCTGGGGACTCCACGCCTACGTCCAGGGCTGCCGTCGCGGGTCCTGGAACCTGCTGCGCCCCCATACCCGTGCGGTCGCCCCAGCCGGGCCCCAGGGCGCCCCCCACAAGGTCTCCCCGGCCTCTCTCCCGCCCGCCTGGGGCTGGCCGGCCCCCCAGATGAGCTTAGCGTGACTCCGTGTGGCTGAACTTCCCTCACTGAGTGCAGCCTTAAGACCAAGTCCGCACTGTCCGTGCCACAGATGGACACCAGGGAGAGGACACGAGGAGGCACCAAGTACGACCTGGGTCTCCCGGTCTCCACCTCCCGAGCTCCTTCCATCCTCAAGGGCTGCTGCTGACAGGCAAAACCATCAAAGCCACCTCTGCCGCGGACGAAGCTGGCTGGTCTCAGGTCGGCTCCTTGCCCTCTCTGGACTTCAGGGCCAACAGCCTCAAAGTCGGGACACCAGCACCGTGTCTTGGGGTGCTTCTGCATATTGGAACTAACAGCACGCTGAGACTATAGTATGTTTCTGGTAATTTCAAAAAGGGCTATATCATTATCTAAATCACAGACTAATTGAAGCCATTAAAATACTTACAAAGCATTCCTGATAATGTGGAGAAACACTTATATAATGAAAATTCAGAGTAAAATGTCTTAATTACATCATAAAGATTCAGAGAGGGCCTCCCTGGTGGCGCAGTGGGTTGGGCAATGCACTAGGAAGCAGACCGCAGCCACTGCAGCTCGAGTTCGATACCTGCCGCCGGCCAGGGAGGGGACCCACATGGCACAGCAGACCTCTCCTGCCTCCCCGCTGCTCCCCTCAGCAGTGTGCTTCCGTTGATCTGCCTGTTCTGCTCCCGCTCTCTGTGGTGAATCCTCTCACCCCCCCACACCTCTGGCCTGTACCCCAGCTCTTGTGTGCGTAAATAAATAAATCTAAAAAAAAAAAAGATTCAGAGAAAAAGACGAGAGAGGAAGCTACCCAACAGAGGCCGCTGCCGTGCAGGGGACTCGCAGACGGCGAGTCGCCCGGCAGCAGGCGGCACTGCGGAGGTGGGGCTCAGCACCTGGGCCCTGGGGGTTCTGGCAGCAGGGTGCACAGCAGGCTCGGGAGGGCCTGGCCAGAGCGCCCAAGGGCACGAGCCAAGTGGCCCAGAGGCTAGTTCGGTCAGCACCACGGACAGCACCAGCAGCCAGGCGGTCCAGAGGGTCCCCTGCCCTGTGGAGAGGGCAGGTGGGCCTGCTGGCTCAAGGCCAGACCCAGCGAGCACAAGGCAGGCTCCCCAACACCACAGTGGGGGCGCCCCACCCCATGTCAGTCTAGCCAGAGGATGACCACGCCTGCGCTTGCGTGGGGAGGTCTGCGAAGTGTTTGATCGGGACGGACGGAGAGACGAGCAGTGCATGGCTGGGGCGGCGGTGAGCACCAAGGCCCCTGAGCCTCGCCGGGCCAGACACGGGAGCAGCGAGACGCTACCTAGCTGAGGCCGCTTTACACCGGCGAACAGACGCGTGAGGTTTACGTTAGCTGCGCCTTTTACAGGAAATACAAAATGAAGTGGATTCCAGAACCAAAGACATGTTGAGCCAAACACGCTTTGTTCCTTTTATAACCGGGGACCCAGAGCGGCCACCTGTTCGCCCACGGCCACTGTCCAGTCACGGAGCGAACCAGGTGGCTCCTGGCCCAGGGCCCTCCTGGCTGCTTGCCTTAAACACCCCTGTGCGCCCGGGATGGCCCGGCCCTCGGGCACAGGGTGGACAAGAGAACCGGCTCGGGCTCAGAGGAGACGGCCACTGGACGGTCCGGCTAGAGTCCGCAGGGGAGGCCCCAGCGTGGCAGCGGCCGGGACGCCCCAGGAGCTTCAGACCTGCTCGTCTCTCTACCTGACTCCGTCTGCCCACCTGCAGCGCTCGCGGCTGACGGCCCCCGTGGGCACAGCCGCTGCCCGGGCCTCCGCCGCACTGGCCGCCGGCACCTGCCTGCCAGGCTCACCGCGCGGCCCCTCTGCGCCCATGGCCGGCCGCTCTGGGCCGGGAGCACTCACGGGGCGCGTGCCGGGGCCACCAGCGGAGGCGGCCAAGCGCCCGCTCCCGCCCGCTCCCGAGCAGGGGAGGCAGCGGCTCCGCGGGGCCAGGCGTCATCCTCGGCGGCTCCAGGCCCCGCGACAGCCAGGCCCCCGGCGCCCCCAGACACAGCCCGGCCAGCCGGCCCCAGACAGGCCCCGCAGCTCCTCACAGGTGGGTCGGGCCTTCGTCTTCCCTCCTCTGACCCCTCTGAACTTGGGGTGCAATTGGAAGAGGCTGGAGCGCCTGGGGCCGAGCGGGCGGGCGGCGGGCCAGCAGCCACACCCCTCAGAGGGAAGGGACAGGGCTGGCCCAGGCCCTCGCCGGCCCAGGCTCTGTGTGGGCAGCCCCCCCGAACCCCGGGGTCCCCTCCGGCCCACCCTCAGCGAGGGGGCTGCTGCGGGGCAGTGCGGAAGGTGCACGGGGCCGCACCCGAGGACAGGACCCGGCGTGCTGGGGTCTGTGCGCCTGTCGGGCTCCCCTGGCCGAGCGGGGCGGGCCAGGGTCGGCCCGGGGTGGCGCTGACCCCGACAGGCCCGCGCGGGGTGGCTCGCAGGTCCCCGGGTGCGAGTCCCGGGAGGGCTGGAGGGTCTGGCCCCCACACCACTCACAGCCTCAAACCCCGGCCCCACAGAAGGCAGCTGCTGGCTGACCACTGCCCGCCCCGGCAACGACCCTCCCGCTCCGGCCGCCCTCACCCCTCAGGCCGCGCAGCCGGCGCTCGGAGCGGGCCGGGCCTGTCCCGGGGTGAGGCCCCTCCAGGAGCGGCTCCCGCTCCGGCCCTGCTGGCCCCGTGCAAGCACCTGTCCCGAGGCTCACCCGACCCCGGGGCCCTGGGCCGGGGCCTGCGTGGGTGTCTGCGCCCAGCGTGCCCGCCTATGAGGGCTCTGCCCGGGCACCGGCCGCAGGTGGGCCGAGACGCAGCCCACCCGCTGCGGCCGCGGCGAGGCCAGGCTGTGGGCCGCCATGCTCCCCGCGGTCTCCTCGGCTGCTGGTGCATGGCCAGCCCAGCTCGTGGCCACGGGGCTCCCGCCTCTGCCGCGGCCGCCCGCGAGCTCCTCTCAGCCCGTGCTCCCTCGTGTGAGGACGCGGCCCTGCGCCTGCGCTCGGCCCGCCCCAGCGTGGCTCCTGCAGGGGACAGGTGCGCACGACCCTGTCCCAGCACGTCGCGGAGGCGGGGTGGGGCCCCCGCGGCGCTGTAGGAGAGAGATGGCGCTGCGGGCACGCCACTAAGCCGCTTGGGGCGATCTGGGAAGGCTCCGCGGAGGAGGTGACACACCGCTCCGCGCCGCACTCAGGAGCGCCTGGGTGCCGGGCGAGGCCCCGCCCGCCCCCGCTCACCCCGAGCGCCCATCCAGCCCCTCCGGCCTCCAGAGTCACTGGCCAGGGCACCCGCTGTCTGGCCAACAGGGCTCAGCTTCTCTCTCACCAGAGCTGCACCTTAGCCCCCAGCTCCGCTGACAGGAAATGCGCGTCTGGAGCTCAGAGACGATCAGCACGCCAGTGGGGCCTCGCTGCAGCGTCTCCGAAGACCGGCCTCAGAGAGGAACGGCCCCGGTGCACGTGCTCTCCCCCGCGGTGGCCGGCGGCTCCGGCGGGCCAGCCCTGCCCTCACCACCCCAACTAGGCTGCCCGGGAGCCCCCGTACGGGGCACGCGCGGCCTGTCCACGCAGCCTGTGCACCTGCTCGCCCCTCCCAGAGGAGCAGGCCGCCCCTCGGGCCTGGCCGACGGCCGCCCCCACTGCCACCGCCGCTGCTCAGAAGGGCCCCGTCGGGCGAGACGCAGCCCCGCTCCGCCGCGCGTGGACACAGCGCCAAGGCCACCAGCAGTCTGGCGCACAGGCCCCGCGAGCACCTTCGACGCAGCGGTCACGCTCGACACTTGGCCGGTGGGGACACGTGTCCTCGGGAGTCCAGCCCACACACCTCTGCCTCCAGCCTCCGCTCGGCAGTGCCCCACAGGCACCGCCCACCTGTTTGCTGTCCAGCCCCCTCGCCGCGGGGAGCTGCCCCTCAGCTGGGAGAGTCCAGACACCTGGGCCCGAGGCCCCGCGCCCCGTGATAGACGTGCCCTCATCCCCCGTGGCGTCGCACACGGCCCACTGCGTGGAGAGCGCGGCACGAGGGTGCGGGCCGGTGGGCGGCGAGACGAGGGAGGCGGCTGGGTGGAAGGAAGGAAGGGGAGGGAGACGGGCGGATGGTGGTGCGTGGAGGGCCGCGAAGAAGCTGGACGGCAGGTGGATGCGCAGGTGACAGGTGGGTGTGCGGACGGCTGGAGGGCGGGCGGGCAGGGAGCCCGGCTGGAGGGCGCGTGGTGGCGGGCAGCTTGGGCAGGTGCCGGCATGTCCGGCTGCACATCCCAGCTGCGACCTCCCGTGTGCTCAGGACCTCCTGTGCTCTCTCCCCGCCACGGGCCGGTCTCGGTTTCTCTCCACAGGGTCTGTCCCGGCCCATCAGCGACGAAGCCGAGACCTCGCTCCCTCCCCGCCACGCTCCCTCGAGACTCGCGGTGCTGAGCGCTGGGCCTGTCTCGGCCCTTTCCCTGCCTCATCACTCGCCCACACGTGTGGCCCCTGCCTGGGCGCCTGGGGCTCTCTGAAATCAGGACTCCACGTGAAATTCTCTATCTCCTCACACACACCCATTCCTCCCCACCTCTCCCCCATCCGGAGGGGTAGCCCCACTCACCCCATTGCTGAAACCCAACCACCCCTTGGCGGATGACAGCTAGGTCTCCTCCTATCCCCCCATCGTAGATCTTTTAAAGTACAACCCCGATGTCGGAATCATCTGCTTAAAACTCTGTGCCAGCTTCTATCTCTCTCAGGAGCCGCTGGCCACTGAGTTGTGGGGGTGTGATGTTCAGACCTCCAGGACCCCTTAGCCACGTCAGCTGCTCCCTCCCGTGGGCAACTGCCCTGGGCCACGGACTGCTCAGCTCCCGCTGCTGCCAGCACAGCTGCAGGGCTCGCAGCCCCAGGACCTTCACCTGCCCCCCACCTGTGTAACTCCTACCTTCAGACTCGGGTCAAGGGCACCGTTGCAGGGCAAAGGCCCCCCACCCCCCACCTGAGTGAGTGCTAACCCTTTGCATTCTCCCAGCACTGCTGCCTGCCCCCGCCGTCCCCGCCACGGGCTGGTCATTCCAGGCATGTCCGGTCCAATGTCCACTTCCCTCGGGGCCAAGCCCGTGGGCCTGTCCGTCCCGTTCTGTCTCCCACACCGAACTGCTGCACTGACAAAGGCGAGTGGGCCTCTTCCGGCGTTGCGTGGGGCAGCGCGGGTGGCCTGCCCCACAGGCTTCCCACTCCCTGGAGGCGCTGACCCGCAGCTCACGGGGGCCCGAGCGCGCCAGGGGTCTGGAAACGGACCTGCTGGACAGCGCATCCAGTGGCCGCTCGGGCACAGGCAGACAGCTTTGAAGGGTTGAGCTCAACTCTGTCCAGGAGAGTGGCCACTTCAAACCAGACAGTTTAATAGTGACCCCGGCACAGCCACGCGTTCTGGAGAGATCCAGAATTGTCGGGTGTAATTACCGTTGCGTCCACATGCGCGTGTTGGGCCCCAGGGACACCCGGATCTGAGGCTCCTGCCCTCTGGCTGCTTCTTAAATCCACGTCAGTAAAGTCTAGTAACTTTACCCCTGAAGAGGCGCGTCTCCCTCCCCACCACAGGGCATCTCCGGAAGTCACTCAGGGTGGAAAGCGGAGCGGCCAGCCCCCGGGCCCTCTGGGCAGATGTTCGTAGAGGTGGGGAGGGGCCCGCAGGCACCAGCGAGGGGACATGGCGTGGGAGGTCCCTGCCCCCCCACGGCCACAAGCAGAGTCCACGCTATCTGCCCCGCGGCAGAGGGAGCCCAGGCACGGCCCTGAGGGTGTCCAGGCAGGGCCCCTGTGCAGCCCCCGGCCCTGGTCCTTCCCTCCCTGGGACATGCGGTGCTGCCCGAGGCCACTGAGGACGCCAAGGGCCAGGGTCACACCTGCCATGGCCCTGAGCGAGCCCTGTCCTGCCCTCGCCCTCGCTCCTGCGCCCGCTGCCCTGTCCGCTGCGTCTCTCGCACACGACGCCGACTGGCATTTATCTTCCTTAGGGACACAGGTGACGAACTTCCCGATGAGACAGAGCTGAAGACTTATTCAAACTCGGGAAAACGTTATTTGACACACTTTCCATTCGCTCGACGCCACCACGAGACGGTGTCTCCTGACATCCCTCGATGGTGAAGTGTCCAGGGCTGCCCCCCCCACTCCACCTCCTCCTCCTCTTTTCCCAGCATCAAAGATTCGTCAAACTTTGGATGATGGATCTTCCTCTCTCTGGACATGTGGTTTTGGTTTCTGCCCATTTTGACAACAGCGACAGCTATCGAAGCCGAGTCTGGTGCCCTACAGGCCCCAGGACCCCCTCTGCTTCCAGCCCTGAGTTCACCCCCATCGGCGGCCAGCGTCTCTGCAAGACGCCACCCTTTCGAGGCCGCCCCCAGCCACAGGACGTAGGGCACCATCCCAGCAAGATGCCCTGTGTGGCCTGAGCCAGCACGTGAGAGCTGAGCTGGGTATAAAACCCTGAGACGGCACCTGCACTGCGCTTCCCGTGGCCGTCTGATTATTCTGAAATCCAGGGCTGGAGACATGTCCGATTCTTGCTTCTTTTAAGTTTCCTTTTTTGAGAAAAATTGCAAGCTAGTTTTTCCTCCTAATGGGGGAAAAAATAGCAATTGTAAAGAAGACTTAGCAAGGGCTCATGCTCCGCTTCAGTTCACCCCTTCACGCCTCGGTGCTCTTGCTGGCTTTCTGGCACTGCCTCTGGCTCCCAGGCCTGGCTGCCCCCTCCCCACTGGCATCGGCCCACATGAGCGCGCCCCTGTCCCCACACACATCATGGCTCCTTGTCCTGCAATGTTCACACCGCCCTTCAAGCGCCCACACGCCCTGCACGCTGTCACCAAAGTCTCTGGAGTTTTTAATCCCCCAAGGTTGCTCCTGGGGTTGCTGGTCCCCAAGCTCCTCCTCCCTCCCCCTGCCCCACACAGCTGCTTCTGGCCGGTGCCCACTGCCCCCCTCTGACCCACTCCAGCGGCACTTCCATGGGGCCACTCACCCGGACTCACATCCCCACAGTGGCCCTCACACCTCACTTCCTGCCTGACACAGAGATCTCAGGGTGCAGCAGTGAGGAGTTGGGAGTGGGGAAGAAAACAAGCCCTCTTGGACTCTGCCTCCCTGCCAGGAGCGCTCCAGCTGCCCTGAGGTCGGACACGCCGCTGAGTTCGTCAGAAAGGCCGGCCACTCAGTACCTGAACCCTCGCCCGGGACAGCGGTTAATTTCCTGCCCGCGAGGGAGCGGCCACGTCTTGTTAGAAGTATAGCAGGCCCTCAAGGACACATAATGGACATTTATATGGCACAGATAACTCCTTAATTGCTCTCTAATTACACAATTAGACAATTAGAATTCTCGGCTTGAACAAGGCCCTGTCCTCCGCATCTATTTATGGGCCACAGGCCGGTGTGGGGCTGCAGCCACCAGGCCCGGCCACGCCGGTGCAGGCTGTGCGGACGAGCCGGGGCCGCTCCCCAAGCCTGTGTCCAGCGACCGCAGCGCCGTGTGCGCGTCACAGTCCATCCGTCGCTAACCGCGGTCTGCTTTCACACGCCAGGGCCCGGCCCGGGAGGCACCAGCCGCCGTGCTTAACAACGTGAGAGCGGGCGAAGAGCAGCTGGCACAGGTGGCTCGGGTCAGGGCCACAGCCAGGCAGGGCCGAGCACGCGGCCCGGCTCCCACGCTCCAGCTCCGTTGCTCGGGGTCCAGGCGCGGGGCGCGGATTCGATAGCCCCCCGGAGCGGGGCCACGCGGCCCGGCCTCCCCACAGCCCTGCTCCGACATCGTCAGTGGAGTCCCCCCGGTCTCGGGGAGCAGGGCCACCCACCGCCAGGGCCAGCCGCACCTCCCTCCGGCGCCGGAACCCGACGTGGCGCTGGGCAGCCAACCCCCAGGGCCTGGCACAGGGCGAGGCCTGGTCTCGAGACTCCGTGCGTGCGTGGGCTGAGGGACACGGTGGGGACATGGCTGACCGAGCACGTCCTGCTGACCCGCGCCCAGGCTGGGCCCCTCGAAGCAGATAAGGGGCGTGAGCGGACGCGAGCGGTGAGCCTCCCGCGGGGCTGCCTGGACACTGCCCCGCACGCAGCAGGAGAGATGCTGCCTCCTCAGGCATAGCAGACCTCGCCGTTCCGGAAGGTTGGGGGCCTCTGTGCAGCCCCCTTGCACCCGGCAGCATCCTCGCCCACCAGCTGCATGGAGGGCCCTCTCCCTGCACCACCCGGCACAGCTGGACCCGAGGACCACACTGCCGGAGGCAGGGGGTGGAGAGAAGCCAAGACCTCGGGGTTCTGGGCTGTTGAGACCCCACCCTGGGCACCTGGCCCTGGCACAGCCTGTCCACGAGAGGCCGGCAGGCGCGTCCAGAGCACTGCGTTGGACGGGTCTTTGGAACCTCATCTCAGCATGGGGAAACCGAGAAGCGCCCCAGAGCCCCGGCCCAGCAGGGGCCCGGAGCCCGGCGCACGCGCATCGCCTGGGAGCGGATCTCAGGGGCCTGGCCGTGCCTACGACATGGGGAGCAGCGGCCCCCGGACTCGGCTGTGGGGCTCCCGGTGAGCTCAGGGCACGGCAGAGGGATGCCCGGCAGGCAGCAGACCCCGGCGCAAGTCCTCGGCCGGCGCCAAGCAGAGAGCCCTATGGCCCGGAGCGGGGCCTGCCGCCGCCCGCCTGCGAGAGCTGCACGCCCAGCTCCGGGGCACCTGGGCCACGCCGCCTCGCCCGGACCAGCACAGCCAGCCACAGCGAACAGGCAGCCCTGCGGGTGGGGCCGGTCAGCCTGAGCTCCACTCCCCTCCAGGACGCCTGCCGACACCCCCGCCGGTGCCCCCTGCCGGTGCTCCCCGGCCTGTGCCCCACCTGCATCACCCCCACCTGCTGACGCCCCCACCTGCCGACCCCCCTCCGATGTGCCTGTGCTGGTCGGGGGCGGAACGGCAGGGGTGACAGCGGCCAGTTGAGGTGAACGCATCTCGGGCCTGGCCGGCCCGGAGGCAGCCCCAGAGCGGGCCCGGAGGCACCCCCAGAGCGGGCCCGGAGGCACCCCCAGAGCGGGCCGGAGGCAGCCCCAGAGCAGGCCCGGAGGCACCCCCAGAGCGGGCCCGGAGGCACCCCCAGAGCGGGCCCGGAGGCAGCCCCAGAGCGGGCCCAGAGGCAGCCCCAGAGCGGGCCCGGAGGCAGCGCGCACCCACCTTTCTCTTGTTGGCCGGGCAGATGTAGAAGCTGTCGATGACGGTGGCGACGCCGGGCTGGAGGGTGAGCTTGGCGTAGGACGCCCCGAAGTCCGACGACCTGGGCGGAGGAGCACAGCGGTCAGCCGCGCGCCCGGCCTGTCGAAGGCCCGCGTCCGGCCAGGCCGCAGGCCAGCAGGGCACGGCCCCGAGATGCCTGCTGCCGTCCCAGCCCCGAGCAGCGTGCGCAGGGGACGGCCGAGGCCAGGCTCGGGCACGGCTCTGGCTGAGGCCTGGGAGGCGTCGGCTTCTCCCAGGCCTGCCCGGGGCCAGCTCAGCTCCCAGGCCCGAGCGAGCCTCGCTGCTCCCCAAGGGCCGCCCCGCGCTCTCGGCCCTTCCGCTTGGGCTCCTCCCAAACCCCGACAGGCCCTGCCGAGTGTCCACCAGAGGCCAGCAGAGGCCAGCAGGAGGCCTGGGGACTGCCTAGCTCGCACAGCCAAAGAGCACCCGGCCCCCCAAAGCCGGGCCCTCTGCTCTCGGCCCCCCAAAGCCAGGGCCGTCCGCTCTCTGCGCCCCAAAGCCGGCGTCCGCGCTCTGCGCCCTCGCCTGCGGGCCGCGGCTGCCCCGCGCTGCCTCTGTCCCCGCAGGTCCCCAGCTGCCCGGGGCCGGGCCCGGAGTCGCCAGCCCTGCCCTCCTCCAGGCACAGGGCACAGCTGGGGCCGAGCCAGCGCTGCGGAGGGGGACAGGCACCCCACCCCGCCCAGCTGTCCCCGGTCAGTGCCACACCTGAGCTAGGACACTCACGCGACGCCCGAGTCCCGGTGACGCTGAGAGGCCGCCGGGCCCCGACACAGGCAGGCAGCCCCCAGCGGGGACGGGGCCTGGGCACCGCCCACCCGCCCCCACCCAGAGGCGGGCTCCAGAGTCTGGGGCTTGGGGTCTCCTGGAGCCCCCCCATCCTCTGCGGGGGAGCAAACGCCCTGGGGCAGAGGCAGGGGGACGGGGTGGCCTGCACCCTCTGGCTGCGCTGGGCCCCGAAGGCAGCTGAGGCAGCAGCGCCCAGATGTGCGGGGGCAGCGGGACCCCGTCCTCCGAACGTGGGGCGCTGGGGACCCCAGGCTGCACCCACATGTGCGCTGGGCAGCTGCTGCCCATCTGGGCCCACCCCAGGGCTGGACGAGGCCAGCGCTTCTCAGACCCAGTGTCCCCAGGGGCTGGAGCCGCCCCCAAGCCAGGATCCACCTGCAGGACCTCGCCCTGTGGTCAGGCCCTCCTGGCCTCAGGTCACAGACCCTCGAGCAGCCCCCAGTCCAGAGGGCTCCAGGGGGCCAGCCCCTCCTGGCGGCCAGCAGGCCTCCTCCGCTGGGGAGAACACAGAGCCCCCTGGGGGCTCTTTCGGGAGGCCTTACTCTCCAAACCTCAGAGAATTGATTTTCTTTGGGAAGGAGGGAGCCCGAGGCCATGAGCAGAGAATCGATCCAGAGACCCAGGAAACTCCAGAGGCAGAAACAAGTGACTGTGCTTGTAAGGGGTGGGGACCCCAGAGTCTCTCAGGCCCTCCCGCCCCTCCCCAAGGGCCCACCTGACCTGGCCATGGATTCTGATCCCAGACACCTTGTCAGCCCCACCCCCCACCGTCTGTCTTGGGGTGGAGGAATAAATCACAGTATTGGTGCACCGAGGGTGAGAAAGAGTAAAGGGAGGAGGAGGGAGGGAGAGAGGAGGAGGTGGAGGGAGGAGGGCGCAGAGGAGAGAGAAGGAGTTGGAGGAGGGAAGAGGGAGGAGGGTGGAGGAGGGAGGAGGGGGGAAGAGGGAGCAGGGGATGGAGGAGGGAAGAATGGAGAGAGGAGGGGTAGAGGAGAGAGAAGTCCCTCCCTCCCCCCCCCCCCCCCCCCCCCCCCCCCCCCCCCCCCNTCCCCCCTCCTCCCTCCTTCCCACTCTTGTCTCTTTGATGCTTGGAGCCCCAGAAGGGCTGGAACTTTATATTCCTTGTCAAACTTGCTCACCACGGCCCTGGGCGCCCTCTAGTGCCCACCTCGGGTGGGGTGGGCGGGTGGGGGAGGCGGGCAGACAGAAGCCCTGGAGAGCTGCACAGGGGTCCCAGGCCGCCCCATCAGCTCCCGGCCCACACCTCCACCCCTCCACCAGGCCCTCTTCGCCCGCCCCCCGCGGCCCAGGACCCCCACTCTGAGCGTGGGGCTGACCCGCCTGGGCGGACACGCCAAGGAGACGCCAGCGTGGCCGACAGGACGAGGCCTGGAGGGGGCGGGGGCGGACTGGCGGGGAGGCCCGGCCACGGCACCACCTGGCAGCTCCGAGGGAAGTCCAGCCACAGCCCCCCAGCCTCTAGCGCATAGTGGGCTCTCCTCCAGCTCCCGCCCTCCGCGGCTCCCCATAGGGGCTCCCCATGGGGGCCCCAGGACCACCTGCCCTCCGTGCCCCGCATCCACCCCACGACAGACAGACAGTTCACAGGTTCCGGGACGCGTTTGTCCTTCCACACCCGACGTCCAGGCTGCCAGGGGCTGCAGCCGAAGTGGCCGCGTCCTGCGGGCAGCCGTGGGGTTCCAGGGAGAGGGGAGCTCGGGCTGGCTGCTTCGCCTCCCTGCAACCCCGTGCGCCAGCCCCGAACCAGAGGCGGCCGGGGCTCAGGTGCAGCAGGGATAGCGAGGCCGGCGGGAGCCAGGGCCGGGCGCAGGCTGGTGCTGGCGGCCGGGGCTCCCTCTCCGCCAGGCGTCCCCACTGGAGTGTGCCCTGGATGGAGCACCCCCCCAGTGCCGCTCCCTTCTTCAGGGCCCCGGGGCCCCGAGCCCAGAAGGAAGGCTGGAGGCGCCCCGCACCCGTCCCGTGACCTCCCAGCGCTTGCTGGCTGGGGCTCAGGCTCCCCAATCCACTCATTCCAAGCAAAAATAAAACCCGACTCCAAAACGGGCAGACACGGGAGGGAAGAGCGCCTGGGATCTGCTGTTTGCAAACCGGCAGCTTAATTGCTGAGTGTTTGTGCATATTCGCTTTTAAAATGATTTCATTAAGCCATTTCACACTGTGATTATTTCATTGGCAGGGACACGCGTCCGCCCCGCCCCTCCCGCACCACAGCCCCGTCCCTCGCGTCCCCACCGGCTGGGGCCCTGCGAGGCCCGTCTCCTGCCCAGCGAACGCGCTGACCCAGAGGCGAGCCAGGCGCGAGGACAGCGGCCCAGGCCGAGAGCGACACGCAGCACCGT
Organism: Galemys pyrenaicus; assembly: GCA_019455555.1. Classification (NCBI taxonomy): domain Eukaryota; kingdom Metazoa; phylum Chordata; class Mammalia; order Eulipotyphla; family Talpidae; genus Galemys; species Galemys pyrenaicus. The sequence continues at coordinate 1,639,840 of JAGFMF010012010.1, forward strand.
ACCCCGGCGCGGGCGGCTCTCCACCTCCCGCGGCCAGCCCGGCCGAGGCGCACCTGTGCCAGCCACCCTGGGCTCGTGGCCGCAGGCCCGGCCGCAGGTCCACGGCTGCCGCGCACGGTCACCAGCAGCTGACACGCGGAGGCACTGAGGCCGGGGCTGGAGGGTCCTGCCGGAGCCGGGGCAGCGGGCCGGAGCCGGCCAGCCAGCCCAGCGGGCGCTGGCCAGCGGGGACACAGCTCGGCAGACAGCCGGCCGCTCGCCCCACACTGGGACTGAGGCCAGAACGCTGTGCCCTGCCCGCTCTGGACACGCGCGTGCCCGGGGAAGGCTAGACCCCATCCTAGGAAGCGCCCCGAAGAAGAGGGTAGGAGGAGGCCCCATGTGGTCGGGGCCTCAGAGGAGCCAGCAGAACGGGGTGAGGAGAGGCGGCACTAGCCGGGGTGTCCCAGAAGCGCCCCAAGCACCAAGCAGGCAGCTGGGTCTGGGGGCGTGAGAGCGAGGGGGTCGAAGCCCCAGCGGGGGCAGGGAGGGGCCGGGCCAGGCCAAGGCAACGGGCGGGCAGGCCCAGCAGCCCCAGGGCCAGCGCTGGGCCGCCCCCTGAGACTCCGCAGGCTCCAGCCTCCCGCCCCCAGGCTTCTTGGGGTGCAACAGGAAACAGACACCAGCAGGGTCACTTGCCAGCCCCAGTGGGCGCATGGGCCAGCCCCTCGCGCACCTCCGAGGTCTGGTCCTGGGCAGGGCAGGGCTTTGGGCCACTCGGCTCCGCAGGTCTGAGATGACACAGCCGGACCCTCTGCATCCGCCTGTCCGAGAACTGGCAAGAGCCGCCAGCTCGGGCGAAGTGAGGTCTGTCCCTGCACGCGCCCGCGGACGTCCAGCGGGGTCCCGCTCTTGCAGTCACGCAAGCCCAGCGGGCCCATGCCCAGCACAGGCAGGGACTGGGCCGTCCGGCCTGGGGGCTGGAGGCTGGGGCTGGGGACTAGAGGGCTGGGGACTG
>JAGFMF010012010.1:1647287-1672335 GCA_019455555.1 Galemys pyrenaicus
CAGGGCAGGGCAGGGCAGAGCAGGGCAGGGCAGGCCAGGGCAGGCCAGGGCAGGCCAGGGCAGGCCAGGGCCAGGGCGGGCCCCGCAGCGAGCGTCGGCATAGTGGGGAGCGGCCCGGCTGTCCTCCTCAGAGCCCAGCCAGGCCGCTGCTGAGCCCACTCCTCCCTCCTGGGCGGCCACTCCCGATGTGGTCGTGGCGGGACCTGAGGACACTGCTGACCCTGCTCCAGGGGCACAACTGATCCGAGACTCAGCTGCGTCTTGGCGAGGAGCTGGCCCCGGCCGGACTGGCTGGAAGGCGAGAGGGCGGCAGGAGGCAGCGCCAGCTCCTCCTGGCTCTGGCCAGCGCGGCCAGCCCCAGCCGGCCCTGCGCCTGCTGCCCGCCCGCCGGCGCCTGCTGGTACCGCTGCCCACCGCCACGGCAGGTGCCTCCACCCCACGGCTGGGCCCTAAGCCACAGCAGCCCCACGCCGCACGCCTGGGCTCACGTCCCCACAAACAGGGCCACCCACCGGGAGGCAACAGAGGGCCGAGGATGGCCACTGACACGCGGCCGCTGCCCCCGCGATGCTGGCACGGAGATGAAGGCAGAAATCAGGAAGCAGCAAGCAGGGGTGTGGGACGTCTGGGGCTGATGGCAGCAGTGGGGTGGGCGGGGCTGAAGCTGCCAGGGCAATGGGCGGGGCTAACAGTGGGTAGGGAAATGGCTGTGGCAGTGTGGGCGGGGGCAATGGAGTGGGCGGGGCTGTGGAGGTGGGTGGGGCAATGGAGTGGGCGGGGCTGCAGCGGTGGGCGGGGCATGGGCAGAGCTCTCGCCCAGCCCCTGGAGGCACGCCATCAGCACAGGGACACCCAAGGGTGACGCCCGACACCCATGGTGATGGCAGGAAGGACGCACCCATGCTGGCACAGACCTCAGAGCCCTGGAGAAGGACGCAGCGTCTTTCCCAGGGTGCAAATACAGAAACGGGGGTCCAGCGAGGCAGAAGGCTGGGTGCCGCACTGCAGCTGCCTGTCCGCCGGGCCCAGCCGGCCAGTGCCCAGGAAACCAGGGCCACAGGCTGGGGCCGCCATGGTCCGATGGTCCCGGGCCCTTCTCTGCTGGTCACGGCTCAGGCAACCCTGGCAGACTCACCAGGTGGGGTGCGTGGGCAGACGGGGCCTCCCCACCAGCCCTCATGGGGCGCCCTCCTCCCGCTCCATCACTGCCTCCAGCCAGGAACAGCCCCTGGGGACGAGACGGGCCAGGGACCCTGACTGGGCTCTGCTCCCTGGCCCCAGGCGCCCCTCACTGCACCCCGCCCCCCACCCCACTGTGGGCCGGGCTCGGGCTGCCCCTCGGCGCCCCAAAGCAGGGCTCTGTGCACATCGGGACAACTCCTGAGCCGCCAACAGCAGGCCTGTCCCCAAAACCAGGCAGGGGGGAGGGGGGAGGGGGAGCGCGGCCCTCCCTGACCACAGCTGGACCCGCAAGCCGGCTGCGGCACAGGCACAGGTGGGGCTCTGGGTGCGGGACAACTGGCCGCAGCCCCTCCCTCCCCCGCAGCTCCAGACACCCCCCCCCCGGCCCGGGGAAGGGCCGCCCGTGAAATGGGGACCCAGGACAGTGCCGGGCAGAGGGACCCCAAACAGGGGGTGTCAAGCCAGGAGGCGGATCAGAGCAGAAAGTCAGTCTTAAAGCCGTTCCTCCTCCATGTGCTCTAGGTTGTCCTGTTGGCTTGTTTCCTTATTATGTGGACGGAAAAGGTGAAATTCAGGCTGAAGCCGCAGGAGGCTGCGTCCTGGCCCTGCTCCCAGGCCGTCCCCTCCCCCCAGACCTGGGGCGACTCAGGGAGCAGCAGAGACACCCAGACACGGGGGCGGGGGCAGGGTCCACAGTGGCTGCCACCAGCCCCAGAGTCGGGAGCCCCTGGGAGCCGTGTCCCGGGGTGCAGTGGACCCGGCTGCGGCCTCTCCGGGCACAGAGGGGAGACACCAGGGGGCCCGGGGCAGGCAGCACAGAGCCAGCTCCCCCAGAGCACCCCACCCCCTGGAGGAGCGGTGGCTGTTCTGGCCAGGCCAGGCCGCGGGGCGAACCTCAGGGCGCGGAAGGGTGGCTCCTGGTGCGAGTGGGGCTGGCAGAGGGGCTCGGTCCCCAGCTGGGACGTGGGCTGGGAGGCCGGAGCAAGCCCCTCTGGGAAGCTGAGCTGGTCAGAGCAAGCAGCGCCTCCACCCCTGCAGGGACCGGCCAGAGGGGCCGGCGGCCAGGTGCGGGGCGGCAGACAGCAGGTTGGGGCCAGCCCGGTGGCCTCTCAGGGAGCGCTGCGGGTTCCGGGCTGGCGGCTGTGCAGGGCGGTCACGCGGGCAGTGTGTGGGGGTTTGCCCCTGACCTGCGGGCAGCCCTGCAGACTCCCGGCTGAGCGGGCACGGGCCCCCCTGGCAGGGTGCTTCAGGCGGCAGCGCCTGGGGCGTCTGCCCCGCCCGCGGCCTTCCCTGGCCAGCTCCCGGCCTCCACTGCTGCAGCGCTGGCCTTTTCAGGGCGGCTTGAGTAACGAGCCCTGGCTATAAATTTAGAAAGTGTCCTTTCTCCCTGTGACTCACGCTCTGTGCCTTTGTCATGCTGGTTTGTGAGAAAACTAATCCCTTGAAAACATTTTTTCCCTCAACTGATTTTCTGACAACCAGAATTAAGTTGCTAATTTTACAGCCTCCTTGAGAAGCCTGCTGGCCGGCTGCCCCGAGGCGGCTGGGGGGGGGGGGGAGGGCGAGGGTGCTTCTGGTGATTTTCCAGAAAGTTCTGACTCCAGGGGCCCAGTACAGGTGGGGCCTCCTCCGGGCAGCTGAGCGCCTCGTGCTGGCCCAGGCCCCGTGGGCGCGGCCAGGAGGCAGGGCTTCTCCAGGGCTCTGGGCACGTGAGGGCGGGCAGCAGCCTGCAGCCAGCAGGGGCTCTGGCTCCATGAGCCCGGAGGAGCTTCCCAGAAGCTCAGGAGAGCTCCGTGTTCCCGCCCGTCCAGTCCCCGTCGAGACCGCCTCCAGCCCTCCGCCTGCAGAGGACCCAGGCGCTCTCCCCGCCGCCACGCCTGGGGCCCCGTGCCACACTAGGCTGACTTGTGCGTGGGGACCCGTCCCCGCGGGGGCCGCAGGGTGAGGGGAGCAAGCCGGAAGCAGCTGCGGGCCCCGAGGGGCTGCTGCGCGGGGGTCGGCCCTGAGCCCCCGCTCTCATCTGCGGGGTGGGCTGTGGCAGGGACCCGCGCTCTTCCCGGGAAGCGGCCGGCCCGGGGGCTGCGCTGGCCAAGAGCCGGAGCCCCAGTGCCCCAGGCTCCGCAGCCCGCGGGGGCCAGCACAGGGTGCCGTCCTGACCGGCCGAGCCTGGGCTCCCGGGGCTGCCCTCCCAGTCTCCCGCCCACAGCGGTGGCCCATCCTCAGCCTCCCTCCTCCGTCCCGAGCTGGCCCTGGACCAGGCACCTGCCTCTCACCCGATGTCACAACCGCCGAACAGGTGGGCCTGCCGGCTCCCCGGGCAGGTCACACTCTTGGCGTGGCCCTGCTCCGTCCTCGACCGCCCCGTCCACATTCCAGCGCGGACACGGCTGCGGCGCTGCCGTCCAGCGGGCACGGGCCCCGCACGGCTCTCGCGCCCCTCCTGGCCCGGCTGCTCTGCGCCCACCCGCACGGGACCTCCGCACGGGCTGCCGCCTCGGCTCAGAGCCGCTCCCTGCCGCCCGGATCACCCACACCTGAGGGCGCAGCCCGGATGCTGCTGCCTGCCAGCGCCTCCCTGGCCCAAACCCGAGCCGCCGCCCCGCACCTGCCCGTCTCACGGCGCCTGCGTCCTCCCTGCGCCGGGCCTCTGCCTCCCCCGCTGTCCCGGGAGGGGGCCCGTCTGTCTGCTGACCCCAGCCCCGCCTCCAGCACAGCGCCGGGCACGCGCGGGCACTCAGCACGCGCCACGAGAGCCAAGCCACAGGCGGGGCCCACTTGCCAGCCTGGGGTCTCTCCCCTCTCCTGGCCAGAGGAGAACCCCGCCCGCCAGCCCGCCCGCGCCGGAGCCACCCAGCCACCGGCTCTCAAGCTGCACCCAGCCCCGCCGGGCGGGCACCCAGGGGGCTTCTCCGCTGACCTCACCCAGCGAGGCAGCACGCCCAGCGCCAGGCGGGGGCTTGGACTTGGGCAGGGGTGGCCAGGCCCACCCCACGCACCCTGACCACCTCGGCACCCTGGCCTTGCCGGCCACACTGGCCCACACCCCGGCTGTCCAGAGACAGCTCCCAGGCCTCGGCGGGCCGAGCGCCTGGGGGACGCAGCGCCAGCAGGGCCTCGGGGCAGGCGCCGGGTCTGGGCTCCGCCTCTCAGAGGCCGCGGCCCGTCCAGGGCGAGCCCACCCCTCAGTGCCCAACGCTGGGAAGGGCGCCTGGTGCCTCCCCGGCCCAAGGCTGCCCAGGCCGGGCCGTCGCCCCGGGGTGCAGGCACAGCGGTGCAGGCGAGGTGGCCTCTGCTGTGGGTGGGCTGAGCTGTGCCCCAGAGAGCACTGGCTGACCTGGGCCGTGTGGACACAGCCCCTCCCGGCGGTGAGGGCGAGGGCAGGGAGACCCGACAGGCCCGCAGAGGCCACAGGGAGGCAGCGCGTGGCTGCCTCCAGCCGCAGCCCCAGGCGTGGCCACCTCCGAGGCGGGACAGCGGCAAGGGGCCGGTGCCCCTGAGCTCGCCCTCCGCCGGCTTCCAGGCCCGTTCGAGGCCCTGCCGGTGATGACAGGCAGGAAACGGGGCACCCGTTCGCGGCACAGCCCGCGAGCCCACCAGCGCCCACTGAGGCCCAGCGTCAGCCGGCCGGCCGGGCGCAGCGTCAAACTCCACTGTTGCTGCGAAATGTGGGGGACCCGGGGCTCCGAGGGCTCCAGGCCACATCCCGCTCCACCGGGGCCCCTGCAGAGGCCCCCTCCACACCAGGGGCGCAGCTGCCTCAGCACAAGGGGTGGAGCGGGAGCTGAGCCCCGCGGCAGGGGGTGGACCCCCGGAACCGGGCGCGGCCCCTCACCAGGCCGGCTCTTACCTGGGCCTCAGCAGCCGCCGACCCAGCGGGCGGGAGGCGCTCACAGGAGCCGCCCGCGTTCCCCTCAGGGCCCGCCCAGCCACCCGCGCCCACACCTGCAGCTCAGGTGAGTCAGCCGCCCCCTCGCGCCCGGCCTGCTCCCTGCCGGCCCCGCAAAGGCAGCAAAGCAGTGACACGCCGGGGTCCGGGCTGGAGGCAGCAGACCCCGCAGCGCTGTGCCCGCCGCCTCTCCCGGGACCCAGCCAGCGCCGCGCCCAGAGGCTGGCAGCCCCGCCCACCGCAGCTCGGCCCTCTCGCCACACAGCTGCACAGGGACCAGGCCCCTTTCCAGGAGGGGACCCACTCCCGCCTCCTCTGCAGTCGCCGGCCCCAGCAGGGCTGCACACGGGTGTGGGGCACGGCCCCGCGTGGCTGCGACGGGAGGACAGAGAGGCCGGGGGCGGCAGGCAGCCGCGACCCGGGGCCGGCGGCGGGAGCACAGAAGCCAGCGCCCCGCCAGCACCCTCCCAGACGCCCCTCCACACCCTGGGGGTCGGGTGGGCCCTCCCCACTGGTCCCTGTGACCAGCTCCTCTACTTGGGAGAGCGAATGACTTCCAGATAACTTTTAAACAAAGAGAGTTTACAATGGAAACACAGCAGAGCTGCCACCCGCTCGTTCCCGCCTGTTCTGCGAGGCCAAATCAGAGCCGTGGGCAATGCTGGGTGACCCGTGCCCCACACTAGGGCGCTGCGGAGTGGCTACTGGACACGCCGAGCCATGTCCCACAACCCGCCAGGGGCCGCCGCGGAGACCCCTGAGCGTCACTGCTCGAGCCCAGGGGCTTGGTGGCCGGGCACGCGGCCAGCACTAGGGCCAAGGCAGCCACAGGGCCAGGGGACAGGTCTCAGGGTGCAAGAGGAGGGGCGGGCACGGGGGACACGCCCAATCCCGCCGTGCGGCCCAAAACCAGGCAGCCAGGAGACCGCACTCTGCGCCGGGCAGCCGGGACGGCTCCGCAGAGGGGACCGGGGAGGGCCGAGGGGTCTTCCTGACCCGAAGGGCGTGGTTTGCCCGTGTGTGCGCCCAGGCCCCTGTGACTGCATGGCTGCCGGTGTGTGTTTTGCTGTATGTAAAGTTTATCTCAGCAGAACAAATTACTCAAATGAAAAAGTCCACTTGGCAGGCCGCACTTTCTACGGTAGGAGGCGATTGCATATGAACTAATTAGGGTTCAGCAAATGAGTGCAGGTGTTAAGGCTCCTGGGAGCCTCGCTGTGGGTAGGGAGTTAAATATGTGCAAAGGGAGAAAACACATGTGCTCCGGGGTGTTGGAAGTAACAAACACCAGTGTGACTCAAGTTTATGAAGATGTGCAGGTGAGTGGGAGGGTGGATGATGGATGGAGGGATGGAGGGATGGACAGATGAATGGATGGAGGGAGGGAGGTAGGGACGGTCAGGTGGGTGGGCGTATCGAGGGGTGGATTATGGAGGGATGGATGGATGGGTAGAGGGATGGTGGATGGATGGAGCGAGGAAGGGTCGGGTGGGTGCGTGTATAGAGGGATGGATGGGTGGATGGATGGGTGGAGGAACGGGTGGATGATGGAATGAAGGGTGGAGGATTGGTGGTTGGATGGATGGATGGTGGGTGGGTGGATGGATGGAGGGAGGGAGAGAGGGAGGGATGGAGAGATGGGAGGATGATGGACGGGTAGGCGGAGAACGGGTGGATGGAGATGTCATTTGTCTACACACACACACATGCGCGCGTGCGCGCTTGTCTGTCTGTCTATGAACAGCCCCTTCTCCGTGTCTCCACGCGTGTGCACCTCCTCCCACCGTTACCAGCGCCAATAAGAAGCAAGGTGAGCGCCCAGGAGTAGTGACGAAGCTGTAGCGACAGGCGCCTCGAGCGTCTGCTTCTTGGCTCCAAACCGCTTCCTTAGCGCACAGGCAGACTCCGGGCTCAAGGGAAGTCCAGGAGCGCAGAGCCGGTCTCGTGCCAGGACGGCCAGAGCGTTCCGAGAACGGCGGGCACACGTCTCAGAGACGCGCCCCGGCTCCAAGAGCCACCCTCAGACCCGGGACGGCGCCAGCATCAGGGCAGTGGACCCAGCGGGTCACAAAAGCTCGTGAACCCACACCGGTAGAAAGAAACGAGACCGCAGGAGAGAAGCAGGTGCTCTTGAGGGAGGAATGACGAGAGGAGAGGGCCGGAGAAGGCTCGGTGCTGGCTGACACCCGGCGAGGGTGGCTCCCACACCTCGGAGCGGCTTTCTAGATATTACTCATCCGCTACAAGGAGGTAACGGTGACTTCACGGGAGGAAGCCACTGCATCTTCAGCAAGCGGCGCGGGATGGGTGACCACGGCCAGCCCGGCGCCCCGCGCCCCTGCGGTGGGCACTGAGCAGCCGGCGCCAGGCAGGCCCTGCCCAAAACACAACCACAGCCAGTCTTGACAAGACCCCACGGGGCCCAGGGGAGGGCACAGCCACCTGCCCACCAGAGCCACGGCCGGTGGACACGGGGCTACAGGCAGGTGGTGCCAGGACTGCAGGGACGCGGGGCCACCCGCAGGGCCCCGCTCAGGAAGAACAGCTGCACGGCCGGGTGCGGGCCCAGCAGCCGTGGCTCTGACCGCCCCTGCCGGGCCGGGGGTCCAGAAGCGACTGCTCTGCCTCCTGCCCACTGACGCAGCGCGCTGGGCTGGGCGAGGGCGGAGGAGCGCGGGGGCAGACCCAGCTGTGCACACCTCGCCGCGCCGACCTCTTCCCACACCTGCCTTTCCCCTGCACCTGGAGCGTCGCAGTGAACAGCAAGAAATCACAAAGCCCAGAGAACCTCCCACAGACTGCACAGGACAGAGCCAGCTCCGACGCCAGCAGCGCTGTGAGCCAGATGCGGGGGTGGGGGAGTCTGCAGCCCCTGGGAACACCACGTCCCCGGCTGGGCCGGGACACAAGGGCCGGGGCCTTGGCCGGGCCACCTCACCCCCGGGCAGAGCGAGCTGCCCCCCGAGCCCACAGCCCCCGCAGGCCCGGACTGGGCGAAGGGCAGGGGCCGGAGGTGAGGGTGGAGCAGCAGGCGCGAGCCGCAGGCCCCAGCGATGGGCACCCACATCCAGCCCCGCCTTTGCCGACGGGTCCAGGCGGGCTCCTCTGTCCGAGGCCAGCCACCCTCTCTGGGGCAGAGGGCCACGTCCCGGGACGCCACACACTGGCTCAGCACAGCCATTTCCACGACTCCCTTCCGACCCACGCTGCGGAGGCCGGCGGACAGCGGCCCCGTCCACATTCCTCCCGGAGCTGTTGCAACTTCAGAATTTCAGCCCGGGACGTCCTTCCCACACGCTGGGGCACACAACCCCGGCCTAGGCCAGGCCACGGGCTGTGTGGCAATCAGGCCGCAGGTGAGGCTGGCCGGAATCTTCTATTGCGTGAACAGGCTCGACCCGGGACACCCGAGTGCGTCCGCCCCGCTGGCTCTACCCACGTGCCCGGAGACCAGCGGGGCGAGCAGCAGGTGCAGCGCCGGGGCCTGTGGCCTCCGTGGGCACCCCTCTCCCCAGACGAAGCCACAGCACACAGCGTGACTGGCTGCCCGGGCAGCAGAGCGCGGGGCCGCAGCTGGCAGCGCCGGGCGCCACGGCACGTCCACGCTGTGACGACAGCCGCTCGGCCGCTGGCCCATCGCGAAAGTCGCCTGAGCGTCTAGCAAAATCAGGAAAAGAACCAGTGCGGACGCCTTTATACCCGGGGTGGGAAGCCACCGGGGGTCCCGCCCCGGCGCCCCCGCCCGCACGGAGCCAGGGTGTGGCCGCGGCCGGGAGGGGCGTGAAGTGTGCTGGGCCAACGGCCGAGGTGGGAGGGACTGGGCGAGCCGCAGAGGGGCAGGCGCGGGCAGCCCACGCGGTGAGTCAGGCGGGGGCGGCGGGCGGGGCGTGCCGGGAGAGCAGGGCTTATAGCCGCGCCCGGCCGAGGCGCACGGAGCCGCGAGACCCGCAGCATGCTCGGCGCCCTGCTTCTCCTGCCCAGCCTCCTGGGGGCCGCGCTGGCCGGCCCCCTCCCGGGCCCCCACGACTGCGCCAGGGGCCCCACCGCGTGGTGCCGGGACCTGCGGGCGGCCAGCGCGTGTGGGGCCCTGGAGCACTGCCACGGCACCGTCTGGAGCGAGCCCACCGCCAGGTCCCTGCCCTGCGACGTGTGCCTGGATGTGGCGGCCGCCGCCGGCAACGGGCTGAACCCCGAGGCCACGGACACCGACGCCCTGACCCTGCTGATGAAGACCTGTGAGTGGCTGCCCAGCCGGGAGGCTTCGGCCAGCTGCCAGGCACTGGTGGCCGCCCACCCCTCGGCCGTCCTGAGCCTGCTGGGCCGGGCCCCGGGCAGCACGCCCAGCCCCGTGTGCGCGGCGCTCGCCCTCTGCCAGCCGCTGCAGAGGCCCCCGGCCACCCAGGGACGCCCCCAGGAGGACACCGCCGAAGCCGTGGCCCCCCTCATGGCCCCGGGGCCCGCCAGCTTCCCGCCGCCGCGGGCTCCTGGGGGCGCCGTGTGCCGGGACTGCGTGCGGCTGCTCGTCCGGCTCCAGGCCGCGCTGGACTCCAGCCTGCCCCAGCTGGTTGAAGCCACAACCCGGGAGCAGTGTGAGGCCCTGGGGCCCGGCCTGGCGCCCCTCTGCAAGAGCTACGTGCACCGGCTCCTTGCCCCCGCCGAGCACACGCTGGGGCAGCTGGCCCCCGAGGAGGTCTGCGCCAGGGGGGCCTTCTGCGACGCGCCGGAGGCCCCCGCCCGTCTGGCTGCCGGGTCCGCCCTGGACGGGGTCCCTGCCCTGGAGCTGGCGTCCCCGAGGAGGAGGGGCGAGATGCAGATGCAGGCCGGCCTGACCTGCGAGGTGTGCCTGCAGGTGGTGCAGGAGCTGGACCAGTGGCTGGAGAGCAACAGCACGGAGGCCATGATCAGCCACGCCCTGGAGCGCGTGTGCAGCTTCATGCCTGTCCAGGTGGTGCGCCAGTGCGTCTCCCTGGTGGACACCTACGGCCCCTCCTTGGTGGAGCTCGTGGCCAGAGTCTCCCCGGAGCAGGTGTGCACGGTCATCAAGCTGTGCGGCAGCCGCAGGCGGGCCCGGTCCGTGCACGGGGCCCACGCCGGCCACCACGCCCAGGCCACCACGCCGGACCCCCTCCTGGACGCCGAGGCCCAGGGCAGCTTCTGCAACGGGTGCAAGAGGCTGCTGGGCGTGTCCATACGCAACCTGGACCGCAAGAGCACCAAGCACGACATCCTGGTGGCCTTCAAGGGCGGCTGCAGCGTCCTGCCGCTGCCGTACACCATCCAGTGCAGCCGCTTCGTCGCCGACTACGAGCCCGTGCTCATCGCCAGCCTCAAGGAGATGATGGACCCCGACGCCCTGTGCAGGAAGGTCGGCGCCTGCCACCCGCCCCGGGCCCCGCTGCTGGGCCCCGACCAGTGCGTGCTGGGCCCCAGCTTCTGGTGCAGCAGCCGGGAGCGCGCCGAGATGTGCCGGGCGCTGGAGCACTGCCAGCGCCACGTGTGGAAGGGGCTGGCCCCCCCGGATGGGCAGCACCCGTGACCGGCCGCCAGAGCCCCCCGGACAGCCAGAACACACGGCCGGCCGCCAGAGCCCCCAGGCCGGCCCTCGAGTCCACAGGGACGCTGCGCTGCCCACGTCACAGATGGCGCCTGAGGTCTGGGGAGGTCAGGGCGGCGCGGAGTCGGCCCCTCGCACGGCCCCGGGCCCTCTGCACGCCGCCCCTCGTCCCGTCGCCGTGGCGGGGCTGGCTGGTGGGGCTCTCGGGGCCGGCCGCCCACAGCCGCGGCACTCGTGACTCCAGAACCTCCCGCCTGGGGCCCCGGGGTGGCGCAAAGGTGCATGCAGGTGCGTCTGTGGGACTCCCTGGGGCGCTGGGGTCTGGGGCCACGCCACGCCCAGCACCCCAGCGCCAGTCTGAGCCCCAGCTCTCGGGCACCCTGGTGACGGCAGAGGGAGTGGAGCGCGCCAGGCAGGGGCCGCGGAGCAGCCCAGCGGTCCAGGCCCCGGGGGGCTGGCCGCATCGGGCAGGTGGTCGCACGAGGCCGACCTTTGCCTGTGGGCCCGTTTCTCACCTGCACAGTAGGGGCGACCGGGCCTGTCTCGTGGGGTGTTGAGACACTTCAAGACGTCCTGAGCTCCCCCTCCGGAGACCAGCATCTGCTGGGCCCAGCGAAACCAGGCCGGGCCCCCAGGAGACCCAGGCGCAAGTCCCGAATAAACCGAGAGCATCCTCCAGACGTGCCGCTGCGTCTCCATCGCCGCCGAGACCGGCTTGCCCGCGCCCCCTCCTCCGGGACGCCCTCCCGAGGCTCCCCGCCAGCCCCTGCCGTGGCTGCGTCTTTCCTGGTTGTCCCCTGGGCCCCACTGCCAGGTGAGCCCCATGCCAGGAGGCAGGCACACAGTAAGTGGCCACGCGTGCAGACCACGCGTACGTGCTGCAGCAGGAGCCACGGCCGGGCACGTCTCCCTGGACAGGGACAGCCCCAGGCCGGCTGGCAGGGACCGAGCCGCTGTCCCCAGAGCCTGCGCTCTTGCCGGCCGGCTCATCCTCGCCCCAGGGAGCAGGCCTGTGGCCACGTTTCCAGACCCGTGCTGGCTGGGCGGGCCTGGCCCACCTCAGCCTCTGAAGACAAGGACGCCGGGCTGACCACACTGCCTCCGACCCAGGAGTGGTCTCAGGAGGCGGCCGCGTCCCCAGCAGCAACCATCCCGTCCCTCAGGTCAGGACGGAGCCGAGTGTCCAGGAGGGCTCCTGCGGGCAAGTTCCAGGGGCTGGCAGGCTGGGGCAGGCAGGGGCCGGGGGCGGTGCCATCCCACAGTCACCTGTGCCCACCAGGCCTGGGCCTGGACTCCATGCCCAAAGCCACCTACGGCGGGGCTCAGGGGCCTCCACAGACCCCTTCCCTCTGTCCTGTCTGGAACCCAGCTGCCCCGCCGGCCCTCAGTGCAGCCACGACCAGCCCGGGCCAGCGTGCACCCTGCCCCGCCACCCTGCCGCCCAAGCCCTGCCGCCTCGCCGCGGCTCAGCTCCGGCCCGGGCCCCCCGGCACACAGGCCCCGCTGGGCCCGCCCCTGCCTCACCTCTCTGCCCACGGCATGTGGCGTGCAGAGGCCGAGCTGCGAGGGCCCTCCACCCGGGAGGGGCAGCCGCATCGTCCACAGGCCGGAAAACCCACAAACGCGGGCCTGGCGCCGCTGCCTGAGCCGGGCCAGGAGCCTGGCTTCGTTTGTCTCCAACCCCTCTCGGCAGAAGCTACGACAGCTGTGAGGACGCCGGCGTTCCTCCACGGCCGAGCTCCGTGCCGGACCCGGCGGGCCGGCCACCCACCGACGGCCACCCCCCGGAGCAGGACGGGCGCCAGCCGGGAGGGCGTGGGGCTTCTCCCCTCCGCCTCGGCTTCCTCTCCCGCCCCAAACACACGTGCATGCCCAGCCCTCAGCCGGGAAAGAAGCCGGGCAGGACTCACACCCCAAGTCTAGGCGCCCAGGAGCTGGGCCGGTGACAGCTGGGCGTGACCAGGGCTGCTGCCGTCCCCTGTCCAGCCCTGCGCCCACCGCCACCCGGGCGCCATTGCACCCCATTTCCGAGGGGCAGACAGACCAGCGACCCGGCCGCTGGGCCAGGCCTGCATGGGGCCAGGCCTGCGCGGGGACAGGCCGGTGCGGGGACAGGCCGCCGGCTCCCGGCTCTGCTGCGGCTTCTTATCGGCCCTCATCACATTCCTCTTAGATTAGGGCACCGGGGCGGCGGAGCAGCTGACGCTGAGGCCATGAGAGCGGGGCAGGGGCGGGGGACTCCCACGCAGGGCGCCCCGCTGAGGTCTGCGGCCGGGAGCGGGTGAGGACGCTCTCAGGGGGCGGGGTGCTGCCCGGTCACCACCGCCCAGGCCGGGGCCAGAATGCCGGGCGGCGGCTCTCCGCACCCACGCCGGACACACGTTGGGTTCGTGGGACACACGTTGGCCCGGGAGGGTGGGTCCGGGGGGTGGGGAGCGGCGGCTCCTCCGGGAAGGGTGAGGGCAGCGCCTGGTGACCGGGCTCGCTCGGACGGACCGTGTCCCACCAAGGTCCTGCTGCGCGGCTGCCCGGCCCAGTCTGCCCCAGAGGGCCTCCAGTGCGGTCTGGCTGGCCCCGCCGGACGCCCGGCCCTGCCACGCTGGCCCCTCCCTCAGCCCCGGACACAGCGCTGAGCCCACGCCTGTCTGCAGCCGGGTCCCCACGAGCAAGGGCGAGTCCAGGGCCAGGGCCGGCCCTGGGCACGGCCCAGACGAGCGGCTCCCACGCTGCCCTCCACGCTGACCTGTGAAGGCCGGCAGGACTGCCCCGGGGCTGCTGGTGTGCAGGGGTGCGAGACTTGGGCCGTGGACTCGGGGGGGGGGTGTGACCCGGGGGGGGGGTGTGAGCCGGGTGAGGCCCCCTCCAGTGGGCTCTGGCTGAGCCTCCCGTGGGAGGGACGGGCCGATGAGACCCCGCCGGACAGCGCGGCGGCAGCCGGTCCCAGCCTCCCTGCCCCAGTGTCTCGGACACCTGCCTGCGGCCGCGCGAACACAGAGGCTCAGCTGCCGAGGCCACCGCAGCGCGGACCACCGCGGCCGGGCGGGGCACGGGCATGCGGCCCACCGCTCCTGCGCCTTGGCTGGCTCTCAGGGCGCCCACCTCGGGAGACCCGACCCCGGAGTGTGGAGGGGAGGAAGCCAGAGCCGCTCTCTGCAGCCCTGCAGCCAGCCCACGCCCCAGGTCCTGGCCGCCAGTCCCCTGCTGGCCCTGCCGCCCACACCCCGCCTGGAGAGAACACCTGTGTGGAGCGGTGGGGGGCTTAGGGATGCTGCAAGTCTCAGGTGGGGTGGGGGGCGGGAGTAAAGGTGGGTGGGGATAAGGGTGGAAGTGGGGTTGGAGTTGGGCAGGGTTGGGGGCAGGGGAGGTGCAGGGGGAGCATGTAGGGGTGAGAGTGAGGGTGAAAGTGGAGGTGGAGTGGAGGTTGTTTGGGTAGGGGTGTGGGCAGGGGTGAGGGTGGGGATTGGGGGCGGTGCAGGGGACGGGGTGGGGCAGGGATGGCCCATGGGGGAGGGGGTGGAGGAGCCACCATGATAGCAGGCCTGGACGCAGGTGCAGACGGGTGCGGTGAAAGCTCACGACTTCCCAGGCCCTGTCCACAGACGAGGACACAGCGAGACAGCCACGGAGAGTGGCTTCAGCCAGGCCGGAGTCCACCAGAAGGGCCCTCACACCACCCGAGGAGGAGCGATGAGGCGGACACGCGAGGGACAGGCGCGGCCTGCGCACGCGGCACCCAGCGGGCCTGTGCCCCTGACCCATGGACCATGTTCCGGGGCACCAGGGCGGCGGCTCTCCAGGGCCGCGCCCTCCAAGCAGGGGCAGGGCTGCAGCCCGTGGGCTCCGAGGGCGCGCGAGGCAGGGACATCCGGGCAAGGGCGCGCAGGCGCAGACGGCCGTGCGCCCAGCCCGCCCAGGCGGCGTGCGCGGACCCCTGCGCCCCAGCGCGGCGAGGAAGCAGTGCGGGCCTCAGCGCCGCAGGGCTGGGAACTGGGCCCGCAGCTCCGCCCCCAGGAGGGAGCAGAGCCAAACTGAGTGACGGGACCGGCTGCTGGGCGCACCGGGCACGCTGCCGGCTCGCCCACGGCGGGCTCGGTGCCAGCCAGGCCCACGGGGGCGCACGGCACTGTGCGTGCCAGGGGCTCCCGGAGGCCTGATGGGCGGGGTCTGAGAGGGGCCCCGGGACTGCCCGACGCACCCAGGTGTGACCTCGGCCCCACCAGCCCTCGCTCCCCAGCAAGGGCCACAGCCCTTCCTGCCGGCCCTGTGCCCGCCCCAGGGCAGCGGGGAGTGAGGGGAAAGGCCCCCCCGCTGGAGTCCCAGCTCTGCTCTCAGTCCGCGCCGCCACCCGGCCTGGAAACAGCTGTCGCCCTCCCAGACCTCTTCTCCACGCCCTGCCATTACCAAAGTCCGCCTCCTGCCTCCCCCACGCCTGGCAAAGACCTCCCCGCGGAAGGGGCGTCGCCGGCCTGACCCGGCACAGAGGCTGCCGTGGGGCCCCTCTGCAGGAGCGTGGTCCCCTCCATCGCCGGCGACCCCGCCAGCGCCGGGTGCCAGCAGCGCCACGCCCAGGAGAGCTGTGTGGCCCCACCACCCCAAGTCACAGCCTGCGCCCCCAAGGCGGGCGGCCTAGGGGGCCAGCTGCGGCCACAGCGCCCAGAGGGTCCAGCCGAGAGCAGAGACCCATGGAGGCGGGCCAGGGGCCAGCGGCTCGAAGGCGTCAGTTTGGAGCCGGTCTCCCGCACAGCCGATGGGCGTCTCCCGCCTGGCGGTGCGATCCCACTGGGCCGCATCCAACGTGTGGGCGGCGCCTGTTCTGGGACCTGTCGCAGCCGCATTCACCAGTGTCCCCACCCCGCCCCTCCCCAAGAGTCCGCACCTCCCGCCCGCGGAGGCCAGTCGGACCTGCTCTGGCTGCGCCCCTTCTGCACGCCGCCCCGGAGAGGCGGGCGGCGCCAGCGCCCCACCCGGCCCCCGCCTGCCCTCGGGGCAGAGGCCGTCCCCCTCAGCCCTGAATCCCAGGTGCGGGCGCCCCGGGAACACGAGGGCGCACAGGGAGAGAGCCCGAGCTCAGGGGCGGGACACTGGACACCGCTTGGCCACACAGCCCCCGCCGTCGGCCCTCTGCGGCCGGGTTTACGCTGCAGCCCTCAGAGCGCGCGGGGGAAACAGACGGTTTTCTCAGGAGCCCCGCTCAGGGAGTTTATTATTAAAGTGCCGTGAATCCTGAGGGCAGAGTGACTTTAGTGCGGCAGAGCAAGCTCAGGGGTGGGGGCGGGGGCGGGTAGCCAGCCTTCTGGGCCCCAGGCCAGCCCCCGCCCACAAGCAGAGGACCTTGAGCCCCCCAGCCCTGGGGCGAGGAGGAGGACCCGGGCCGCACCCGCACGCTCCAGATGCCTCCCCGCGCTCCAGGACCCACGCCGCCAGCGGGCTAGACTGTCTCCCACACAGGGGCACTACCTTTTCACTGGCCTGACAGTGCCCCACAGGCGGGGCGAGAGTTCAGCCCCTGGCCGCACAAGCTCTGAGCCCACCCACGGGCTCGCCAGACCGGGCACCCACCAGCCACCCTCGGGCAACCGTTAGCCACTCCTTAGGACCCCCACACGCCACGCCTCTGTTCGCCCCATATGTGCTGTCAGGAATGCTCCCCTGCCTGCCTGCCCAGAGAACTCCTATCCATCCTTCAAAGCCCGGTCCAGACATTGCCCATTCCGAAGCGCCCGCTTACGCTCTCCTGTGGGCTCCTCAACACTCGATGGGCGTCGCCCCGCCAGCGCCCCTCTCTCTGACCAGGGTGCCCATTCCAAGCCACGCCCAAGTCCCGCAAAGCGCTCAAAACGCGTCATCTCTCAGGCTCAACTGGGGCCAGCAGCAGGTCTTCCGCTAACCAGCCGCAGAGCACCCCAAGGGGCCGCGTCCATGCCAGGCGTGGTCAGGAGCGAGGGCCCGAGCACGTGCACAGCCCGAGCCTGCACGGCGCCTGAACGGGCAGAGGCGGCCTCCTCGGAGGCGGAGGTGAGCCTGGGTTCTCTGAAGGAGCCAAGAAGCGTGCGGGTCTTTAAAAGGAGGCTCCTCCCAGCCCGCGCCCGGAGGAAGAGACCAGAAAACAGGAGCGCCAGCTGGGGTGCCGGCAAGCCCGCTCGGCCTCCCTCCGTCTCCAGGAGGGGGCAGCCCGTTGGCACTGTGACTCTATTCTTTTCATTACATATTTTTTAGAGATTTTGTTTATTTATGCACACAAGAGCTGGGGTACAGGCCAGGGATGGGGGGGTGAAAGGACAGTGGGGAGCAGAACAGGCGGATCCACTGAAACCCACTGCTGAGGGAGCAGCGGGAGGCAAGAGAGATCTGCTGCGCCCTGTGGGTCCCCTCTCTGGCCGGGGATCGAACCCCGCACTGCTGTGGCTGCAGAAGCCCCATAGTGCAATGCCCAACCCCTTGCGCTACCAGGGAGGCCCGGGTTTGACAGAGCTGACAGTTAATCTCACATCTTATCACTGAGGGAGCCTTGACCTCAAATGCAATGACTGAGTGTGGACCCCTGGCCCCCAGCCTGTTAAGGGGGACACCAGCATTAACCTGCCTGGTTCCAGAAGCCCTAGGTGGCCTAGGTTACCCTAGAGAGAGCCTGGGGATCCCCTGTCTGAGGTTCTGCATTTGCTAACCCGCGTCCCTTCCGGCATTTCCCTTCTGATGAATCACTATAGAGACAGAGGTCAAGTTTTCAAGGAAGCCAAGGACTTTTTTTTAAGATTTATTTCTTTATGCATTTAAGAACTGGGGTACAGGCAGAGATGGGGAGGTAAGCGGATGCACCAGAGACAGCGGGGAGCAGAACAGGCGGATCCACTGAACCACGCTGCTGAGGGGAGCAGCGGGAGGCAGGAGAGGTCTGCTGCGCCCTGTGGGTCCCCTCCCTGGGGATCGAACTTGTGCTGCCGTGGCTGCAGAAGCCCCATAGTGCGGTGCCCAACCCCTTGCGCCACCAGGGAGGCCCCACACCCTGCCTTTAGCCAGCGAGGTGCACACCAGATTTTGACCGCCAGAGCCTGTAATAAAGCACTTCTGTTGCTTTAGGGCACTCAGCTGTGGCCACCTGACGTGACAGCCAACCGTCCCCCAGCCCTGCCCGCACCCTCTGCCCGCGGCCCTCTGGCCTCCCTGCTTTCCCCGTGAGGCACGGCCGCACCCAGGCGCACACAAGCAGGTGCCGCCTCCCGGGGCTGGTGAGCGCCTGCATGGGGAGCCCACGTCCCCTCCCTGCCTGCTCTGTGACACCCAGGTGGTGCCCAGCACTTCTCGGGACCTCGGGGAGCACATGGCGGTGACCAGGGCTTGGGGGCCAAGGCGAGTGGCCTCCATCCACCCCTGGGGTCAGCAGAAGAACAGGCTCAAGCCCGGAGCGGGGGGACATTGCACCACAGGGGCAGGCTACCCTGATGGGGCCTATTCCTTCTGTGTATTTTCCTTTCCCCAGGACCGTCAGCAGCAGCTTCAGAAACAAACCCCACACAGCAAACCCTCGTCGGACCCCGCGCCCGGCAGGCTGGCATCAGGGAGACGGCCAGGAGGATAATTACCCTGAGAAAATAATCAGGAAGGCGGGGACCCCGCCGGCCGGCAGCCCTCGCTCGCCTTGCATCCCCACACCAGTGAAAACTGAAAATGACGCAGATGTCTAAAAATGAGGCTTTGGCTAAATAAATAATGCCTCCTTCAGCTGAGAGTATGTTCCAGGCCTCTGGAAATAGCGGTTTGGAAATACGCAGGAGCAGAGGAAAATGTTTAACACATAATATTAAATTGGGATTCAAAATTATCAAACATGTATATATTTGCATCTTAAAAAGACCAGCCGGCATATTCATCTCCGATTTCAACAGCTGTAGCCCTGTAAGGTCGGCTAACGCGGGGGGCGCTGTCATGTCTCATTTATTTTACAGTTTCCAAAAGTTCGGAGAGGGCCACGTGTCACGATTTTTTTAAGGTATGGATTTTCTGGCGAGGAATGAGCAACAGCTCGATCTAGAGCCCCCGAAAGGGCTGGTGTAAGACCCGTTTCTTCGGAAATCTGCGTGTCCCCCGGAACTGACGGGGGGCTGGGCAACTCACAGACCCTGGCCCAGGCCTCCTGCAGAGCGGGCAGAGAGGGGCACCCCAGAGAGAAGAGGGGGCTCTGAGGGATGCCCTGGTCCCGAGAGGGGGCGTCTGAGATCAGAGGAGGAGCCTGGACGCGAGGTTCGTGGGGGCTGCATCCGAGGCCGGGAGGGGTGCCCGAGGAGGGTGTGGGGAGGGATGAGAGGACGCTGCAGGAGACCCCTTGGGGCCGGAAGGCTGAACGGCTCCCGCCCAGAGCAGCCCGAGTGCCGGATCACCACCCCAGCATTCACAGCCGCCCGCCTGCCTCCCACGCCTCAAAGCGCGTGCGACCTGACCACGCGGGCCAGGGCCGGCTGCTGGCCATGCACAGGCCCCTGGGTGGCTGCGCTGTCACCCAGCCACGGGAGAACCCCCACCCGCCAATGCCAGATGCTTGTGCAGGGCTGTACTGCAGGGGCGGTGCTGGTGACCCCAAAGGCCCAGCCCCCACCCCACTAGCTCTGCTGGAGCCTGCGGAGACAGGACACTGACAGGGGAGGACGCAGGAGGGCACAGGAGGGCACAGGAGGCCCAGGTGTGGTGAGGGGCAGGGGAGGGCCCGTAGGAAGGGGTCACTCCGGGATAGAGATGGACAAGGGCCTGGAGCTCCCAGCGGGATTTGTGGCTCAGACTGACCACGGTGGACCAGCTGGTGCTGCGGGCACTGAGGACGCCCGGCTGGCCGCAGAGGCCCCTCAGGAGGCCCAGCGTCCAGGAGCGCCTGTATCAGCTCCCAGCCCCGCGGCAGCCCCACCCAGGCGCCCAGCAGGCCGACGGGAGGGGCGGGCCGGGAGGGCAAGTCACCGGGCTCCGGACCCCAGGTGGGCTCGCCCTCGGAGCGCCGGCTGGGCGCGGCAGGGAGGCGGCCACCAGGCCAGGCCCGGCGTGGAGGGTTGCGCCCTCCCTCCCGCGAGGACGCCTGCGGCAGCCCCAGCCAGAAATCCGCGCGCGCGTGCTGGCTGCCCGCGACGGCCCCTGCCCGTTCATCCCGGGAGCAAAGGCCGCCCACGTGCTTTGCGGGGCCTCGGCTGCGTGCTGGCGGAAGCGCGCAGGGGAGAGGAGCGGCTGGACCCCCTCTCCCCGCGTGCAAGACAGCGCGTAAAATGGTGAGACCAGCAGGGCACGCCCCCTCGCCTGGGGGCGGAGGGCGGGCTGGGGTGAGCTGGACGCCCGGTCCGGGTCGGCCAGGAACCCCCGGCTGCGGGTGGGCAGGACCGCCCTGTTCTGGGGGTGGGCGGGACCCCCGGGCCCGGCCGGGCGCTCTGAGACCACCGCTGCTTCCGCGTCTGTTTTCAGCAGAGGAAGCGGCTGGCACGGAGACGACGAGAATCGAACACGAAAAGTTCAAGTCTCGGGCCTGCGCTGCAGAACAGCTAAGTTTAAGCAGCACGCGGTGCTGGGGCATCTCGTGTTACATCATCGGGGCCCCCACTTGGGCCGCACACCCTCTCCACAGACGGGGAGACTAAGGCTCTCGCGGAGCACAGCCGGGAACCCCGACCCGTGCCTGCTGCGGAGCCCCTCCGCGCTAGGCCGGGGAGGGCGGAGGGCAGGCGGCGGCGCCAAAGGAGGGCACAGCGCAGCCGCGGAGAGGGGCTCCGGCTCCGCCCACCGCGCAGCCAGCGCCGGCCCTGCCGTCCAGGCCATCCCGGAGCTCGCCCTCAACCAGGCGGCAGGCGGCCCCCGGCCCCCTGGACGCTGAGCACACGGGTTCTCCAGCCCCGCGTCTGTGGAGGTGACCGCCCCCTCCGCTTGGGGCGCGTGTCGCAGCAGACCTACCAGCGGGTGTCACGGGGGTGGCAGGGAGGACAGCTGGCTGGGCAGCAAAGTGTCCTCTCTGCAGACCGTGGTGGCGGAGGCCACGAGGGCCGGCTGGGGGGTTCTGTGGGGGTCAGCGGGACCAGCCTACGCCCGGCCTGGGGCTCCCCGCCCAGCGCTGGCCCCAGGCCGCACCTGTCCACACACAGGAAGCCCCAGCTCAGGGGACATCCCACAGCTTCCCGCCCCAGAGATCCTCCGGGACCCCGCCCAGGCCACATGCACCCACGGGGCATCCCTCAAGCCCGCCCTGGCCAGCAGGTGGGTCTCATGGACTTCACATAGAAAAGTGCGTTAGTCGCTGCTTGAGACACTCATGCCGGAAAGCCCTGGGGGGGGAG
Source organism: Galemys pyrenaicus (assembly GCA_019455555.1). Classification (NCBI taxonomy): domain Eukaryota; kingdom Metazoa; phylum Chordata; class Mammalia; order Eulipotyphla; family Talpidae; genus Galemys; species Galemys pyrenaicus. The sequence goes on from JAGFMF010012010.1 coordinate 1,668,208, forward strand.
GGGGGGCTGTGACGTGTCCACAGCCTCACCGGACATCAGGGGGCAGCCTGTGGCCAGCACTCAGGAAATGTGCACTGGCCTGAAACCACGATGCCAGCCCTGCCCCCCTCCCCAGTCCCGTCCCTCCCACCCCCCTCCCTCTCTCCCCCTTTCCTCCCCCTCCCCTCCCCCTCCCCCTCCTCCCTCCTCAGAAGGAGGGAGGGAAACAGGAGGCGAGAGTCAAGGCCTCGCGGGCCCACACCCGCCTCCCTGGCCAGCTGCACACCTGTGCCATGCTCCGCAAGGAAATCCGGCCGGCCGAGCGGCCTCAGCGGGCAGGAGGGAAAGCCCCGCGGGCCGACTTACCGCCACAGAGAGCTCTCCAGGACCTTGCCCATGTCTGCGTGGTAGTACTTGGTCAGGATCAGGATGACCTGCGGCGGAAACACGGAGAGGGGGCGGTCAGCCGGTGTCGGCCCCGAGGGTCTGCGACGCGCGGGGAGGGGGGGTCTCCAGGGCCAGGCCTCTCCCTGGGGGCTGCCCTCTGGCCGGGAACCCCAGACCCAGGGCGACTCAGGGAGCCCCTGGCCCTGGGAGGTGACCGCTGCCCGTGGGGGCCCCGAGCACGGCCGGACAGCAGGTGCTGGCCCTGGGGACAGGAGGGCCTTGTCCCCAGCGCCCGGAACAGCTGGAGCCCGGGACAGCTGCGGGACCCCTCGCCCCGCAGGCCCTGCAGGCTGCAGGCGTGGCCCGACCGTCCCGGGCCCGCGCTGCCGCGCGGAGGCAGCTCACCGCACACAGGCCCTTGGCAGAGCCGTTTCATCTCGGCCGGCAGAGCGCGCAGCCACTGCTGACACCGAAAACCAGCGTGGGGCCGGAGCCCCGCCGACGGACACAGGCACGAAGGAAAGGGGCCGAGGCCTCGCCTGCCAGGCCGCACAAAGGGCCGCTGCCGCCTCCCGTCGGCGCGTCCCCCTCCGCCCCGCTCCATCCTCTCCCACCAGGCCCCACTAGCTGGCCCTGCTCTCGGTTGCCATGGGAACCCGGGAAGTGGACAGGATAAACGGGGCGCCCCTCCCCGGTTCCCAGCAGGGCAGTTGGCCTGGTTAACTTGGGTCAGCGCGCTGGCCGCCCCAGGGGCCCACAGAGGCAGGCGAGGCCTGGCTGCCCCTTTGAAGCCGTGAGGCAGGAGGGGTGGGCAGCCAACGCCTCGACGATCAGACAAAATGGAGGCCTTGTCGCCAGCTCGGGGCGCTCAGGGACAGAGCGGGGTCTTCCCGGCTGTCGCGCCTGACCGGGCGGGCCGGGCCAGGCCGGGCGCGCGCTGGACCCACTGGTCTGTGTGCTGGGGTTCGCTGGGCCCGGAGCGGAGGGGCCGCGAAGCCCGTGGACCCGCCCGTCCGTGCACCCCTCCGGCCCCTGGCGGCGCCTGCCTGCCGTGCCCAGCCCGCAGCCTGGGGGCCCAGCACCGCCAGGTCCTCTGGGCGGGCCTGAGCTGGGCTTCCGGAAGGTCTGCCCCGCGGAGCCACCCCGGGCCTGCAGCAGGCTAGCCCGGCAGTGGCCCTGGCTGGGCGTCCCTCCCGCCCCGGAGCGCGGTGCCTGGCCCGCAGTCACACCCGCCTCCGTCCCCACGTCTGTGAGATGCGCCGTGCGCGTCCCGCCTGGACTGCGGACAGCCGTCCCGGGGGGCCGGGCTCGGGGCGGGGCGGGGGCAGGCGGGGCCTCCAACCAGCCCGCTGCGGGCACCAAGCAGACGGCCGCGGGTGCCGGCTGGTCAGAGCGTCCCCAGACACGCGCGGGTGGGCAGGCGGGGGCAGCGCACCCCGGCCGGCCCTGCAGCCTGTCCCTCAGTGGTCACGGCCACCCCTGACGGCCCGGGCACCGCTGCCCAAAGACACGCTGGGAGCAGAGCTGCCCCACAGGGCGCCCCGAGGCCACGCCCTGGCTCGCGCCCTCACAGCGCCCGGGGCTCCCCCAGGCAGAGGAGGAGGGGCTCCGGCAGCCCCCAGCTGCGCAGGCGGCCACTGGGGCCCTCCACCAGCAGTGTCCCTCCACGGCAAGCCCATCCCCGCCAAGAGCAGTCCTCTGCTGCCGCGCTCCAGGGGAGCCTCCTCCTCTCTGCGAGACCGCCCAGGAGCGGGCCGGCGGCGAGATCGAGGCTGGCACGGTGCTGGCTCCCTTCACGCTCACTGGGGGCGCCCCGCGCCTGCCCAGGAAGCCCTCACACCGCCAGGGCCGGGGCGCTCACGTTGCTCCCGGGTGGTCCCTAGAGGCAGAGCCGAGGCCGGCACCGGGGCTGCCCCCGCGGCCCCTGAGCCGAGGCGCCCACGTGCCAGCCCCCTCCCGTGCAGCACCCCGGGGCCCGCAGGCCACTCTGGGCCCCGCTACAGAGGCGGACGGGCTCCCGGAGTGGGGGCGCGCCCCTGAGCCCCAGGCCCAGACACCATCTGCTGTGCACCCGGCTCAGCTCCGGGGCCTCTGCTTCCTCGGGCTTCGGAGCTGGAGCCCGGCGGAGCTGGCCAGTGAGCCACCACCAGCCAGGCCCCGCGGGGTCAGGACGAGGCTCAGGACTGGAGTAATCACAGCTGGGGAGGGCCGGTTTAGGGCCAGGCAGAGCTGGTCAGGGTCAGGGTCAGGGTCACACCCAGCCTGGTGTTCGGTGGGCACAAAGAGGCCCCTAGCGTGGCGCTGGGGCTGGCAAGGCGCACTCTGTGAAGCACTGTTCACACGCGTGGCCTGGGCGGTGGTGACCTGCCAGGAAGCACTGCACCGAACAGGCCTGGCGAGACGCCGTGGTGGCGGAACATTCCCTGAGAAGTTTGTTGAGTGGATAAATCACTGAAAGGCCCAGCCTCCTCACTGGCAACCGCAGACACCTGCCCGCCTCGGCCCCCTCCCCTCCTCCCTTGGCATGAACCTACGCCTCTCCACCTCCCAGCAAGTGTGCCTTACTGGGGTAGCGTGGGTGCCGCCTCCTCCAGGAAGCCTTCAGGGCTGTCTCCAGCGCAGGTGCGAGGGCTGCTGGCCCGCCTTCCCAGCAGGAATGGGCTCCACCTCCAGGGGCTGGCTCTGCCCCGCCCCCACCCACCCTGACGCCAGCTCCAGGGAGAGGCGGCTGCAGGGAGAGCACCAGCCTGTGGGGGCAGTCCCCCGACCTGCAGCACCAGCATGTTGGCCGGGCCCGGCCAGATGATGAAGCGTGGTACAAGTGTGACGGGCAGGGCCCCTCCCAAGGGCTGTGCCCTCCCTGCTCAGTAGCCAGGTGACAGCCGGGCCACAGCTGCTGGCTGCAGGGGACAGCTGTCTTCCAGGGCCTGCCCATGCTCCGCCGCCCAGCCCCCAGAAGCCCGTGGCAGGGAGAGAGGAGGCCAGCCAGCACGTCCAGCTGGGGCCCAGCTCCCTCTCGTGGTGGGCGAGGCACCCCATGCTCCTCGGGAAGTGGGAGACCGCTGGGGTCTGCACGCAGGGGCCGCCTCTGCCGGCCGTGAGGTTGTGCGGGCCTGGGCCTCGCGCCTGAGGAGAGGGGTTCCGTCCAGAGGAGGACACCCAGCTCGCTGGACAGCATGCAGCCGGGGGTCCCCGGGGCCTGGTGCCCAGGTGCCCCCCACCGGAGCCGGCCGCAGACAGGAGGGCCCATGGGCGCCAGCTCCCAGAGGCCTCTCCTGCCCCCACCCCCCCCAGTGCCTGGGGACACCAGAGGAGCCCCCACCCCACAGGCGCCAGGGGCAGGGGGAGCCCCGCCACCCCCCTCCCGCCCCCCCACCAGCGCCTGGGGACACCGGAGGAGCCGGTGTCTAAGCAGTGAGGACGACGCTCCCGGGGACTCTATAAATCAAACCAGTCGGGAGAAAATAAATGTAGGAACATGACCGAGGCGGAAAATGGAATTTATACACCAAATCTGCTCACGGATAATGCATTTCCCCAGAGGCGGCCCTATGAGACCCTGCCGGCTCCTGGGGGACCCCGCTCACGCCTGGGGGACCCCGTTCACGCCTGTCTTCCCTCTGAGCAGCCGCACAGCGAGCGGGAGGTGCAGGGCCTGTCTCTGCCAGCCCCCGCTTCTCCCGGCGGAGGCTCTGCGGGGCTGTCCTGGCCAGGCCGGGGCGGGGCGGGGTGGGGGTGCGGGGTGGGGGAGCGAGGTGGGGC
>JAGFMF010012010.1:1679213-1709699 GCA_019455555.1 Galemys pyrenaicus
GAAGGAGGGAAGCCTCCAGCCGCCGCCCTCCGAGGAGAGAGAGAGAGAGACTGGGACTCGGTCCTGGCTGTGACGCTGACTGCAAGGAGCACCAAAGGCCCTGAGCCTGGTGTCTCAAAGAGCTGTCTGTTGGTGGCATAAACCAACAGCTCACAAGAGCTGTCACACTCGGTGTCCACTGGAACACTGCCTCAGCAGGCCCGTAGTGGTCATTGTTCCTGGACAGTGCTGCCTAGAACTGGTGACCGGTGACTGCCAATGCTGATGCTGTCTGGATGGAGCAGCCAGCCTCTTGTGGATACGTAAGCGCCCTCGTTTCCCCCAGTTTGTAAATAAACCCCATGACTGTTGTTGGTGTAGCCTGCAGTCCCTTGCAATTGTGCGCGCGGGTGAGAACCCACAGACAGTGACCTGTATCGGGCACTGTCCTCTGATAGGCTATAGCCCCTGTTGCTATAGCCCTGGATTCTGGTTTGTGGCCTTTTGGCCTTTGGGGGCTTTTGGGGGCCTCTGACCCCTGTCTCGGTCAGAGTGTCCTCCTCCCCTGTCTGTGCCCCCTGTTTCAGCCAGAGGAGAACACCCGGGGACAGAGAGGCTGCGGCATCCGGGCAGGGCTGCCCACGCGGGCCGGCCCCTAAGGGGCAAGGGCGGGCACAGGGGCGGGTGACCACGACGGTGTGGACAGCCCTCGCTCCCCTGGGAAGCTCTGCGGCACGGATGGCCGCTTCCCACGGCCGCCGGTCAGCCGAGCGGCCGAGGACCCTCATTTAAGCGGTGTCGCTCGTGCTGATTCCCGTCTGAGGTTCGCCGCGGCTGACCATGGAATCTGTGATGGCAACAGCCCCGGGTGGACGGCCTGTCCCAACGAGGGGCCCCTCCCGCCCTCCACCGCCCGCCTGCGTGGACACGGCTGGCCACACGCTCGGAGCAGGCAGCGCCCGCAGGCGGCAGAGCAGAGGAGTTGCTGCGGCGGAGCCTCTCGGCCTGGTGCGCGGGCAGAGCCCAGCCGGGGCCAGGGCCGGCCGAGCCCCGGGAGCAGGAGGTGCTGAGCGAGGCCGTCCCTGGGCCCCTCCCGGCCCCCGCGGACGCGGGCAGCAGACCCGAGCCCTGGCACGTGGTCCCCAGACCCACGGGCGAGGCGGCGCGGAAGGTGGCCGGGGCCCTTTTATTATGGCTTGGCCTGGGCTCAGAAAGGGAGTCGCCCCTAAGTCCGCGCCCCTCTGCTTCCCTGCCTGCTAGGAAAGGGGGCAGGCCCGTGGGGGAGCCTCCTGTCTCAGGACCCACCCCCAGAGCCAGGAGGGCTGCGGGAGAGGGCGCGGGGCACCTGCAGAGCAGGCCCTGGGGCTGAGGGTGGGCTGAGGGGACGCTGCCCGGGAGCTGCCAAGCGAACCCCACGCTGGGTGGGGCAGGAAGCAATAGCAGAGGGGGGCTGAAGGGGGAGCAGCAAAGCCGGGGTGCCGCCCCAGAGCCCAGACCAAGCCCCAGAGCCACCCAAGGCGCCAGGCTCCCGGCGGGCCCTGCGATCGCAGCCGGGGAGCCTGTGCCAGTGGAACCCGGGCTGCCCTGTCTCAGCTTCTGTCGGGAAGGGAGGCGGCAGACTCGGGCCGCTCCCAGGCGTGGGAGTGCTGCCTGGGCACCCCGTGCCCCGCCTCCGGAGTCGCACTGGACCGCCTGTGTCTCTCAGACGTGCTCGTCCGCGGAAGCAAGGCCCTGGGCTGCACAGGCCCGGCCGGCGGCCACCAGGACCTCCCCACGGCGGCCTGCCCGCTCCTCTGCCCTGACGTGTGATGCTGCAGGCGTCCGGCCAGCGGGCTCCTGCTCCCCTCTAGAGAAAAGGCTCACATGGCAGTCGAGCTGCTCTCCAATCCCTGAGCCCCCCAGGCCCGGAGCCCAGGGTTTAAGGCCACGGCAGCTCAGCCATTCAGAAGCGGAGCAGGAATTCCGGGGTGACACCCAGCGGGGCGGGGCGGGCGTGGGAAGGAGTGGGGGCGCCCGTCACCCTTGAGCTCCAGGCTGGGATCTGGGGTCAGGTTCTGGGCCCCTGCCAAGGCGCTCATTATGCTTGGAGAATGTTCCTTTTAAATTGTCTCTCTTTGTTTTCCCACTCCCCCAAATTTATTTAAAAATAAACTGCGTGAATTCAATGTGCGCTGTCACGCCCCGTAATGAGCAATTTCCTGGCGAGTGGCGCTGCCAGCCTGACTTCCAGCAGCCCGGGGGCTCCGTGAGAGCCGCGCCTGAACAGCCCCGGGCGGCGGTGGGGTGCCCAGGACACGCCCACCGCACGGCCGCTGCCGTCTCGTCCAGAGCTCACGCCTGGTCTTCCAGCAGCTGCCGCGGAGAGAAGCCGATGCCGTTTGCAGGCGAGGAACTTGGCTTCGGCGGCCAGGAGCCCTCACGCAGGAGCAAGGGGCAGGCGGGTACTCTGGCTCCCCTCTCAGCCTCCTTCGCCGCTGTGCTTGGCGAGGATTTGCCGGCTGCCCGTCTGGCCACTGCGTTCCGGACACTGACGATTGCTGCTGTCCGTCCTGAAGTGTGACCTCCCTGAACAGTAGTCCAGATGCGGTTAGATCACTGCAAGTACAGGGACTATCACCTCCTTTGCCACAGACCCTATACTTCTGTTAATACAGCCCGAGGCGGTACTGGCACTGGTGGGGTCAGTCACACGACTCTCCTTTGAGCTTGGACGACTGGTCTGCTCGCCGTCCCACCTGCCTCACCCCTGCATGACAACGTGCGGCCCGGCCGTGGTGGGCCTCCGATGGGCTGGAGGCTGCAGATGGGCTGGGCAGCTCCATCAGTGCCCTCGGTTCCAGACAGGACCTGGCTTCTTCCAGGAGGTGCCCAAGCCAGCGTTAGCCCGCTGCCCGGACCACCCCAGCCCCAAAGGGGAGAAACGCCCGTAGACGCCCTCCCTAGCTGACCCCTTGCTTAGTCCCTGTGGAAGGGGTGTGAGGGGCACGGAGCGACACCCCTCCTTAGCCAGCCTGCACCTCACTGTTGAGTGTCAGCACTACGTACCCCGCCTGGCTGGGACGGACACCCAGGCAGCAGGCGGGCCACCTGGGGACGAGGCAGCCTCACCATGAATGGCACCTGGCCACCCTGCTCTCTCCCAGCCCAGGTCCTGCGCAGGCCCGCCCCTCTGCCCCTGCACATCGCCTCCGGGCCCAAGGTCACCGCGTGGGCGGCCGGGCCTGGCTGCGGGCTCCACGGTCAGCGGGCCCCCAGCCACCTCCTCGGGGACAGCGTGGGAGTACATCAGCACCCACAGAGGAATGGAGCGTGCCCCTGGGGGCTCTGGCCTTGCTCTGTGCCCTTTGGGGAGCCCCAGGGCACCCGCAAGACCCCCAAGTTCCCGCAGCCTGGGCTTGAAACCCAGTTCCCCGCCGCTAGCGTCGACCCGCAGCAGTTCGCTGCTTCTCTGCTCTTGCTCGGCCTGTGTGAAGGCCAGTTTGATAAAAGGCTCACAGCTGCCCGCAGCGGGCCCCGGCACCCCCGGCGCCCCCAGCACCCCAGCTCCGTGTGGCTGTGTCTCCCGTTGTTTTGGAGTCAGGGAAGCAGGGTCTATTTTTCCCTTTATAAAGAGAGGTTACTCATAACCGCTGCTCCCTGGGGTTATAACAACAGGGCAGGACCTGCGCTGCTATTATCCCGTCCGGCCGTGCCAGCAGCCGAGGGGGCAGCGAGGGCCTGGCTGGGGGCCTCTGCGTTCACACTACGCGTCGCCGACCACCCACCCTGGCCGCTGCTTCCCGGGAGGGGCCGCGGGGCGGGCCGCCCCAGAGACAGGCCCGCTCCCAGAGGCATCTCGGCGGCGGTATCCACGCGGAGCGGGGCTCGCAAGCCACCATCGTCTTTAAACTCTGGGCATCCGCGCGACCATTAGGCATAATGAAGTTACCTCCAAAGTGGGCATCTCGTTCACTAAATGACGAAGCTGCTGATGGGGAATGTGCCGGCAGAGGCGGGACCTGGAAGAGTTTGAGAGACACGAAGGAGCACGAAGCGGCGGCTGGGAAGCCGTGGAGGGAGCGTGGAGGCGCAGAGCAGGCTGGGGCCGAGAGGGCGGGAAACAAAGGGTCCTCGGAAGGAAAGGGCGCACGCAGCCGGCGGGGGTGAGGGCCAGCGAGACGCCACGCCCGACCCCCCGCAGCAGGCGCCAAGGTCCCGAGCCGGAAGCAGTGATTCGGGCAGTCCCCACTGGCCACAAGAGCGAGGGCCCCGGTGAGCCATGCTGGGCGAGGCAGGTGGCGGGGAAGCAGCACGAGGCGACCTCTTCCCAGCTGCCCGCCGCCGCAGGTGCGCTCCGTCCCGGGGCCCGCTGTCCCGGCCACGGACGGGACAGACTCGTGCGGACGCCGGAGGCAGCCCTGCCCCCCCAGGCCCGGCTGACTCCGGGCCACATCCGAAGGGCCCTGGTGAGGCTGACGGCCGTCAGAGGGCCGGGAGGGGCGCACGCCCGTTTGCAAACAGGAGCAAACCTGTGAGTCCGGAGGCACAGTCCAGCAGGCCGCCCACCGGGCCCCAGCACTGCCGCGGCCTCCGCCAGGCACCGAGCTCACAGGGAGGACGCTCGGCGGGCGGCAGCGTGGGTTCCCCGGGACGCCGCAGGCCTCCAGCGAGCGGGTGGGCGGGCCGGGCCGTGGCTGTCAGAGGGCGTCACAGGCCACAGGCTGCCTGCGCCGGTGTGTGGCCGCTGGGCCCTGCTCGGCCTCCGTCCCCGCGTCTCTGCCTGTCTCACCACACCCTCCAGGGGCTGCCTCAGAGAGGACGAGACGCGCCTGGCCCGAGACGGTCCGTCCCTGCCAGCGGGCGGGGCGGGACCCGAAGCAAACACGCCGCCCGCAGCCGGCAGGTCCCGGGGCTCGGCCGCAGACACAGCCCAGGCCAGCCCTGCGCCGCCCTCGGCCCCCAGCTCACCACCCCGGCCGCGCGGCCTCAAGCAGGTCACCCCACCTCTCCGCGCCTGAAGTTCTCGCTGCCCAGGCGAGCCCGTAGCAGCACGGGCCTCCGCCCCTTTCTGCCGTTGTACAACATGCAGCGCATGACCCGCGCCCGAACGTCCCGTCTCAGAGGGGTCTGTCCCCTCCGACCCTGTGGGGGCCTGGAGAGGATGCCCGGCCCGAGGCCCCCCCACACGCCAGACGCCCCAGAGACCGCGGGCCGAGGTGACACCTCCCACCCCATCGCCAAGTGCCAGACCCCCCAGAGCTGCAACACCAGCCACGTCACGGGCCCCCCAAGATTCGGGGCAGCGCTTACAGGGTCCCAAGGCCACAGAGGGCCCGTGCCCGCCACACGAGGGGTGACAGGAGCCGGCGCGTCTCCCAGGCAGGAAGGAGCCACGGCTGGCCCCCGGGGCTGCTGCCGACCGGTGCTGGCCAGTCAGGAGGGTGTGTGGCCTCGCTGGGGTGCGAGGGTGGCCGGGGGCCCAGTCGGCGCCTCCATCGGCGGCCTCCAGGGCTCAGGCAGACTTGGCGATGCTGGCACAAGGGAGGGGGTGGCCCTGCCCCTCCGCCCAGCCTGGACTACGTCCTGGGGCCTTCAGCCCTGCTGCCCCGGCCCTGGGGACGCCCGGGAAAGGAGGCTGGATGGTGCAGGCGGGCGGAAGGAGCCGCTGAGGGTGAGCACGGCCAGTGCCTCGACGCCGTCCTGGGCGAGAAAGGACAGCCCCGCAGGACCCGGGCCTGGTGCTGGAAGTTAGGGGGCAGCCCCCAGGGAGGAGCACCTCGCGGAGCCGGGACCAACTAGCAGAAGGGCTAGTGTCGGGCCAGGCTGGAGCCCCGTCTGGCCGCTGGCCGCGTGCCCGCCGGACCGTGGCCCGATCTCCTTGCCGCAGGATGGGCGCGTTGTCACCTCCACGGCCCACGAGAGTGCCAGGCACACAGTCAGCGCAGAGAAAGGCCCGTGGCCAGCAGGCCAGCCCAGGCAGCCCAGACGAGCCCGGTCAGCGGCAGAGATTCTAAAAAGATAAGGAGCCCCCCTCCCCCGGGCATCAGTCAAAATAACAAAATATGTTGGGGAGTAATTAAAAGGGGCCGGAACAAGCCAGCTGGGGAGGGGGCCCTGTGGCTGCTGTACCGCTCCCGCCCCAGACCAGCGTGGGGGGACCGGAGCACACCCCGCCCTGCCCAAGGGCCCCTGCTGTGCCTGCAGCAGAAAGGGCAGTCCTGAAGCGGGCGGCCCGTGCCTGGTGGCCGGGCAAAACCCCAGCCTGCCCAGCCACCACAGTGGGCCCACCAGCAGCGGCGGGAGCCTCCGGCTCGTGCACACAGGACAGCGAGTGAGCGGCCACGGCTGCGCAGCCCTCTGCTTGCAAACCCCAAGTGCCTCCTGGCACCCCAGCCCCCCAGGAGGGCTGGACCCCCTGGCCGGCCCTCGGCCACTGACACCCCAGAGCCCGCACTGCTGTGCCTGGGGCAGAGCCCATTCACACTTGGCGGGGTCCTGTGGGCGAGGCGGGGCCCCCAAACCAGCAGGTCCTGAGGGACAGTCACCGGCCGGCCCAGCCCAGGCAGAGCGCGGAGACGCGCCGGCCAGAGACCTCAGCGGGCGACGGGCGGCGGGCAGCGGGCGGCAGGCATCGCCCTCGAGGTGCCACGTCTCCTTCCCGCGGCAGCTGCGATTTACCGCCGACGGGTCACCGCGCGTGGCTGCGGCTACAGGTTAACGGCGTTATAATTACTGCACGTCACCCCAACGACCCCCACAGGCTGCTCTTGAAGGCAGATTATTTTATGCGAGGCTTTAAAGGGGACACCTCATTACTCCGGCTGCAGAGGGAGGGCTTCAGGGGCGCACGGCCGACAAGGTGCGTGCAGGGACAGGGCCTGACCAAGGCTGGGGCCGGGGCTGCCCCCACCCGGGGCGCTCAGCTCTGGCCACTGAGGAAGCCGGAGGACTCGGCGCTGAGCTGACATGGCCACGGCGGGGCCCAGCGTGGTGGGGAAAGCAGGCAAGCGCCAGGGGACCACGACACAGTGGGGCCTCCCGCGTGGGGGCCGGCCCCCTCAGCGCCCTGGCCGGGCAGCCGTCCAGACAGGGCGGGGCGGGGCCCTGGGCAGGCGGGACCCGGAGCAGGAGCAGACTCGGGCCGTGGGGCCACACGCCTCCTGGGGAGCCTCCTGCTCACACTCGGGGGGGCTGCACCCCGAAACAGCAGCTGTGAGGCAGCCCAGCAGCCCGAGGATTGTAACCAATTACGGCAGCTGTCTGCTGCCCTGCCACTGGGGATTAATTAAACAGTTTCCAACTGTGATTGAGGCGGTGCATAAAATATTTTAAAATTAATTTTTAAAGAATAAATGAGGGCATTAACATTTTATGAGCCGGCTGAGATGGAACAACAGCATGAGGGGGTAGGAGGGCGCGAGGCACAGGGCCGGGCCCACAGCCGGCGTCCGGCCCCCACCTGCTGGCCGGCACAGACGGCCTCCGGCCCCCACTCGTTCAGCAGGGGGGCCGGTGCGGACGGCCCCTCACCCATCAGCCTCCAGACCTGGCCCGGCGCGCACCAGGCCCTGCCAGCAGCCAGCAGCCAGCGGGGGAAGACGCGCACTGCAGGTGCTGAGACCACGGCGGACATTGCAGGGGCCCACCCCTGGCCCCACGGAGCTCAGGGCCAGGGAAGGACGTCCCCAGAGGGACACGCGGGCGGTGCAGACCCGGGACCGGCTCCAGGGACCCAGGCGCCTGGGTCAGGAGGGCATCGGGGCCGGCCAGCCCGCAGTGGCCACGAGCCGCTGCCGTGGGATGTGGACTCCAGCGGACAGGCCGGCCGAGGCCGCTGAGCCTCCCTCCTTCCACCAGGTGGCAGAGGCCGGCGAGGCTGCAGGGGTGGGGCCTCGGGGCTCCCCAGGCTCCAAAGGCAGCACCTGTCTGGCCTGCCCGTGACCTGCCAACCCCAGCAGTCCAGGCCCAGGGCCCTGCCCGTGCTCCCAGGAAGGCACACCCCAACCTGGCCCAGCCCCCGCGGCGTGAAGGCCTTCCGCCTGCTCCCCGCCGCTCCCGCCGCTCCCGCCTGCTCCCCGCCGCTCCCAGCATCCTCTCCTGCACGGCGCCGCCCTCCACGGCCACCAATTACCTGTGCAATTATTTGCTCAGTGTCTCTGCAGCAGACAGTGCGCCCCGGACAGGAAGGGGCCCTGTCCCCGCAGCCGCGCTGCCGCGCCTCCCAGCAGACCCCACCGAGGCAGGCTTTGGGCAAATCCCCGGCGAAGACAAACAAGCAGCAGCCCTCGCTCCGCTGGCCCCGGCTTCTGAGTGGACGCTCCAGAAGCGCTCGGCCGGAGGGGACCTCGACCTTGTGGCGCTAGGCCAGGCCGCCTCCTCGCCCCGTTCTTCACGAACCCCTGCTGCGTGCTCAGCCGTGCCTGTGTCACCAACAGGGGCTCAGCCCCTCGCCAGAGTGGGACCCACGCCTCGGCTGGGGCGCGGGCCCAGGCAGCTGGCCGTTCTCCCAGCCCCCGTCCGGTCATGGGGCCCTCCTGCTGGGTCCTGGGGATCAGGAGGGGGCGTGACCCCAGGGATCCGGGCGCAGAGACAAGGCCCGGTGCACCTGCTCGGCTGCTCTCGCCGCCCAGGCCCCCACGCCCCCACCCTGAGCAGGCAGCCAGGCCCAGCCCAGTCACGCCCCTCCCACCCGGCCCGGAGCCCTCCCAGGCTCACCCAGCTGCAGCCCTACAGAGCCGCACTCAGGGGGCCCACCGGGGTCAGACTCCCCCCCCAGGACGGGGCACCATGGCTCCAGAGCCGGCCTGTCAGCGCCAGGAGGACTCGGTCTGAGCCTGGGGCTGAAAGTGGACCCGCAGGACCCGGGCGCAGGCGGTCCCACCCGGTCACCCCAGGCACCCTGGAGAAAGCGCGCTCCCGGGCCCCGCCAGGAGGGGGCAGAGCTGAGGCGCAGCCGGGCCCAGCCGCCGGCCCCGAGCCACGGCCCCCGGCCCCGCCCCCAGGCCGGCCTTCCCCACCTGGCCACGCCCACCGGGCCGCCGACGCTGACCTCCGCCCGCGAGAGGGAGGGCAGCTTAGCAGCCAGGAGGCGCTGCCGGCTTCTAGCGCAGCCTGCCAGGACCGGGCCTGCAAATTCCGCAACTCCCTGCGGCTCCAGGCCGCCCGTGCGGGAGCGGGAGCGGGAGCGGGAGCGCCCCAGGCGGTGCAGGGCGAGACACTTTCCTTTTCCCTCCGCCGTGAGCAGAGACGCAGCCGGCCCGGCCACCGGCCTGCAGGGGCTGGGGCCTGAAACCACCGCGGGGAGGGCGGGCAGGGGAGAGGCGGGGGAGGGGCCGCGCGGGGAGCCCGGACTTTGGGTGCGAACTGGGCGCTGACCTGGCTCTGTTCACCACGCCGGGCTAAGGCCGCAGGACCAGCGCGAAGCACAGCGGCCCCAGGACCAACCCCGCCGGGCCTGCAGAGGCTCAGCGCCTTCAGCGTCATCCCTCCCGCAGCCCAGCCCCACCCTCCAGCCACAGGCCACCGCAGCTCCCAGAAGGCCGCCCGCGCTGCCAGGAGCCCCAGCCCGCCACCCTGCTGCCCGTCAGCGCACCCACAGGTCACCCTCCTCGGGCATAGAGGAGTGGGTGCGCCCCTGCGCCCAGGCCCTCGCCCGTGCCCTGCGGCCCAGATCAGCCCCTGCTGTGCCCGCAGTGGCCTCCGGAGGGCTGTGCCATGCCCACCCCCTCCGTTCCCTGGTGACAGGGTGCCGTCCCGCCCTGCGCCCGCGGCCTCCTGCAACCCGGGGGCCTAGCTCCTCTGTCAGCCTGTGAGCAGGTTCTGGGGGCACTCGGTGTGCCAAACACCAGGCCCCAGGGGAGCCCCGGGGTCTCTGGTTGGGGGAGCTCGCAGGCTGGCTGTGTGGAGGGGCGGGGACGGCAGGGGAGCAGGACCAGGGGCCCCCCAGGAGCCCGAGCCTCGCCCCCCAGCCAGCAGGAGGAATGTTTTGCCAGAGACGCTGACCACAGCTTCACAGTGAAGGCGTCTCATCCACACCCGCCTCACTGCTTTCAGACGGCCGAGAAGCCGGCTGGCAGTCCTCCGGGGTCTGACCGCGGGGTGCGTGCACTGAGAGGGGGGCGCTTGGGGGTCCCGGAGGTGGGGGCCCCGTCCAGGGTGCCCTGCTGACCCTGATGCGCCAGAGACAGCAGCTCCGGGGGGCCGGGGGTGAGGCCAGGGGCCCGGAAGGACCAGCCAGCGCCCCTGCCTGACCCCCCCCGCCCTCCTGTGCCCCCCATCAGAGCCCTGGGGTGCAGCACTCCCCAGGGCAGGCCTGGGTGGTCTGCGGGGTCCATGGACTGGGCTCCAGCCACCGCCCACGGCAGCCGCTCGGTGACACGCTGGGTCCGCGGGCCCGAGGCCCTCTGCTGTCCAAGGCAGGGCTGGGGCTTGAACCCGCGCGTGAGTGTCCACACCCCAAACTCCGGTCTCGGGGACAGAGCCGGCCAGGGTGGGCGCCAGCAGCACCAGCACCAAAGGCGTGCCCGCCGAGGCCCTGAGAGGGCCCCCGCGTCCACGGGCCTCTGCCGGCTGCGATCTGGGGAGGTGGCCTGGGGGCGACAGCCGCGCTCATGGGGACAGGGCCGCTGCCGTCCACCCGGGCTGCTGGGCAGAGCGGCCAGCTGGGCCACGTCCAGGTCCAGCAGGCTTCCTGGCCACCGGGGCCTGCGAGAGGGGCCTCCCTGAGCCCCTGCTGTGCACCTGGGGAAGCGGCCAGGAGGCTGCGCCCTGTGCGGGGGCCGGGCCCACGGTGCCAGCATGCAGCGCCCTCTGCTGAGCCACGCCAGCCTGTGGCGTTCGCCCCCACCCCAGGAGGGGCCGTGCTGGGGTCTCCCCCTGCCCCCAGGGCTGGGCCGGCCTGGCCGGTGCACACACGCGGGGGCTGGTGGACGCTGGGCCCCAGAGCCCAGCCAGCGCCTCCCTGCTCCACGCCCTCCGTCCTGGGCCGGAGCCCACCGCAGGGGTCGGGGGCACCAGCGGCAGAGGCCGGGGGCACCGGCGGCAGAGGCCCGAGGCCCCACGCCTTCGGCTCCGCGCCCAGCTGGGTCCACCTGGGAGCTCATTAGCGGCTCCGGCTCCCCGACCCACTGAGTCAGAACCAGCATTTTAACAAGACCCCAGGGGACCGGCCGTGGGTGGCTGAAGCCTGAGACCCGCCTGGAGGCTCTGAAGGGCGGCCCCCCTCCCGCCTGCACCTCGGTCTGCGACACCCCGGTCCTGTGCCCCAGCCCCTCCACCGCACTTGGGCTGAGTGGGGGTCTCTCAAGACCCCCAGCCCACCTCCCTGACCCGGGGCCTGTCACTCCCCAGCTCTGCCAAGACGCAAGCAGAGCCAAACGGCCAGCCCGGCCCGGCCCCTCGTGGGCCTGCTCCGAGCCCCGCCCAGCCAGCCGGCCTCACGCCCAAGGCCCGGGCTGGCCCGGCACCCCTGCCCATGTACCCTCAAGTCCCAGGCCTGGGGCACACGTCACACAGCCCCAGCTGATGCCCTGGCCGCTGCAGGCCCGGGACAGCGGTGCCCACGCCCGTCCACACGAGGGGAGACCACCACCGGGCCGGCCCCAACCCCATGCCTGGACCCCCATCACGGAGCACATGGTCCCTGGGCCTTTGCATGTGCCCCCGAAAGCCCACGCGGGCTGCTTGGCCGGGAGGCCCCAGAACCTCCTCCTTGGGGTGAGAGAGCCTCGGCACCTGGCGGGAGCTTTCCAGGACGGACCCCGCGGCGGGGAGGGGCACAGCGCTCCAGGCCTGGCCTCGGAGAGAGGGGCGTTTACCTTTGACCTTTGACCTCTGCCCAAAGCGCCAGCGCAGGACCGCGCCCCAGATACGCCCAGTGCCCACCCTGCTGTCCCTGCGTGGGCAGCAGGCGCTGCCCTCCCAGCCCAGGCACCGGCGGCACTGCAGGGCTCTCAAAGCCCCGATTGATGGTGCTGACCCGGCCCTGCCCTGGGCGCTGAGTCAGCTCGGAGAGGCTGCCCGAGGGTCCCCGGAGCCGGACACGGCCCACAGGGCCTCAAAGTCCCTGCTCCGGCCGCCCTGCCCGGGAGGCGTCCAAGCCGCCCGGAGCCCCCGACCCTGCTGTCAGCCCAGGGCCGCGCGGGCCTCCGGGTGTGGGGCCCAGGCCGGCCCGTGAGGTGTGACTGCCGCGGGGCTGCTGGCCGGGGGCCCGGAGGCCCGCCGGCCTTAGGCGGGGCAACAGGTCTCCCGAGACTGCCCGTGGCCCAGCGCGTGGCCATGGGGTGCAGCGCCGCCCGCTGCGGGGATGGGCCCTGGCCAGGGACGGCCGCACGTGCAGGAGGGCAGCGGGAGCAGCCGCGTCCCTCAGCCACAGAAGGGGCTCCCCGAGAGCTGTGAACGAGGGGCCGACTCCAGCCTCTGCCTGGGGCCGCCCCGGGAGCCCCCAAGAATTCTGCTCACGACCCCGGAGCGGAAGCTCAACCCCAGCACCAGAGCCCCCGGGCCGGGGTGCAGGAGGGGCTGAGTCAGAGCCCAGCGGAGGCCAGGGCAGCGGGCCCAGCCCCCGGGAGACAGGATGGTCACGGTGGAGCCGTGGCCTCGGGAGCAAGGGCCAGAGGGAGCAGGGAGCCCCCTGGCTGGGAACGAGGCCCCCAGGGCAAGCCACTCGAGGTGACCAGGAGGGCGGGTGAGATCCCCGGGCCGTGAGAAGACGCGGCGACCGGAGGGAGGCAGGGCCAGCTCTGGGGTGCCCGGGGTGCTGTGGGGAGGAGCACGGGGCAAGGCGGTGCCCCAAAGCCCACATGGGGGCCGTGCTCGGGACAGGCCTTGGCGGCACAAGCTGAGACCGTGACGGCGGGTCCAGCGGCCTGGGGTCCAGGGACAGGCCCCTCCGGCAGCCCCGGGCACCAGAGCAAAGGGCCACTTGGCAGCTGCGAGCCCAGCCGGGGCCTGCCCAGAGCGGGAGGGCCTGCAGGCGCCCCCGAGTCCAGACCCGGCCGGCCCTGAGGGCTGGAGTTGCCTGGGCCCGCGGGCAGGACCCGCCCACAGCAGCCCCGGCCACGCCACGCCGAGCCACAGACCTGACTGGACAGGGCGCGGCTCCGGCCGAGGTGACACAGCCCTGGGTACTTCCCACGCCGTGTGAGCAGGCGGCCCCAGGGGCCAGTGGGCAGCAGGAGGTTGCCGCGGCCTGACCGCCAGCCGGCACCCATCAATAGAGCCCTTCACGGGCGGGCGCTGGCCCCCCGCCAGCCTTCCTCGCCCCCGGGCTGCCCTGCCCTCCACCTCCGCGGGCCAGCACTTCCTGTGCCCGGCAGGGTCCTCCGCGGAAGCTCCGCTGGCCTCTGGCCAGGCCGGGGACCGCACGTGGGCCTCCTCCTGTCCCGGGCCCGGAGGGGACAACAGAGCCGGCCATGCAGCCGTTGGCCTGGGCCACCGCTGCAGGGTGTCCAGGCACCGCGGGGGGGACCCCAGCGTGCCCCGGCAATGGAGAAGGCCCTGGCCGCAGCTCGGGGGCGGCAGCCACACAGGCCTCGCTCCTGGAGGCTTCAGCCTCTCTGTGAATCCAGGCAGCGGGCCTGGGCGGCACCAGAGCTCCTTCCTGCCGTGAGCCCCAGAAAGTCCACGCCCTGCCCTCCAGGGGAGCCCCACCCTGGCCTCCTCGATTACCGGGTCCCTCCCAGCTCAGAGTCTTCAGCCCAGCCAGGCCTTTGAGTCTCTCGCCCTGTGGGGCCTGGCTTGGAGCTAGGCTCGTCCAGAGCCCCCAGCCGGGGGTCTGCACCCAGGCCCCAGCCTCTGCCCACTAGATCTCCCCAGTCCCCAACTCTGCCCCCCTCAAGGCCTTCAGCCCAGACCGTTGGCAGGAGTCTGATCGGGCTTCTCATGCCCCAGCCAACGCGTGACCGCGCCTTCCCCCTCCCGGGGGGGCCACGAGCTGCAGTTGCTGGGTCCCAGGGCCCAGGTGAAGTTCTGACCCCCTCAACAGCCAGCGGGCTTTCCTTTCAGGTCCTAGGGCTGATGCCAGCAATCAGCTCCGTTTTCTCTTTGGCCACTAGGATGCACCTTGTACACGCCTTTTGCACGGATCCCTCCGACGAGCTGGTTTCGGTTAAACGCAAACACACATGTGAAGTGGACCAGTCACCGGGAGTCACCGGGCTAAGCAGCCGTGGGAACACCGGCAGGAGCAGCACTGCGGGGGACAACCGCGCAGGGTGCACCGCCACAGGCCTTTCGGGGTGCTGCACCCCCAGCGCAGGGCTCGGAGGGACCTTCCGGGGCGCGGCGGGCCGTCGGGGCGTGAGCCTGGGCCTGCAGCGTGCAGTGGGCAGTGCACAGGCAGGCGGTGCCCTCCGAGCCCTCGGCGCTCGCTGCCCGCGTGAAGGGCACAGGAACTCCTGCCTTCCTTCCAGCAGCTCATTTGAAAATCAGAACAGGTCCTCCCCCAGTCTGGATCCAAAGCTCAAGTTCTCCCGAGGAAAAACATCTCTCTGCAAAGCTTGTGCCTGAGGAGGAATGTGCGGGCAGGGGTGGGGAGGGTGCTGGGGCCGTGTGGGTTTGAGGCTGGGCAAGGGAGCGCGGCACCGCTGCCTGCCCCCAGCCCCCAGCCCACACGCACCCCGGCCCCCAGCGAAGCCCAGGTGAACCAGGAGAGCGGGGCGCTCCCACCGGGAGGCGGGGCAGGGCGGCTGGAGCCGCTGGGCTGAGGCACGGCAGACAGCAGGTGGGAGGGCCCCGAGGCCTAAGACAGAGGCGGGCGGGCAGCAGGGGAGGGCGCCACGGAGCGTCCAGGCCCCCTCCGTGGGACACGTGCTTTATTCCGTTCTGCAAGGACAGACCCACAGGTGAAGCAATGTGGGGGTCACCCCGGCCTCACCTCTTGGAGGGGCCCCATGGCCTAGGCTTGCTGGGAGCAGCGCTGTCCAGAGGGCACCTGTGAAGGAGGGACAGCTGGGGCTCTCCTGCTCCCCCCACCCACCGCCCTCCCTCAGGGGGACCCAGGGCGCCACTCCGGGCGTTCACGTGGGTGGGGAGGCCCTGCGCCTCTCTGGAAGCAGATGCGTCCAGATGAGCGGGGAGCTTGGCTCCCGAGCCCCGAGTAGCCTCTGGCGTCCTCAGCTGCTGTCCAGCCACCGGGCAGCTGCGTGCTCTAAAGTGACTGCCAGTGTGAGCCTCCAGCGATGCCCACTTGGGTGGAGAAGAGAAGCCAGCACTGCCCCAGGCTGGGGTTCCAGAAGTTAGCACGAGCCCCCCTTCTGCCGGCCAGTCCCCCCCTCCTGCCGGCCAGTCCCCCCTTCCTGCCGGCCAGTCCCCCCCTTCCGTGGGCCAGTCCCCCCTTCCGCGGGCCAGTCCGCCCCTTCCACGGGCCAGTCCGCCCCTTCCACGGGCCAGTCCCCCCTTCCGCGGGCCAGTCCCCCCCTTCTGCGGGCCAGTCCCCCCTTCCGTGGGCCAGTCCCCCCTTCCGCGGGCCAGTCCCCCCTTCCGTGGGCCAGTCTCCCCTTCCGTGGGCCAGTCCTCCCCTTCCGTGGGCCAGTCCTCCCCTTCCGCGGGCCAGTCCCCCTTCCTGCCAGCTAGTCACCCCCTTCCACGGGCCAGTCCCCTCCTTCCGCAGGCCAGTCCGCCCCAGCCACAGCTCTGGAGGCAGCAGAGCCTCGGCCCGTGCGCCGGGCCCGACAGCAGCCAAGGGAGTGCGGCTTCCCTTGAGCTGGGCATGCCAAGAAGAGCTCCTGAGGCTGAGTTTTCTGGAAACTTCCAGCATAAAACTTTTTGACTGTTGGTTTAATTCTAAGCATGGGGGTGGAAATCTATTTTTAGGCGATACATGCATTTCCCTGTCTCACAGAGCACACGGAATGTCTTTCCGTATCTGACACCACAGACTCACCATCTGCAGGACCCGGGGAGAACAGGCAAACAGGGAAGCGGGGAGGGGAGGCCCCGGGGAGCAGGGGCCCGCAGCGAAGGAGGGGACGGCTCCGCCGTGGGCAGTCACCGCGGCCAGGCAGCCGCGCAAAACCACCTCGGCCCCTCGGGAGAAGCCAGAGCTGCAGGTTTTCGTGTTACGCCCCTGGCGAGTGGGAGGCTCAGCTTGGCCTGCAGCGACGAAGCCCAAACCCAGCCAGGGCACAGCTGTAAGGGCTGGAGACCCCCCGGCGGCTGGAGGGTGCAGGCCCCCGGCGGCTGCGTCTGAACCGGTCTGGCAGCCGGTCAAACCACAGGACTCATGGAGAAACTGGACCACCCGGGGGCGCGCGGGGGAGGCCGGGGAGTCCCGGGGGCGCATGCCCGCCTGGAGGCACTCGGTTCTGCCAGTGCTGGCTGCCGGCTGAGGCTGCAGCACAGAGACCTCCGTCCACTCGGAGTGTGCAGGGTGTCTGGCCAGCCGGCCGGAGGCAGAGAGGCCCGCTCTGTGGGCATCGGGGCACAGGGTTCACAGCGAAGGGCGGGCTGGGGGCAGCGGGCCCTCTCAGCCCAGCGCAGGGGCGCGGGCGGGCGGGCTGCCCACACTCTGCTCGCCTGGGGGCGGGCGCGCCCTGCACATCCTGCCTGCCAGCCCACCTGCGCCCGCCCCACCAGCCCCCAGCCAGGCGCTCTGCGGTGTCTCCCCTTCCCGCCAGATTACCCCGCAGGCAGGCTTTCTCCGGGGACCTCGCTGCTGTGCCCCGCATCCCCCGGTGTGACGGGCACGCCATAGGCGCCCCACACAAGCCGAGGAGTAAGAGGCCGTCCCCCCAACTTCTGCACTTGGAGTCACAGTGGTTTATGCCAACCTAGGCCACCGCGCTTGGCACAGCACAAACATCCCCAAAGCCGATGCCCGGTTGGAACAGAGGCCAGGTCTCCCCGATGCCGGGGCAGGAGAGAAGAGACGGGCGAAGGGGGGTCACGGGCGACACCTGTCCCCTTCCGCGGAGGCACCAGAGCGCTGGCTCACAGCCCAGGCGGGCGAGCCCGGCCTGGCCATCCTCCAGCGTGGCCCCAGGCCCCTCCCCGCCCCGGCGTGGCACTCCCTGGCTGCCCCGGCCTTCCGGTCACTGTGGCCACAGCAGCTCGGCCACCACTGGGCCCCAGCCCCACGGGCCTCAGCAGGTGCACCCGGTCATCTGTAGTCGCTATGTCCCAGGCGGGCACAGAGCGCCCCAAAGCTTGGCTCTGCTGCCCCAAGGGTCCGACTCGTGGGCGACAGTCCCCTACAGCCCCTGGCCCCGCGGGCACCCAGCCTGCGGCAACACGGCAGAAAGGCAGGGCCCGCACTGCACAGGGCCTTGCCCTGCTCTTTCTTGGACAGACAGAACTTCTCAGCGCTCCCCGTAATTCCCCATCACCCCTAAGAGCTAAGAACAGGCGGTAGCACCCTAGGGCGAGCACCTGTGCTCGGGTCTCGCTGCACCCATAGGGCTGGGTGAGGTCGGTGCGAGCCGTTCAAGAGGAGCGAGGCGGCTCTCCCAGCGCAGCCACCAGGCGCCCGTAAGCCCTGGCCATCTGCGGTCACCGACCGAGCACGGGGGTGGGGGGGGGGCGGGGGGGTGGCGCTTCACGTAACGGGTGCTTGTCACCGTCTTTTCTGTATCTCAGCCCTGGAGAACCGGAGCTGCGGTNCGCCGGGGGGGGGGGGGGGGGGGGGGGGGGGGGGGTGGCGCTTCACGTAACGGGTGCTTGTCACCGTCTTTTCTGTATCTCAGCCCTGGAGAACAGGAGCTGCTGTGGGGTGGGTGCAGGAACGAAAGACTAACGGGAAGGAGGAAGAGGGTGGACAGACGGATGGGTGGATGGAGGGACCGACTGGATGATCTGTGGGTGACAGCGATGGATGGGGGTGGACGGAGGTGAGTGGGATGGAGGATGGGTGGGGGGTGGGTGGGGGCATGGAGGATAAAGTGGGGCCTGGGGGATGGATGGAAGAATAAATGCATCCGCATCTGAACAGGCGGACACATTCAGGCCCAGCAGGGAATGGGCGGAGCCCCCCCTGGGTGCAGGCAGCAGGTGGGCTCAGGCTAGGGGGCAGTGACAAAGCAGGGCGCAGGGTGTGGCCAAGACGGGAGGCCCAGGAGGAGCTGCGAGCAGGCTGGGCTTGGCCGAGCTCCCACCGCACCGGGGAGCCACGGCCATTCCAGGCCAGGGAGTGACATCACCAGGTGTCTAGAAACGTGGATCTGCTGCAACACGGACGTCTGGCCGGCTGCAGGCAAAGGCGCTAGCGATGAAGGCAAGGCCAGGGAAGCTTCTGGAAAAGACAGGCCCAGGCCTGATTTACCTGCTGCCCTTGCGCGAGGCAGGCGAGGCTGTATCTGCGCCCAGGGCTCCCCTCCTCCTGTCCCTCCCGTCCTGACCCAGATGACCCCAGCGGGACCCAGCTCTGCTCTCCGGCCAGGTCCTGGCTCCTCCTCTCTGGCCTTTTTCGGCTGTGTGCGGCCCCACACACCCAGGGCCAGTGACCCCTGCGGTGGTGACTGGCGCACGGTGCTGCCCCGGCCACCCAGAGCGCGTCTCTCGAGCGGACGGCCTTATGCCCCGAGCTGTCCACATGCAGAGGCTGAGCAGTCACCTCCAAATGGCTTCCCGGGGCTCTTGGCTGGAGAACCCTCTGGTCCCACCCTCCCAGCTGGGCGCCTCCCCCAGGACGCGCTGACGCCCCAGCCCCGGCAGCCGGCACCGTGCCTGGCCGTGGGCGGCGACCCGGGGGACAGCCTTGGCCACGTGCACAACCGCTCCTGCCCAGCTGACTCGGGCCGGCCGAGCTGGGCGGCCACAGGGGCCTTTCCGCAAGGGCAGCCTCAGGTTCCGCCAAGCCTGCTTCCCGCTGCAGACGAGGCCACAGCCCCGCAGAGCGGCAGCTCGGGCCTGGGGCTCCGGGCAGTGACAGCCCAGCCCAGGTGCCCCAGGTCGTCAGCCCAGCGCCCGCGCACCGTGGTCCTCAGCGGCCAGGGCAGCGGAGCCCTGACCCGTGACCCAGGGGCCCGGGAGGTTGGCAGCACGACCCCGGAGTCCGGGAGCCAGAGCCACGTGCACAGGACCGGGCCAAGCACAGGCTGCTGCCGAGGCGGCCTGCGGCGCCCTTCACCCCGGGGGCTGCACCCCGGGACCTTCACCCCCAGGCAGCTGTGCAAACACCACTCAAATGTATCCTCGCCCGCTGGGGAGGCCAGGGGTGCAGGCCGGGGCGCAGGGACTCCCGTGGAGACGCTGCCTGGCCCGGCTCCGGGGTGGGTGCCACGGTCTTCACGCAGCTTCCCCCGCGGATCTGCATCCAAATCTCTCTTCTTTTAAGGGGTCACAGGGTCAGGGCCCCCGTACAGCCTGCCCTAAGCCTAGCTAGGTCATATCTGCGTCTATAAACAAGCCCCAGCCCCAGGCAGGCCCCAGCATGGCCGCAGGGCAGATGCCCAGGGCCAGGAGCCGGACAGCAGAGGAGGGGAGGCGACGGGTGGGGTCCCTTGGGCCTCTGAGACAGAGACGAGGGAGCACCCCTGCATGGGTGGGGGGTGAAAGGGGCCAGGAGAGGCTCCCCCACACCCCGACACAGAACAGCACACCCGTTTGACGGCACCAGCTGTGCCAGCACAGGGGCCGAGGGGAGCCAAGCTGGCCCTGGAGGAAGAGAGGCAGACACAGCCTGGACACGCCCCGGCACGCGCGCACGAGAAGCCCACGAGGCCCACAGGAGCGCAGACAGGCACGCGCACGCGCGCACTCGGACAGGACTCGCGCGCGTGCACGCACGGCGCGCGCGCACGCACGGGCGCAGCTCCGCTCGCTCGGGCTGGCCCACGAGCTCGGCACCCGCCCGCTGGCCCCGGGCGAGACCACGCCACCGCGGGTCACCCGGGAGGCATGGGGCGGGGGCGGCCCCCCAGCACGGCGGCCCTCGCCCCACAGGCCTGTGAGAGGGCGGGAAGCTGTGCGATCCAAGGGCTGTTTGTCTTCTCTTCTGGACGGATTAGTTCTGGAAGGAACTTGGGCTGCTTGGAAGTGCGGGAGGGGAAGCCATGCATGGAATCTTCCGGAATCCCCTCCTGGGACCTATGAGCCGCCGGCCCGGCGAGCGCGTCTCTGTCTGGTCCAAGAGTGGTTTGGGAGCGGGGAGAGGAGGGGGCGGTGTGGGGTCGTGGCCTTCGGGCCTCCGGCCCCTCCCAGGAGTCTGGGCCAGGCGCCCAGCCTTTCCCCAGCCCCAGTCTCCCCAAAATGCAGCAGACCCCCAGAACTGGGCCGTCCCAAGAACCCAGGAGTCAGAGAGCGTGCGTTCAGACTGTCCCCGGGGGCTGTGCCCGGCGCCCCTTTGTCCAAGAACAGGCCTCCCCCCACCGCCATCCTGACTGCTCCGTGGCCTGCACCTCAGCCTCCAGGGCCCTGGCTCTGGCCCCGGGACTGTTTTCGGGCCCCGTGTCAATCACCCCACCAAGTCTGAGCCCCTGCGGCCAGCAACGCCACCCTCAGCGCGGGCACGGCAGCAGCCACGCCTGCCCCGGCACCCACAGACTCAGCAGGCCCAGAGCCGCGTCCCAGAGCCAGCCCCAGCCCCACCCGCCTCACGGGAGCTGAGGCCCCGGGAGCCGCTGCCTCCAAAGCCAGCAAGGTTCCCTGCACCCCCTCGGTCGCCACCCCGCCTGCGAGCCCTGCCGGGAGCCCAGAGGCCTTCACCCCTCTGGCACCGCCCTGCCCCTGCCCTCCCTGCAGTCCCAGCGGCTGTCACTGCCCAGGAGGGTTGGGAGCACAGGCCTGGAGCCGGTGCCGGGCGGCCACAAGCCTCCCTCCCACCCCCAGTGCCCTTCTCGTCTGCTGAGGGGCCTTCTGCGTCCATCCGGCTCATCCTCACGCCCCTCTACCATGCCAGCACGAGTGCCCTGCAGGGCCTGCCTGCCCCTCTGCCATCCGGCTCCTGCAGTGGCCGCAGCCCTGGGGTCTTGCACCCAGAACCAGAAATGCAGCTAGCGAGGGGGCTGGGAGCGGAGGCAGAGGCGGCCACCCCCGCAGGCCGTTCCTGGGGGCTGCAGCCGCGTGGGCTGGCAGGAGACCAAAGTCGGGGCAGTGCGTCCAGGTCCCAGCCGTCCTGCAGTGACCGACGGGGGAGGCCCGGAGGCCCTGGGCTGGGGCAGGGGCCGCCCCGCACAGGGCAAGGAGACAGCACCAGCCTCGGGAGGGGGCTGTGTGCAGCCTGCCCGCAGAGCAGCCCAGCCTCCCACCACCTGCTGGGCCTGCAGGGAGCAGAGAAGTGGGCAGCAGGCCCGCTGCGTGGGAGGGGTGAGGCCTGGCCGTCCCTGTTTCCAGAGCGGCCAAGCTTCTCTCCCGCAGACTTCTGCTCCTCCAGGAGGGTGTGGGGGAGGGGACTCGAGGCGGCGAGAGGCCGGGGAGGCCAGTGGAGGCCGGGGGAGGACAGGCCGCCCCGCCCCGCACCCGCCCGCAGGACCCCACCCCGCCCTCCCAGCTCCCATTCGCAGAGTCGGAGCTGCAGCCCCGGAAGCCTCCTGGCCTCACTTCCTCTCGGGAAGGAAGGCCAGGACCCACCTCCTGCCCCTGCTCCGGCCCCAGCTGGGCCCCGGGAGCTCCTCCCTGCTCCCCACCCCGGGCTCCTGCTCTCACCCCTCTGGCCCAAGTCCAGACAGGACGGCTTCAGGCCAGGGGCGCTGAGGGCCTGCAGAGACCCAGCATTGCCCTCTCGCAGCAGCACAGTGGGCACAGGGCATGGGGAGAGGACGGCGCTGTCCACACAGGCCCCGCCCCAGCCCTGAAGGCCCCGCCCCCAACCCACATAGGCCCCGCCACAGCCCTAAAGGCCACAGCCCCTAGCCCGCGCAGGTCCCTGCCCAGCTCACACAGGCCCCGCCCTAGCCCCGGTAATGAGCAGGTCATGGAGGAATCTCCTCCCAGAAAGTGCAGGCTCTTTGCCCAGGGTCATGATGCGCCGCATCTGCATCTGGCATCCTTGCAGGTGTCCTCCCCTGTAAGAACCAGGTCAGAGAAGGTGCCAGCCACCAGAGCATAGGAGGAGGCCGGAGACTCAAAAAAGAACAGCGCAGAACCGTGATGGAGTGCTGTGCCCAGAAGATGAGCTGCGGGTGTAGACGGCGGTGTAGACTGCGGTGTAGACGGCGGCCCCCGCACACTTTCCCAGACTGTGGGCCCAGGTGGGCCACAGGAAGGCAGGGCCAGGGGAGGCGGGGTGCAGGGGTGCGTCGCGACACGGTGACACACCAGTGGCTGCATGCAGGAGAGTGGCCGGGAGAAGTTCAAGGAGGCAGCCTCGTGCTTCCAGCCAGCCAGAACGGGAGCAGGAAAGGCCGGAAACACTTGTCCCCACGTCCCCGCCTCCTTCGGAGGTTTCAAGTTCTGGGTGTGGCTTCGGCTGGGGGTTGCAGGTTGCGGCTGGCCCTGGCTCAGCAGGGGCCAGCACGCTCTGTCCACGGTGCTCTCAGGCCAGCGTGGGCCCCACCTCGACACAGTGGAGCCTGTGAGCCGGTGCTGGCTCCTTGGCCGGTTCCTTCATGCCCCTGGCATGTGGGCGGCCTCGCTCTCCCTGCCCCTCCCTGCCCCTCACTGCCCTTCACGTGTGCTGGGTGCTGCCGGCTCTTGCTCCGGGAGATGCCCCAGAAGGTCAGCAGCCCCAAGCAGGCGCGCGTCCCTGGCGGGAAGGCCGCTGTGTCACTGGGATGTCACTGTGCGAGGCCAGAGCCCACCCCGACTGCTTCTGCATCCCCGCCCTCCTGCCCTGGGCCAGACTCCCCAGGCCTGGACTCCTCTCTTCCCAGTAAGAAGAACCGGTTCTGCCAGCCCGGCAACTGCCTGTCCTGCTGGGAGAAGTCTCCGGCAGGCTCCCCTCCAGCACTCTGCCACAGCCAGAGCCAGCCGGCTCGGGGCTGGGGGTCTCGGTCTCTGGGCGAAGGACACCCAAGAGCCCACCGGCTCTCGGCTGTGTCTGGCTGGAGGCCAACGGGGACACACGAGGCTAAGGGGGGCCGGAGAACAGCCAGAGCGGGAGCGAGGGGCTGCCCACAGCCTGGCGGGGCCTCCCATCTCCAGATGAAGAGAGCCGGCTGTCCCAGCGTGCAGCGCTGTCAGTGCCTTCAGAAGGGAGAACAACAAAGCCAGCGACAGCAGGCCTCGCTGGTGGGCCAGCCTCGGCCACTCTGAGGGGCGGCCTTATCTCCAGGAGCCGTGCTGTGCTGTGCTGGCCTGATGGTCAGGCAGGGATTTACTTGGGGCCACCGAGCCATACCAAGGGGGACTTATCGAGGCTGAAGGCGGGGGCGGGGGGTGGGGGGAGCACCTAAGAACATTCTGGAGGGAAAACAGGCCGCGAGAGCTGACTGGGCCCAGCGGCTTTGCCCTGGGGCCTCCAGGGCCTCGGCAACAGGGGCCCTTCCCTGGAGCCCTTCCTTGAGGCCAGGCCGCCCACTTTGTCTGCGAAGCCCCAAGTGCTGATTCCTCCCGCCCAGCTAGCTCCCCAGCCCAGCTCCCCAGCTGCTCTCCCTCACCTGCGGCTTCCCAGTCCCTCCCTCTGCCAGGCCCTTCTGTGAGGCCTCCCACCAGGCCCCTAATCCTGTGATTTACAAAACTCTGCAAGGCCCCTCACTTTAATGCGCTCCCAGCAGGCTAGGCCCAGAGGAAGACACACACGGGGCAGGACCTCCCTCAGGCTAGGCCCAGAGGAAGACACACACGGGGCAGGACCTCCCTGCACGCCTTGCCCTGCAGCATCCCCCAGCATCCCCCAGCGCAAGGAGCTGCACCTGGCCAGCCTCACCTGCCCAGCCCACACCAGCAGGTCCGCAGCGAGGACGCAGCATGTCTCTGGCAGGTTGGCCTCCACCCCCGTGACGCCCACAGCCTAGAGACACGCCAGCCCACACTGGTCACTCCCCCGGCCACGGGCAGACGCACACGCGACTCTCGCCATCCGGGGGCACAGAGCCCCGCAGGACACCGTCCACACTGCGGCCTGTGGCTCATCCTCGTGTGGGCGGGCCCCTCGGGAAGCTGAGGAAGGCTACTAGAAGAGGGGTGCAGAGTGGGCCCCTCGGAGGCCCTGGGGCCAGATGGGCAGCCCGTGAGGGTGCAGAGAGGAGTCCAGGGCTGCTTGCCGCCTTAGCTCGACCGCAGGCCCTGGGCTCGAGACAAGACGAGGCTGGGAAGGCGGAAGGTCGGGCCTCAGAGGCCCTAGGAAGGTTCTAGAAGGGCCAGCGGCACACGGGCTCACCCTCCGCCCTCAGCGAGGGGCTGGGCTCGCCCAGGGCTGCCGGAGCAGCAGGGACCTGGCTCCCACTCCCAAGCCAGAGTCCGTCCAGCAGAACCCCAGGCCAAAGGGCTGGGCCCAGGGCAGCAGCAGGACCAAGAAGCGGTCTTCATGGGAGGAGGCCAACTCAGGTCAGGCTGACTGCCCCCAGGCTCTGAGCAGCACCCGGAGGTCCTGGTGGGCAGGACTCGGAGGTCCTGGTGGGCAGGACTCGGCGCCCCAGGAAGGGAAGGGGGGACCACGGCCAGTCCCCAGGAGTGAGAGCGCAGAGGTGGACACGCAGAGTCCGGCGCTGGGCACAGCCTCAGCCCTGGGGCCGCCGCTGTCCACTCACACTGAACGGGGCTCCCGGGGCCTGGCACAGGTCTGGACCCCCACAGGAGGAGCCCGGCCAGCCCCCCGCGGGACTGCACGGTCACCTGGTGGGGCCCCTCCGAGACCCCACCGGGGCTGGGCGCCACCCCTCTGCTGGGCATCTGGCATGGCCTGCCCGGACGCCTTCCCGTCCCCGCAGCCACTGCCAAGGCAACGGGCGCCCCGCCAGGGCTCTTCATCCTCAGACAAAGCCCGGGAGCAGCCACCCGGCCGGCCGCAGGCTCAGGTTGCCGCCCGCAGCGGGGCTGATTATGCACGGAAATCAGGCCTCCACCATGTTCCTGGGCTTCAGGGGGGCCGTGCTCACAATCGCCCCATTGTGTGGCCGCCATAATGGGGTCTCGGGAGGGGAGGAGGGGGAGTGAGAGGGAGGAGGGGAGGAGAGAAAAAGGAGGAGGGGAGGAGGAGAAGGTGGGGGCAGGAGAGGAAGGGAGCAGAGGAGGAGGGGAAGGAAGAGGGAGAGGTAAAGAGAAGGGAGGAGGGATCGAGGGAAGAGAAGGGAAGAGGGAGAGGGCCAAGGAAAAAGGGCTGGAGGCACTGGGGTGAGGCAGGAAGGAGGACAGGAGAGGAGGGGCCAGGGAGGAGAGAAGGAAGAGGGGGAGGAGGGAGGAGCAGAGAGGAGGCAGGGAAGGAGCAAGGAGGAGGGCACTGGAGGGAAGGAGGGGAGGGAGATGGAGAGGAGGGGGAGGAGGAGAGGCCAAGGACAGAAGGGCTCCCCACACGTGCTGGCGGGGCCAGAGCCCAGAGAGGCCTGTCCCCACCCAGCCTCTGCCCACACCGCGGTGCTCCCTGAGGGGTGCTCCCTGCAGCTCCGATTGGTCTGCAGGTCTCTGCAGGGCGCAGACGGGACAGACCGCACAGCAGGGGCCGAGCGAGGGGGCCCAGAGTGACCGCCCTCCAGACTGTGGCTGGGCCAGGCCGGGACTTCAGAGAAGACAGAAGGAGGGAGAAACGCGGGCCAGGGCTGCCGCTTGTGAACTTCTGGGAGATGAAGTGCACCAGGTTCCCACCCTCTGCAGGACGGAACCCGGCCCCGCCCTGGCAGTCAGGCACGGGCCCCTCGCGTCCCTGTCTCCCACTCACCGGCCTGTGGGGCTCCTCTGAGGACAGTGCTGCTCCCCCATCTGCCACCCCAGGAGCTCTGCTGCGGGGCCTCCCTCTGCCAGAAACCCCCGGCCACACTGCTCCCCAGTGGGCGTGCGTGCCCCAGACGCCCTTCGTCCTTCAGGAGGAGGCAGCGCCCTAAGCCCGTGGAGTCCTCCCCCTGCCCGTGGAGTCCTCCCCCCACCTGTGGTGTCCTCCCCCGCCCGTGGAGTCCCCCTGCCCGCCTGTGGTTTCCCCACCCTCCCACCCTCCGTAGAGTCCCCCCACCTGCCTCTGCCGCCGCTTTTATCCTTGGAGCGCAGCTGATAAGAGTCTGAGAAATGCTCGAGCAGAAGGAAGTCCCCGCAGAGCTGTAATGAGAAGCTTTACGCTCTGGTATTTTCCTAATGCCCCGGGTCTGGGAGGGCTTCCTGGCTGCAGCCCGTACTCTGGGCGCCCTGCTGACCCGCCCGCCGGCTCCAGCCCAGCAGCCCAGCGCACCCAGACACTCTCCCCAGGCAAACTCGGGGTGCACTCGGAGAGTGGGTGAGAACCGCTGCCCGCCAGGCTCGGCACGGGGAAGTGGGTCCCCACAGCGGTGGCCGGCGGCCGCCGGAGGGCCGTGGAAAGAACCGGCAGGCCGAGCCCCGGGCAGGCGGGGCGGCGGGGTCCCGCTAGAGGGCCGAGGAAGGGGCCTCGCAGAGCCAGAGCGCCACACGCACACTGGCCCCACGCCAGTCCAGAGCACCCACGATCCAGGAGTGCTCCCCAAAATGCCCGGGCTCCGAGTGGGAGACACTGATGTGCCCGAGGCCTGGCGGGTGGGGTTTGCTGTGATCAGCAGTACCCCACGTCTGACCACGGCGCCCAGCCCAGAAGCAGCGGCTGTTTGTGCAACAGGCCAGCACGGAGGGGGGCGACCTCGACAGCACAGGGCACCCTACACCGGGAGAGCAGGGAAGGCTTCCTGCAGGAGGTGACATATTCGAGGACAAAGGGGTCATGTCAGCAGCTCTGCTGGTGACGGGATCGTGCCCCCCATTCGTATGTTGGAGCCCCACACCCCCGGCGAGCGTAGGAGAATCAAGCTTCAGTGAGGCACCGTGACAGGACCAAGCCCGGGGACTGTGGCCTCACCAGGAGCCACGTCTCCGCCCTGCCCCACGGGGTCACCCAGCGAGAGAAAGCATCTGCAAGCCAGAGGCCCGGCCTCGCAGACCAGCCTGTGCACCTGGACCTCAGCCGCCCCTGCAAGCCGGAGGGAGGAGCAATACTGCCGTACCCTCGCCCCTGCCGCCAGCGCCTGCCAACAAAAGGAGCTCAAGGCCAGCCGTGGGGGGCGGGGGGGGGCCGGGGACACCCTGCTCACAGACCCGCGGCCGGGAGGGCGCCCCAGGCCCGCACAGGGCTCATCGGCGGCCTCGGCCGCCCCGGGGTGCTCCTCTCCGCGGTGCGGGCGAAGGTGCCGGCTGCCCCGGGCTCCGCAGAGGAGCTGTCTGCCAACACGCTGAATTCCGGGTTCCTGAGCGCTGCCCCGCGCCCCAGGGGCTGTGGACCCACCAAACGGCTGACCGGTCTGGATAAAAGCCCCTGCTTTCCCGGCTGGATGAGCCAGCAGCCCCCCACGCCAGAACCCCAGCAGAGCGCACCAGAGACCCCAGGGCCCGGCTCTGAAGCAGAGTCTGGCGGCAAAGCGGCACGTCCACTCAAGCCAGGGGCGCTGCAGGCTGGGCCCTGAGCCGGGGCCCGCCCCAGGCAGCGTCCACACCCCGAATTCCTAAGGAGCTGGCTTTGCCCTCTGTCCAGCGTCAAACGGAAGACAGACAGTGCTCGCAGTGCAGGGTCTGTCTGTCCGTTGGGCAGACGCTGACCCGACACCGGCTCTCCGGGCTGCACTGCCCACCCGCCCTCGCCCGGAAGTGCAGGGCCGGGAGCCGAGGCCAAGAGGCCAGAACCGCGGCCCCAGGCCCGTCCCCCAGACACCAGCTTCCAGCTGCAGAGTGGCTCCCACGCCTGGCGTTTGCTTCCTGGGCCAGCCGGAGAGCCCTCTGGGGACCCCAAGGGAAGAACCCTGAAGGTCAGCTCCGGCTGCCCGGGAGCCTCGGAGCGTCTTGGGCATGACACCCTGCCCAGTGTCCGAGCAGCCCGAGGCCTGAGGGCCCCGCCCGGCCCCCAGAGCCTGCTCTCCTCCCCGGCCGATCCTGTTTCCTCTCTCAGGAGCTTCCCCTCCTTCCAGGGACTGGTCAGGGGCTACGGGCAAGGCAGGCGGCCACCAAGAAGCTCCACTCCTGCCCACGGCAGTGTGCAAGGCCAGCACAGGAGGCTGGGCAGGGCAGCCCGGGAGCTGTGGCGGGCCAGGGGGAAGGGAGGCTTCCTGGCGGGGCAGCTGGCGCGCTGGTGTTGCTGAAGGCCTGGTGGCACGGTAGGGAGCCTGGACTGAGCCTTCAGGCAACCCCCTTGGGTGTGAGGCTGGGCCCTGAGCCGACCCCAGCAACCGCCGCGGGCAGGCCAGTCAGAGCCCACGTCACCTCCCGGCTCCCACTTCGCCTGCGAACCGGGACCAGACACCCCCCTTGGCGCTGTAACTGCCCGGCTCCTGGCCGGTCAGGCCCAGGACAGTTTCGGGCGCAGGCAGCTTTGGGGAGCCGCGTCCTCATGAGTGAAAGCAGCGTCTGCGCAAAGGGACTGACCACGTGCTCACGTGCACACTGTGACCCCAATTTCTCGGCACCCAGACTTGGCCGGCCTCACGGGGGTGCAGCCTGGGGCGTGCCACCCCCCAAATCCCACAGGCCGTGGGTCTGGGAGAGGCGGGGTGCAGTCTTATTTGACGCCAGCAGCAGGGGAGCCCAGAGCCGGGAGGCTGGGGACAGCTGGAGGCCGGGGCAGCCAGAGGCTGGGCCAGACAAGGCTGCTGAACCCAGAGCTTCGGGAGTTAACTGCCTGGGGAGCACGAGCAAGGCCCAAGAGAGGGAGGGGAAGTAGAGGTTTGCAAACATGTCAGCCAGGACCAGTGGCAGCGGGCGGGCGGGGCGCAGGCTGTCAGCAGTGACCCCACGCCCCTCCCGCCCCTGAGGCTGACAGCAGGCCCCTCAGTGCACACAGGCAGCTCCTGGGCTGTGTGTCTGCTCTCACTGCATCTCTGCGGGCAGCGTTCACACCGCGGCCCAGCGGAGGCCAGCATCCATCCTGGCGGCTGCTCTGCTGGGTCCTGGCCCCACCGGGCGCCACAGATGAAGAGATGTGAGCGCAGGTGGGGCTGCTGCGGAAGCCACAGGCCACGGCCCGGGTCAGAGGGGTCACGGCTCTGCCCCCACCGCAGCCCCCAAGTCTCAGGGACCCTCACCGCTGCCCAGTGGCAAGAGCCAGGGAGCAGCCGGGGCCAGAAGCTCCCCCACACGGCAGCAGCCGGCGGGTCCACAGCCCCTCTCGGAGCCATCAGCCATCGGCGGGTCCACAGCCCCTCTCGGAGCCATCAGCCATCGTGGGGCCCAGCACCAGCACAGGCACGGGAGGTGGGGCCTGGAGGGGCCACAGGGCTGCTCTGCAGGGCTGGGGGGGCGGGGAGGCCGGCTAGGAGCTGCCCGCAGGCGCCCTGCAGACCCAAGGGGTTGCGCCGGCTCCCCGCAGGGCCTCACCGTGTGGGAGAAGGGCGCAGCGGTGGGCACGGTCTCATGGGCAGGGGACGGCCCCTCTGGCCAGAGCATCACTCTGCTTCACCCGCCCCCAGGCCCCGGCCCTGCCTCCTTCCTCTGTGCCAAGAGCAAGCTGAGCCTTCAAAGCAAAAGCAGGTCACCACCCAGCCAGCCACCAGCCCAGCCGCACACACAGCCAGGGCCGGTGGGTCCTCACGGCTCAGGCAGAGAAGCCCCAGGGAGGGGCCCTGGCTGCAGGGAGGAGGAACAGGCCGGCCCAAAGCTGGCGCCAGCATGCGGCCTGGGTCCCAGTGGGGCCACACACCCATGTCCCAGCTCTGTGGGTGGCAACCTGGGTGGTCGGTCCACCTCTGGGCCTCAGTCCCAAGAGGACGGACTGGCCCTTGCGTCGCCATGACAACAGTGGCTGGCACTCGTGAACGGACACTCTTCTCTACCAGGTGTGGCTGGACAGAAAGTTCCAGAAGGGAAGTGGATGGAGGTGAGGTCAGTTCTGCTGGGCCTTGTCAGCAAGTCCAGGAGCTTGGACTTAAGCCCCCAGTGACCGCCAGGCCTGGGATGGCCGTCATCAGCGGGGATG
This sequence comes from Galemys pyrenaicus, assembly GCA_019455555.1. Taxonomy (NCBI): domain Eukaryota; kingdom Metazoa; phylum Chordata; class Mammalia; order Eulipotyphla; family Talpidae; genus Galemys; species Galemys pyrenaicus. The sequence continues at coordinate 1,709,095 of JAGFMF010012010.1, forward strand.
AACAGAGCGTACACCTTCCAGAAGGTGGGGATACTCGTGCTCCCTCCTCGGCTGGGCAGCGCTGGAGGCGAGGGCGGGCCTCTGGCACACAGCAGGGCCGGGCCTTGCAAAGCCAGAGGGCAGAAGGGTGTCTCCAGGGGCCCAGGCAGGTCGGCAGAAAACTCCACATCACCCAGCAATGGGGGTCGTGGCTCCAGGTGCTGTGACCCTATGAGAGGGCGCAGTGACTGGGAGGGACATCAGAACACTGCCCTGTCCACAGGGAGACCAGCGTGGACCTCTGTGATGGACGGTGACCCCTTGGTGATGCGGCCGGAGCGGGATCCTTCTGCCCTAACTGGGCACCACACCCTGCAAACACAGGCTGGCACCTGGGGCAAACGTAGGAATGAGTGAAGGAGTCAGTGACTGAGTGAGTGAGGGAGTGACTGAGTGAGGGAGTGAGTGACTGAGTGACTGAGTGAGGGAGAGAGTGAGGGAGAGAGTGAGTGACTGAGTGAGTGAGAGAGTGAGGGAGTGACTGAGTGAGTGAGTGAGGGAAAGAGTGACTGAGTGAGTGAGAGAGTGAGGAGGAGAGTGAGAGAGTGAGTGACTGAGTGAGGGAG
>JAGFMF010012010.1:1710885-1749203 GCA_019455555.1 Galemys pyrenaicus
GTGAGTGACTGAGGGAGGGAGTGACTGAGTGAGTGAGGGAGAGTGAGTGACTGAGGGATTGAGGAGGAGAGTGAATGACTGAATGAGTGAGAGAGTGAGGAGGAGAGTGAGTGACTGAGTGAGTGAGAGAGTGAGGAGGAGAGTGAGTGACTGAGTGAGTGAGGGAGTGAGGAGGAGAGTGAGTGACTGAGTGAGGGAGAGAGTGAGTGACTGAGTGAGTGAGGGAGTGACTGAGTGAGTGACTAAGTGAGTGAGTGAGGGAAAGAGTGAGTGACTGAGTGAGTGAGAGAGTGAGGAGGAGAGTGAGTGACTGAGGGAGAGAGTGAGTGACTGAGGGAGGGAGGGAGTGACTGAGTGAGTGACTAAGTGAGTGAGTGAGGGAAAGAGTGAGTGACTGAGTGAGTGAGAGAGTGAGGAGGAGAGTGAGTGACTGAGTGAGTGAGGGAGTGAGGAGGAGAGTGAGTGACTGAGTGAGGGAGAGAGTGAGTGACTGAATGAGGGAGAGAGTGAATGATTGAGTGAGTGAGGGTGGGTGATGTGGTGAGTGGGCGGCAGGCAGGCTGCCAGCCGTGAGTGGGTGGGTGAGTCTCCCCAGGGCCCTGAGCCCTGAACCGGCTGAGGGCAGCCAGAAGCCCCGCCCCGCCCCCTGCCCGCTGCTCAGAGCATGGGTTCTGAGACCTGCTTTTTCTCTTTTTCAGTTTCCGTCTCTGAGACTGTGAGACTGGGAAGTGGCACCTAGCCAAGGACAGCCCTCCCTCGAGCACAGCCGCTGGAGTACAGCTCAGGGTCTTCAGAAGGAATGAGTGCAGGGCCGAAACCTTCCATAAGGCACTGCCCGCACCTGTCTTTGTGGCCGGCCCCGCCCACCGGCCTGCGGACACAGGCCTGCACATGAGCCGCGGCAGGCCTGAGAGGCCGCCTTCAAAATGGACTCGCAGGGAGGTAAGAAACGGCGCCTGGCCAGTCAGGTACAGAGCTGAGGGGCGCCCGCTCCCTCACCCTCAGGCCTGCGGGCTGCACTCCCACTAGCCTACCCCGCGGCTCCGCCTCACACCCAGCCCTGGCCGAGGCCTCTGGGGAAGGTCAGGAATCCCCAGTGAACGTTCAGAGTCCATCATGCCCTTCCCTGCCCCTGCCCGTCCCGGGCGCACTCTCCTCCCCGCCCTGCCCTCTGCACGGCTGCTCTTCCAGCCCTGGGTGGGACGACACCCAGCATGCGCCCGCAGGCCCTCGCCAGGCAGCCACCATCTGCTCAGCGCCCCCCGGGCCAAGCCCTGTCCCAGGGCCGATGAAGCCGCAGCAAACAGCCAAGGCCACCTGTGGAGGTCGCCTTCTGGGGGGACACTCAACGGCATGAGAGCAGAACCACCGTGAAGGAGCCTGGAAGGGGAGGGTACTAGACGAAGTGGCCAGGCGGCCGGGGCAGGCAGCTTAGCATACTGCCCCGGCCAGAGGGGAGGGGAGGCGTGCAAGGGTGGGGCAGGAGGGGGCCTTCCAGGCCTGAGGGAGATGCCCTGTCTGGTTCCGGAGCCGAGACCAGCAGCAGCCAGCCCTGAGAGGAGAGCAGTGGACGCCAGCCCTGCGGGCCTCGGGGCACCAGGACATGGGCTCTGAGAGCGCTGGGGAGTCCAGAAACGGCATCCTGGGAGCAGGGAGTGATGCTTCCACGGAGCCCTTCAGCTGCGAGGGCAGAGTGGACGGAGGGCAGAGTGGACGGAGGGCAGAGTGGACGGAGGGCAGGAGCAGCGGAGAGGCTGGGGCTGTGCTGAGCCCCCACCGCCATTTCTACTGCAGGTCATGACCCTGGGTGGTCACGGGACCTTCCCTCTCCTCCTGTCCACCAGGGCCTCCCACAGCCAGGGACACGAGGGATGAACGGATGGGTGGGTGGACACTGGAGAGGACATAACTGTCACGCACCTTTGGGTGCACTCACTCTGGGGAGAGGCCAGACAAGCATGGGGGTGGGCCAGTGGGTCTCCTGGAGGTGTGGTCAGTGATGGCACGGTCAGCGGGCTGTGGTCAACAGGGGCAGTGTGACCAGTGGGCGCCTGACCGGCAGGAGTGGCCAGTAGGTAAGATCTATGGGGCATGGCCAGCGGGCGTGACCAGTGGGGTAAGGTCAGTGGCCGGCGGGGCGTGGCCGGTGGGCGTGGCCAGCGCGGGACAGGTTTCTAGCGCGGCTTCATTCCCAGCGGGCGCCGGGCTTCTAACTCCGAAAATAAAGTCTTTATTCCACAGGCGTCCTTCAAGCCCTGAAATTCCTTTACCTCGGGAGCGCTCCTCTGAAGGAAGACGGGCCTATTTCGGTCTGCACCCCGACAGCGTCTTTAAGGAGAACTGTTGGCTCCGGCGAGGATCTTTTTTTAGTGGAAAGGCACATTTTAATTTTAGGTTACGTGTTCTAAGCAACGATTTTCTTAGCAACAATTAGTCTCCAGACGTGACTCTAAAAACATCCCGCTTGGCAGAGATGTGGGGGTGCAGCCTGAGTGAGGGGGCGGCCGGGCAGCTCTGGGGACACGAGGCGGTGGCTCCGGAGAGGATGGGACGGGGCCGCGCGCAGGAGCCGGGGGTCCCCGCGGCCGGGGTCCTGTGGCTTGGGCCACCCCAGCGGGCCACCCCAAAAACCAGAGATCACACTGCGGTTTGTACAGAGCCCCCCCACAAAGTGCACGCACCCCGCCCCGCCGGCGCCCATCCCGCAGAACCCCGAGAGCGCACGTTCCCCCACGGGATGATGAGATTTAAAGCCCACATCACGTAAATGTGCGGGGGCTGCGGCACTGCCACAAACGGGGGCCTAGAGCAACGGACGTGAATGTCGCTAGGAGCCGGAGAGGAGGCCGAGGCAGTGCGCCCTGGCCCAGTAGCTTGGGACAGCCAGTCCGCCACCCCCAGCGGGGTCCTTGGCTCAGGACGCACCTCCCATGCCCTGTGGGCGCCTCTGCTCCCAGAAGGCCCCCTGCCCCATCCTCGGGGTCACTGCCCCGCCCCCTGCCTGGCCCCCTGTCCTCAGCCGCACCCTCCTCCATGCCAAAGCGCCTGGATGCACTGCCTGCCCTTCCCCCACACCACCATCCTCTAACTGGGGGGGGGGGGCAGGGGGTCTCCTCCAGAGCCAGGCTCACCGCCTCTGAGTCACTTGGCTCTGCTGGCCTGCTCCTGGAGGCCTTCCCTGACCACCCCAGGCCGGGCACCCCTTCTCTGCAGTTCCTCCCCCATCTCAGCCTTGTCACTCACAGCCCATCACGCCTCACGGTCAGGGACCCCTTGGCCCCCCAGAATAGTTCAGGGCCTGAGGCACCACCCCACTAGTAAGCAGAACATGGGTGTCCAAATGGCCCCTAGCAGCCTCAGCCGTTACCCCCAAACGGTGCCCGCGCAGCCGCCTCACTCCCACGCCTCGGGGAGCAGCCGGCCCCTCGGCTGTCTGTTTGAGCAAAGTGACCCCTTCCAGGGAACTCTCCTTCCCCACCCGAGCTCCTGGCTAAGGTCAGCGGAGGGAGCGCACCAGAGGCCGGTGCGAGGAGGGGCCACGGGGCTGCTGAAAGACGCTCTGGGGCTCTGGCTGGAGACGGGCCCTCAGCCGTGGGTCGGCCCTAGAAGACACCTCGGGACCTCGGGGTGACCACCAGGTCCCCCTCAGGTCCAGTTCAGGCTGTGTGGATGACCAGACCCCTCCCGAAACGGCCTCCCGGTCAGCTGGGCAGGTGGACTCCCTGGGGCAGGAGGTCTGCAGCCTTCCAGGTGTGAAGGGCACTGCGGGCTGCGACAGGCAGACCAGTGTCCACGAGCCCTTCGGACAGCTGGCCAGCCCAGCGGCCCAGACGGCTGGCCTCCTCCTCACCTAGAGTTCCCTCCGTTGCCCAGCCCCCAGGCCAGGGTTTTGGGGCAGGCTGGTGGAAGCTGGGAACACCAGCCCTCGCCCCTTGGTGCGCCGAGACGTGGGGACAGACCCGCCCTCGGAACCTCTGGGCGGGCGGCGACCTCAGCGCCAGGGCTTCCCCGAGGCCCGGCCCTCCCGGTCAGGCAGGTGTTCTGTGCGAGCAGCTGGGGGTGAACGTCCAGGACCGAGCCTGCTCTGGGTGAGGGGCGCCGTGCTGGCGGAGCTGCAGCCACGCGAGGCGAGGGGACGCTGGCTCTGGCTGCCCGTGCTCGCTCCCAGCCGGCTTGGAAGGAAGCGCCTGTTGCAGTCGCTCAGTCGGCCATCCGTCCGTCCGTCCGTCCATCCGTCCGTCCGTCCACCCACCCATCCCCTAAATGCTGGCTGAGGAGCCAGAAAGTGCTTTGTGGGGCTACAGTCCCCAGCGGTACCGACACCAGCCGGGGCTCACCAGCCCTCCAGGAACGGCCCGAATCTGCCACATGGTCCCCGCAAATGCCCAGGATACCAGATGGGCCGCCACAGTGAGGGGCCCCGTCTGCAGGTGGGAGCTGGGAGCTCGAGGGGTCAGACTTGCTAACGCGGCCTCCACAGCGGCCGGGCTGGGCTGGAGCACAGGCTCCCGACAACTGAGGCAGCTGAGCCACGCGGGGGCCGGAGGGAGCGCCGGGGCTTGGGCAACCCGAGGAAGCCCCCAAAGGAGGCAGGGAGAGGGAAGAGGGGTCGGGCTATGGCCTGGGAGACCTGTCCTCGGCACACCTCCCCTCCCAAAGGTAAACAGCGCTGGACAAAGGAAGAGAGGGAGATCTGGAGAGCGCCTCAGAGGAGGCGGCCTCTGAACGCTGGGTACTGACTGCCGGGGGGAGGAAGGTGCCTCAGCTCCTGCTTCTCTGCAGAGGGCTTTGGCGTTCTCATTACCGTCCTCCCACTGCATCGACACCGTGTTTGTAGCGCTAATTTCCTTACATGCACCTCCACTCTCGGGACCCCTAAGTCTTGCTCAAGTCTATTTTGTACACACACAAAATGTATTTATCAATATTGTTTGGGGTTTTTCCTGGAATGCAAATCGCATTTCATACATAATGCAAACGCTCCAAGCACACAGATCAGCCGAGGAGTGGGACTGGCTGGCTCGCGGTTTCTGCCCCCAGCCTCCGCCGGCTCTGAGGTGCCGGGGCCCAGCCGGCTGTCCCTGCACCTCATCAGCTCGGGGAGGGGCGCCGGGAGGCCTTTACGAGGGTGTTTTCTTCCTCGCAGCATTTCCCAGCCCCCACCGCAGGCAGTTTTCCCAGAGCCTGAACCCTCACCCACAGTAATTGAATAATCAAGTGCTGCTTCCTTAATAACCGAATGTATTAAATGCAGAATATATACAGCTGATCACTCAAGGAACTAATTTGCAAGTCAGGGCTTTTGAGGGATTGTTTAAAGAGAAGATCCACATGTTTCATGATCTGGGTGGCTGGGAAGGGAGTAGGAGCGGCAAGCCGGGACGTAAATTTCTGGGGCATGCTTTGCATGCAGTAAAGAAAACCTCTGCCTGGCCTGCCGCGCACGCAACAGCACACAGCGAGGGGGCCACGGGCCCCGCCACGCAGGGAGCGGAGCGCCAGGTGGGGCCCGCCCAGCCGCCCCGCTGCCAGGGGGCAGCTCCACCCACCCCGGGGCCCTGTCTGTCACCCAGAAGCCACCCGCCAGACCGGTGAGAGGCAGAGCAGTCGCGGGCCAAGAAGGGGGCCCCGGCGGGAGGGCCTGGGGCAGTGCCAGGCGCATCGGGGCAGGTGCTGTCCCATGTCCCCTGTCCCCTGTCCTCCGTCCCCTGTCCTCCGCCGGCGCCGCCTCTGGGGCCCACGAGAGGACAGGGCGGCACATGCTGACAAAACAGAGGTGGGGATGCCGGAGCCTGCTCTGGTGCAGAAGAGCAAGACATTCCCGCGTCTGCAGGCGCCAGCGCGCCCCAGTGGCGAATGGGTGACGCCTCCGCGGGGGGTCGCGCCGGCCCGGGGCTCCGGCTCTACAGCAGCAGAGAGCAGCAGGCAGCCCACGCGGGGCTCTCGTGGCCGCCCTCGGGATCCGCCCTGAGAAGGGAAGCCCGCAAGTCCCACCAGGGCTCCCCTGGGTGGGCCGGGCCCTCCTCGCCCCGCCCCGCCCCGCCCCACCCTGGCCCTTGCCTCCAGCCTCACCACTGGCCCAGGGCCCGACACCTGCCCTCCTCCGCGCCTGCCCCACCTGCCCTGCAGCCTGGCACCGGGGCCTCTGGAGCCTGCGCACGGGCAGAGCCTGCGTTCCAGCAGGTCCCAGACGCCCCGGCCACGCACCCAGGGGACAGCAGTCATTGCCCCGCACAGACCCTGAGTCCAGGCCCAGCCGAGGCTCCGAGGCCATGGCCAGTCCCCGCTGGGACAGCTGAGCCACATGCAGAGTTCCCCAGGCTGCCCACACACTGGACCCCCAAACGCAGCCCCTGGGGCCACAGCGCCAGGCTGGGTGGGGCCCGAGTCGGGGGTCCGAGCTGTGGGCTCCCTCCCAGGTGGGGCACCCGCTCCTTGGCCCGGCCTCAGCACGCAGGGGCTCACACAACACCCCGGAACTGAGGAGTCACGGAGGAGAGTGAGCCCGAGCCGAGGCCCGGCAGGGTGGGACTGGCCAGCTGGTCCTCCAGCTCCGGCCGGGCCCTGGAGAGGGCAGCGTGCCCCTGCCAGGACGCTGGGCCGTATCTCCAGGGCTGGAGGGAAGCAGAACTTGGGGCCACAGATCCAGGAGGAGCTGGGGATCCTTCAGCCCGAGCTACCCGGCTCCCCGCCCAAGGCAGCAGCCCGATGGACAGGCTCCCGGGACAAGGGAGCCAGCTCTGGGGTGGCCGCAGCTGCTCCGGTGCACTCAGCGACGGAGAGACCGTCGCGGAAAGCCCGACCGTCCCCGGGGCCCTCCAGCCCCACTGCGGGTCCCATGCCTCTCGGACGCAGGCGCCTGGTGGGGCGGAGCATCCTCGGGGCCTCCCCGAGACAGCGGCTGAGAGGGACAGGGCCAGCACGGTGAGCATGCAGGCTCGCCCCCAGGCTCGCCCCGCAGCACAGACGGGGAGCCGGGACCCACGTGTTCACAGGACTCGCGGCCAGGGTGGCCCCGCCAGCTCTCTCCCTCCAGAGGCAGAGCCCCAGGTGCACCGAGTTGGCCCCACCCTCAGCCTTCGGCCCTAAAGTTGTGGGGAGACTCTAAAGTTGGAGGGCCTCCCTGGCGGCGCATGAGTTCTGTGAAGTCCCCGCAGCCACGCAGCACGCATTCGATCCCGGCCAGGGAGGGCCCCCCAGGCGCAGCAGACCTCTCCTGCCTCCCGCTGCCCACTCAGCAGTGGGCTTCAGTCCGTCTGCCTGTCTGCTCCCCGCTCTGTCTCTGAAGAGTCCTCCCACCCCACCTTTGGCTGCACCCCAGCTCTTGCATACATAGATAAATAAATCTTTAAAAGATACTATAACAAAGCTGGGGGGCGGCGCTGCTGGTATGCTGTCGCCAGCACGTGTCGGGGCTGGGCCTGTCCTCCTGTTGTTCTAGGCGGTCAGCACAGGCAAGTCTGGCTCGGGGCAAGTTTGCTACCTCTGAGCCTTTCACCCAGAATCTGCCCACCCAGTTGCTGCCCCAGGCTCTAGGGCCGGCCTGCACCCCGCTTCTGAACAGTAAAACAAGCGGGAGTCACTGGCCGGGGCTCCTGGGGATGCTTTTCAAGGCCAGACTCTCCGAGGCACCCCTTGTCCCACCCCCGCGCTCCTCCCCCCAGTCCAGCCGCAGAGCTGAAGCCTGGCGGTGTGGCAGCCGCTCGTAGGCCAGAGGCTACACTGTGAGGACCGCAGGGGCGCCTGGAGCCGCGGTCACCCCGGGGCGCCGGCTGCTGCTGCAGGCTCCTCCGTGCGGGAAGAACACCCCAAGCCGGCCGAAGCACCAGTGGCCCACCGCTCCCCAGAGTAAGGGGACAAACTCAGTTCCGGTCAGCTGGAAACCGATGCCAAAGATGGAGAGACCTGGAGGACACGGGTCAGTGGGAGAGGGGCGCAGCGGGAGGTCACCGTGCCACCCAGAGCCGGAGGGGCTGTAAGAACATCAGGGCCAAGCCCAGCACCCAGCCTGTCCTGGTCCAGAGCACCCCTGCTCTCCGGCACCGACCACCCCGGTGCTGAGCACAGCACCTCGGGCCAGGGCAAGGCGTCCCGCAGCCACGGGGGAGCCCCTCTGATGACCGGGAAGCCAAGAAGTAGCCCTGGTTTCCACCCACCTTCCATGCTGTTAATATGGGCGTGCATATCTCTTTAAAAATAAATGAAAAACCAGCTTGATTCCTTGAGGAAACGTTATGATGACGTCTCATGGAACAAATTACTCCAGAACGAATCCCTTCACTAGCAGAGACTAGAGACAGAGTAAGAGGAAAGGCCAGATCTCAGAAAACATTAGTTCAGCTCCTGGATCAAGCCATGCCTGAATTCCACCCCTGGAGCTGTCTATTATGAAAAGTCACATACTCCTCCTCTTTTTATGTGACGCTGGACAGTGCTCCTGACAGCAGCAGAGGACAGGACTTGCCCTCGAGCCTCCACTAGACAGATGGGAAACGGGCCCAGGAGTGTGGTCTGACAGCCTCGTGGTGTCGCTGCAGGGACTAGGCCTCTGCACACCTCACTCCCACCCCAGCGTCCTCCCCAGTGTCCCACGCTGCCCGTGGCAGCTGGCCGGCCACCAACAGGCCAGCCAGCCCTGAAGCGGGGCTGCTCCGGCACTCAAAGGCTCTGTTCTTTCTGCCTTCAGTGAAAGTCTGAGTCTCATTCGGCAGCAAAGTGAAAGGGAACCCGCCGTCCTTGGCAGGCGCGCTCGGCTCTCAGCGGCCCACAACAGATGCGGCAGCCCGCGCCCAGATGTCGGCCTGGCCTCCGGCGCCCGACACCCGCCCCTCCTGCAGGGGAGGCCTGGGGCCCGCCGCCACTCCCCACGCAAACACCCTCCCGGCCGGGAGACCTGCAGAGCGTCAGGAGTTTGGAAGGTGATTCTCCCACAGGCCCCGAAGATATGTCTCGGGGACATAAATCTCGGGAGGTCTCTATGGAAACACACAAAAATGCATATTGTTCTTATTAACACGACTGTCTGGGCCCGGCCAGCTGATGGAAGCTGCGCCAGAGGAGCAGCGTGTTTCCTGCTAGAGAGATGCTGGGCTTTTTAATTACGGACAGAGCGGCCCGCAGAAAAGGAGGCTCACAGCCGGGAAGCCGGTGACAGGGTGTCGGCGGGGCGGGAGCAGGCCTCCGCCCCTTCCTGGCACCAGCTCTCGCCCGAGCCCGCACACAGCCTGTCCCGGCGCAGAGCCACATCTGCGGCAGAGCCCATGCGGCCCAGACCGGGCGCCTGGGCCTCTGAGTGCCCCCTGAGGCTGCCCACGCACGTCTGTGGGCGCGGGGCTGGCCCCGGCCAGCACGGCTCGGCCCCTCTCCACCGCCGCTTCCTCTTGCAACTGGGGCCAGGACCCTGCCTCGCGGAGCCGAGCCAAGCCAGGCGAGGGCCTCCAGGCAGTGTGGCGGTGACAGCACCCCCAGCTCCCGGCCACTGCTCCCGCCACCGGGACAGCTGTGTCCCCCAGGACTGGGGCTTGGGCCCAACCCACGTGACTCCAGCCTCGTGAGTCCGGCTCTGGGTGCGAGGAGACCCGCGCCTCCCTGCGCCTCCGGAGGACCTGCGTGTCCGGCCACGCTGGAGGGAGCGCCGGCCACATGCCGAGGCCGCACGGAGGGAGGGTCCAGCACCCGCTGCCCACCAGCCAGCGGGCACCCGCGTGGGGGAGGGCTCCATGGTGGACGGACGGCCCCTCCGCCAGCCACAGTCCACTGAGAACGGGCAGGAGCGTCCAGTCTGCCCCGGGGCCAGATTCGTGGCAGCCCTCAGCCGCTGAGCTCTGGAGCTGGTGTCGGGGCGATGTCACCGACACACCCCGAAACGGGCGCATCCCCCAAAACTGGTGCTGCCAAACCGGCACGCACTGAAGGGTCTGAGAGGTCGCAGGAGACACGCAGCTGCGCCTCAGGCCCCACCGCCCACCATGCTCTCACCAGAGGGCCCGCCCCTCACCGCATGGGAGGTGACTGCCTCTGCCCGCCTGCCTCTCCCGAGGCGATGACGTGTTCCCGCAGAGCCGACCGAAGCACAGGACCTCAACATCCGCCAACACTGCAGAACTGCAGGCTGGACAGAGGCGTGAGAGTGAGAACAAGCACTCGTCGGAACCAGCTGGTCGAACCCCATCCTTTCACACACAAGAAGTGGAACTCACACGCTGGGGCCAGTCAAGGTCACAGAGCGAGTGTCCACCCCCACGTGCCTGCACAGGCGCTCCTGGACATGGTCTCCAGCCTCCCAGGAAGGGGCCAGGGGAAGGCCTCCCCCTGCTGCTTCTCAGGAGTGGCCTGGGGGGCCCAGGTCATGCGGCCACACGACAACTTGTCCCCGGCAATGGCCCTGCTCCCGTCCATCAGCAGAAGGGGCGGTTGTGGTCTCAGCTTGCATTCTAGAATGTTCTCCAGCTGGGCAAAGCGCAGAAGCCAGTTTGTCCGTTTCTGGGGGGATGTTTCCTGCTGCTTGCTTTGGAGGGCCTGGGATGGATCCCGCGGGGCTAGGGGAGCGGGGCTGTCTGGCAGACAGAGCCTGCGAGTGAGAGCTCAGGCCTGGGCGCCGGGCCGGGGCCGGTGGGCTGAGGGCTGGGCTCAGCCTCCGGACCCGCGGGGCCTGGCTCTGCCATACACGGCGGAGGCGTCTGGACGTGAGGGGCACGGGTCTCCCCTTCTTAAAACCGGGGATGCAGGTGACGTTAGCGGGGACCCTGGGCCCGCTGGGGTTGGAGTCCGTGGCGGTGGAAAGTGCTCGGCAAACCCCATGGGCTCTCATTCCCGGGGCGTGATTCCACCTCGCCCAGGGCCCCCAGGCCCGGGCACCTAAAAACCCAAACTTCAGCGCACATGCTGCAGGAGGCCCCGAGGAAGGGGGAGCCCGGGCGGGTGCGGGAGCCACGGTGTCCTGCGGGAGTCTGCGGCCCTGTGATGGCCCTGCGGAGCCCACTGCCCCCCGGCCAGGGAGTGTTTGCCCAGTGGGAGAACGTTCTAGAATGCAAGCTGAGACCATGGCCAACCCCCTTCCGGTGATGGTCAGGGAGCGTGGGCCACTGCCATGGATGGGCTGGCCTTCCTCATGTCCCCCAACACGTGCACGTGGCCGCCGGGCCGCTGCGCGCCAGGCCCCAGGGGATGGCCGTGCCACGCCAGCCTGAGCGCGGGTGCCAGTGCCACCAGGCCGCTGCCCGCACCATCTCCTGGACCTGAGCGCCGGGGCCAGCTGAGCAGCCCGGCATGGGTCGCGCACTGTCTCTGCACGGTGCCTGGAAAGTGGTGCCCCCAGGCGGAGCCAGCGCCCAGGTCCCTGAGCCGGCAGGGTCATGCCCGGGCAGGGGCCAGGCAGCCGCCCGGCTCCCCCACGCCGGACGTCCCCTGGGCCCGGGCTAGGGACCGGCTCCCCCCTACAGCGGCCCACCCCAGCACCCCGTGCACGGCTGAACCCCACGGGGCTGCCGAGGCGGCCCCCACGGTCACTGCCGACCGCCGAAAGCACGCCGCGTGCGGGCCAGCGCCGAGCCCACGAAGCCCGAGTTACTGCAGAGGGGAATGGAGCCGGCAGACTTAGCGTTGAGCTGCGGCAGTTCGCACGTCTCCTGGAGCCCCCGGGAGGAAGGCCAGGCCCCCCACGCGGCCGCAGGAGCAGGCGTGGGCCCAGCTCGCTCCCCGGCCGGGCAGGGCAGCCACCGGGGTTCAGGCAGGGGCCCCCAGCTGCAGCTCAGGGGCTGCTGAGGGCAGGGCCGCTGAGGGGGGGACTCTTGCAGGCACGGGGCGGGGAGCCAGCCTCCGCCTGCGCCCCGCCCCTCCCCATGGGGTCTCAGAGGGCCAAGACCCGCACTTGGGTTCCCAGGGCGGCTCTCCCTCCCCCATGTCCCCATGGGCCAGCAAGGCGGGGGCTGGCGGGGCTCCCGGCCACTGACTCGCGCCCTGAGACGCAGGCCCCCACCCCTGCATGCGGGACGCCTTCCGCCCGCAGCGCCCCTGCTCCAGCTGCCTGAGGGCCCTGCAGTGGCGGGTGGGGCAGGGTGGGCCGCGGGGGCGGTGTCCAGGCTCCCAGCTCCCAGCCTGGGTGCTCACCCGGGTGTGGCCGGCCGTGTCAGGCTCCTCACCCAGAGCACACAGCTGGGCGGCCCGGTGGCCGGGGCGGCACCGACAGGCAGGCAGGGCAGGGAGGCGGGGGCCCCGCAGACCCCACCGCGGGCCCTCAGGGCCGAGACCACCGCCACGCGGCCACGGAGGGGTCTAGAGGATGCTCCCTGGCTCGTCCCCCCGGTGCTGGCCCTGCCCCGCGGGCATCCGGGCTCCAAGAACAGGGCCCGAGGACCGAGGACGGGGGAGGCCACGGAGCCCCGGCCGCGGGAGAGAGGCCGGACACGGCCCGGAGCACAGGGGCCCGGCCAGCAGCCCTCGGACCCCTCCCCGCCCCCAGGTCCTGCCTGCCTCGCCCTCCCGGAGTCCAGCGCACGCGTCTGGCTGCAGAGCGCTCGGGGCCCTGGGCTGGCGCCCGCGGCGTGACCACCACCAGCGCTGCTCTCCTCTCGGAAGCCTGGGACTCGGGGCGCCGGGCAGGGCGGCCGGCAGCCCCCGTGAGCCCTACCCAGCCCGGCAGGCCCGGCCACCCCAGAGCCGGGCGCACCAGGGGCCGGAGCTGGGCGTTCCCCCGCCCCCACTGGCTCCTCCGCCGCGGTCCTCTCTCCAGCAGGACACGTGCCAGGGAGGGTGCCTGGGGCTTCCTCAGCCCAGCACCACTTTTGCCCCAAACCCAAGGGCTGCATCCAGCAGCAGCCCTGCCCGTTCCTGCTGCCCAGAGAAGCTTTGGGGTCCCGGCTTCGGGGGCGAGGAGGCTGCAGGGGCGGGCGGTGGGCGTCGGGGGGCTGGCGAGCCGTGGAGAAAGGGGCGGAGGTGCGAGGGAGGGAGAAGAAAAGGGACAAGAGGGAAAGAGACTGTCCGGCGGGCAAGAGAAGGGGCCGGCGGTGTGGACAGGGCCAAGAGGCCTTGCCCGGAAGGCACGAGGGTGACCGGAGGACACGGGCCGGCCGAAGCAGCGTGCCTGAGGAGGTGGCGGTGAGCCGGTGGGCCAGGACCGCACCCAGGGTCAGCTCTGGCCCAGGACAGCCTTGTGGGCCGGGGTGGGGAGCGTGGGCACCCCGGCTGCGGGAGGGGAAGTGCTCCCGGCCGTGCTGCTCCCCGAGACCGTCCCAGGCCTCCCACACCCCACACCAACACGCGGGCACATGCGAACACGTGGGTACACATGGACACGCGGAAACACACGAACATGCCCGCACACGCACAGCCCACAACCAAGGGCAACCAAGCTGTTCAGGGCGGACAGCGCCACTCGGGGGTGGGCAGGAGAACGGCCACCTGCTCCTCCTCCCTCCTCCCTCCCTCCCTCACAGGGGGCAGCGTGAGGGGCACCCACCCGCTGGTGCAAGGAAGGCCCCACTCACCTGGACTCGGCTCACGCACAGCAAAGCGCCCGCTGCAGCCCCGAGGTGCCGTGGCCCGGACCCCAGCCTCCGTCCGCCTGCACGACCTCAGTGTCCGAGACGCACAGGGCGCTGCTGAGGCTTCGCGCCCCTCTGGCTCACCGGCGGCGGGCGCAGCCTCGGGTTCCCGCCGGGAGAGCGGGGCCTGCCTGGGCTGCCGCGCGGCAGCAAGAACGTGCTTCGGAAGAAGGCACCGCCCGTGCGGCCCACAGCCTCGGGAGCCCGCCTCAGCCGCTGCACTGAGCCAGGCCTGCGCTGTCTCCTCGGGTCGCGGTTCTGCAGCCCACGGCAAAGGCTCGCAGGGATCGCGGGCTCGGGGCAGGGAGCCAGCCCCCGAGCGCCCCTGGCAGCCCTGGCGCAGGGCACGGAGACGGCGGGAGCGCTTGGGGGGGCTGGGCTGCAGGAGACGAGGGAGGCCCAGACCGGTCGGGCAGAGCAGCGCCCGCCTCGGCTCCCCCGGCCTCACCCGGGTCCCCGACCCCCTCCAGGAGCCCGTCTCTGCCGGTGCCGAGACAGCCCAGCGGGACGCGCCGTCCAACAGGCCGGCACAGGCCCGGAGCGCCCCCAAGAATGGCGCTCCCCAGCAAGGGCGCGCGCGGCAGGGCCCTGCCCGGCACAGGTGGCCTCCGCAGGCCGCCGAGCCGCTGCCCGGGGCTCAGATTGAAATGTCAAGCGAGCGCGTCTAAAGGTCACGGACCATGAGGCTCCGCGGGAAGCAAATTAAGAGCTCCGGTCCAGCGCCGGGGGCTGTGGAGATGATGAAAAGGATAAATCCAGCACCCCGGTGCGCAGGGAGTGACATGACGAGGCCGCTCGCCGGCTGCTGTCCAGCTGCTGCCCTCCGTGCTGCGTCCACGGCCCCGCCCCGGGGTCTGCGGGCCCCCAGACACCGCCCCACCACCGGCCGGCTGGGCCCCACCGTGGAGTGGCGCCTCCTCCCGGCCCAGGCTGCCCCCACCGCCGCCAGGGACCCAAGGGCGGTGGCCTCCCACCCTCCCTGTGCAGGACCATGGGCGGCGGCCCACCTGGGCGCTGCCTCTCATCTGGGCGGGCGGGCGGGTGGGCAGCACCTGCACGCACCAGCCCGCGGCGGCAGGGCCCGGAGCGCCAGGCCCGTACCCAGCCCCGCACGGCCGTCCGACCCGCTCAGCCCCACCGGCCAGGAGCCCCGCGCCCACCCTCCAGCCGCGCAGCCTCGGGCACTCACGTCGCCAGCGCTGCCCAGTCCGGCGCTGCTGATGACCGCCAAGTCCATCCTCGGTGCACGGCGCCTCTGCCACGAAGCCTTCCAGATCCTCCCCGGGAACGCCCCGGGGCCTCTCTGGCCCTGCGGCCGCGGCCACCCCCTTCGGCAGGACAGTCACCTCCACCGTCGCCGGTCGGACCCTCCAGCCATCGGGCTTTCTGGGGCCGGTACCCCCACGCGTACGGCCCACCCCCAACACCACTGAACCAGAGCACCAAATGGCCGACAGACCAGCAGGAGAAGGACTGGCCTTCCCTCCGGTCAGCGGCCAGGCAGGACGGCCCGGCGGCCTCACAGCATCAGGCCCTCGGCCCAGCCTGCACCGCAGATCTGCCCCCGCCTCGTTGTCCGGGAAGCCCTAGCCTCGGCCCACAGGGCCACCCGGACACTGCAGTGACCGCCCGGGCCAGCGGGGGAGCACACACTGCCCCAGGACCCTGAGGGCACCCCACCGGAGCAGACCCTCCACCCGCCCCACCGCCTGTTCTGGCCTCTGCCCACCCCCTGCCCGGACAAGGGCTCGCCGGACGGAGTCACCCCACGAGGCCCTTACCGTCCCGGGGCTCCCGGCAGACCCCCACGAGGTGCCAGCGTCGCCCTGCTCAGCTGGGACCTGCCCTTGCCTGCAGCCCGCACCCCAGCCCGGCCGCCGGCCGCTCGCCCTGCACGCGCGCACGTGGGCACCCGGGGGGAGACTGGGCTGGCGGCCCCCCTGCCCCGCAGGCCAAGTCCGACCGGCCAGGCCCTCCCGCTTGTGCCGCAGGGCATTATGCGTTAGGTTTCCTTTGCGGCCCTCACCGCCACTGAAGTTTTTCCGCTGATTTTATGGTTCCTGTGCCTCTCCGGGACCCGCCTGAGTCGGCCACGCCCGGCCCGACCCAACACACCCAGAGGAAACCCCGCACGGTGCTTAGTTCAACGCAGCTCAATTCCACACAGCACAGGGGAGCGCCTCTTCTTCCAGGAAGGCCTCCCGGATGCACGAACAGACCGGCCACCCCTCCCCTCCGCAGGCGCTCACCAGCCGTCTGCTCGTCACCCCGGGGCGTCCGAAGGCCGGGCCAGCGCCATCTCTCTCGGCTCCCCAAAACCCACACAGTCCTGGGTTTGTGGGTGCCAGCAGCAAGCCCCTGCCCCTGACACCGTCCACCTCAACACCATTCGCTCGTGGTGGGTGGCGGGCGAGTCGAGAATGAGGCGCCTGTGCAGGCACGCTCCCCACCTCGCATGGGTGCCCGGGAACCCCAGCCCCGGGAGCCACACAGCTTCCCAGGCTGCTCCAGTCGCCCTGCCTGAGAAGGGGGCTCCCATGGAGGGCGACGCCCCCAGCATCTCCACTCAGGACGTCTGGGGGGCTCCGACGCCGCCCCCCGGGGAGCCTGAGACTGCAGGGCTCAGCAAGGGCGGGGCGGTGCGGAGGACAAAGATGGCCCAGGAGACTGTGGGGACAGGGGCCCGGCCAGCACGAAGGAGGAAGTTGGGGCGAGACCTCCGCCGGGCCCCCACAGGCGCCGCCGGGGCCTAGGGGCACAATCCAGATGTGTCAGCCGGGAAGAACTAGCCCCCCACGGACCAGGCCCCCCACCACCGACAGACAGACGGGGCGGACTTCGTTTTGAGGAATCATTCCTTTAAAAAGCCTGCGTGGGAGCCGCTTAATCAATCACTCACTGTCTCCGCAACTTGGAAACACAAGGGGGGGCCTGGGCTGCGTGGCCTCACGGGAGTTTCGCCCGAACCCACCCGTCACCCCGGAGCGGTGGCAGCAGAGCCCAGCGGGAAGGCCTCGGGCCCAAGCAGGCTGGCCGGAGGGTCTCGGAGCACCCACAGGCCCTGCTCGGAGGCGGCCAGAACGAGGGCCACCGACTGTCCCCTGCCCTGCCGACTCCAGCCCACGGGCGCCGGGGCTCGCGAGGGGACCCAGGGCGGGGTGGGGCGGGGCGGGGCGGGGCAGGCGGGGCTCCAGCCTGGAGTCTCAGTGGAAGGCAAGTGACGCTGTCTCCCAGTCACAAAGCGTTGCAGACAAGCATAAAGCGTGTGCCTGAAATAACAACTCCCAAAAAGTTAAGTAAAACTAAGTGACCCTGCGGACATCTGCAGAGGCCACCTGGAGAGACCACGGTCTGGACAGGCGGGGTCAGGCCACGCCGCGGGCTTAGGGCCAGGCCACGGGGCCTCCTCGTGCCTGGCCACTCTGCTCCACGCTGCCCCACCAGCAGGGGACGGCCACAGCCTGGGAGACAGGAGCCACGGCCTGCGGACACGACTGCCCGGTCCTCGGCCCGCATCTCTGCTTGGGGCAGAGAGCCTCAGCCAGAGCCACACTCCGGCCCAGGGGGCAGACCCCCACACTGCAGCCTGGACGCCTGCGGCCCTGGTCCCCGGCGAGGCTGTGCTTCGCCTGGACCCTCCCGTGGAGCCAGCACTGAGTCCACCCGCAGACCCGCGGCTCCTCGCACTGCGGGCGCCCAGCTCCTTCACCCCACGACGCGAGGTGCCTGTGAGCCCGGCGCGGCCCGGCCCGCACTGGAGTTGGCTGGCTGCAGAGGGCGGTCCCCAGGCCCAGGCCCAGACAGCGAAGCCAGGCCCCCGCCAAACAAGAGAGCGCCAGCCCAGGAGCAGGCCGGGTGCCTGGCCGTCCCGCCCAAACCAGCACTGCAGGCGGCCCTGGCCCTGGCCAGCCTGCAGGAGGCCACCTCGTGGACAGGCAGACCGAGACGCAGCGATTCGCGTGCCGAGGCCCCAGCTGCAGGCGGCACCACCGGGCTGGGGACGCGGCCGGGCGGGCGACGAGGCCAGAACGCTGAGGGAGGGGACCAGAGGCATGCGGGGAGCAGGTCCAGGCTGTCTGATGGGGAGAGGGTGGGCACAGACGGGGCCCCCTCCACGCTCCGCCCGCTCGGTGTCCACCAAGGGGGCAGTGCACTGGACTTCCCGCTGACTTTCTAGAAGCTTCTGAGTACCCCCGTCCGCTGAACAGCCCCTTCATCACCGTCCCCCACCAGTCCCTCTGGACACGGAAACCGAGGCCCGGGTCAGAGCTGTGCATAGAAGTGGGACCCCACCCCGAGGGGCTCAGGCCCTCTCCCCACGGCGCCCCGTGCCCCTGCGCTGCAGCTGGGCCCCGAGCAGAAGAGCCAGCTCAGCACCCTGGGTCCGTCAGCAGTGCGTGGGGGTGCAGGCGCCCCAATCCCAGCCCCCCAAGCACCCCTTCCCAAGCTTTCCCAGGGCGACAGGTCCTTGGACATGGCACCAAGTGAGCCCAAGACAAGGACGAAGGCCACGTCGGGGTTCCCTTGCCAGGGGTGTCCCCAGAGGCGTCTGCGGGGCTGCAGGTGCGACGGGTGGATGACGAGGGTGTGGACAGGAGCTTGGAGCCCAGACGCCCGCCGCCCTCCCGCGCCCTCTCCAGGGAAGCGCTCGCCCCAGTAGGACACTCTGCTCGGGGCTAACTGAGACTGGGGTGCGGGTGCCGTTTGCAAGCCAACCTCATTTGGAGCCCCGCTGCTGCTGCTCCGCGCCCCTGGCTCCCGCTGGCCAGTGCTGTAGAGGGCAGCGGGCTGCAGCGGGCCCGGGCCACACCCAGAAGCTTCCGACTCTGCCTCCCCTTCCCCAGGCAGCCCCCTTCTCTGCAGAGCGCAGAGGGGACCCTGCCCACGCAGGCCGGCGCCAGAGTGCTCTGAAGGGCTGGGGAGCAGGCCACCGGGCAGGGAGCCCGGCCCGCTCTGGCCCTCCACGCTCCCAGCAGGGGCGAGGAGGGCCGGCTTGGCTCCCGCAGCACGCAGGGTGTGACCCCCCGTGGACAGGCCAAGCGTGGCTGCACCCGCTGAGCGCCGGCACTGGACGGAGGCAGGCAGGGCCGCCTCCAGGGTCCACACGCGTCGGGGTCCAGGGGCGCCTGCTGGGAAGAGCGGGGAGGCGTCCCCGGCCTCCTCTGTCCCGGCCAGCCTGCCGCAGCGTCCCCACAAGCCTGCGGTGCTCTCTGGGCTTCTGAGGCCTGGCATGCAGGGCCGTAGACGCGCAGGAAAACACGACGCCTTCCCTGCGCAGCCCCCGGCGGAGCCGAGCATTTCCTCCCGCACGGCGTGGTGGCGCGTCTCGGGGCGCCGGGGCACTGGACCCGGTCCCCACAGAAGCGGCTCGGCTCCGGCCCCTGTCGGTCGGTCGGTCGGTCGGTCGTTCAGTGCAGCCTCGCCAAGCCGCCCCCACCCACCCCACGCCAGACACCGCAGGGCCCGCCGCTGCCGGCCGTGACACCACCAGGGCCGGCAAGCGCTTGAGGGCTCAGCCACGGAAGCGGTTTCCTCTTAAACGGGCACGTTTTACGCTAATTATAAAAACTACATTCTGGGAACGTTCCGGGCCCCCCGACTTGGGCGGGGGTGGGGGGGCTATGGCACAGAGAGAATGAAGCAGCTCTGGGCCATATCGGGCTGGTGTGGGGCGGCCGCAGGGCCCGACCCTATGGCCGCCTGTCCGCCCAGAGCCGCTGCAGGGGCCACGCGTGACTCCCAGCAGCCCAGCACCTGCCCGGGCCGTGCAGGGGGCGGGGTGGGGTGAGCATGGCGCTGGGTGCCGTGCTCGCTGCAGGGGGCAGCCCCAGGGGAGGAGCCAGAGGGCAGCGGCGGCCTCTGCTGGCCCCGGCGACATCCGACCGGCCGCCCGCTCCAGCCTCCCAGCCCGCCGGTCCGGGTTCCTGGGCCCCAAGCACGGCCTCCCCTGGGTCACACAGGGCAGCACCCCAGGCAACCCGAAGGCAGCGCGCCAGGGCGCCCTCTGCAGCACGGGCCGCCTGGCCGGACATGGTTTCCCGGGCGTGCACACGGGCCTGCCGCTCGGTCCTGTCGGAAGCCAACACAGATGAGCACAGAGGCCGGCAGCCCCGCCTCCGGAAGTTTCCCCGAGGACCCAGGGCCCCACGCTCACAGCCGGGAGGGTCCAGCACCTCGGACGGGGCTGGGGCCCTGGACGCGCGTGCCCTGACGCGGGCCGGCCCGCCTGCCCCGGGGCCTGGCAGACGCCATCCTGGAGGGAGCGGCTGTGGCCCGACTCGCGCAGGACCCTGCTGGGCGAGGCTCCGGAGGGCGGCCGGGCGGGCGGGGCGCCGGGCCGGCTGTCTAGGCTGGGAAGCTGGACTGCCCGGAGGGACCGTGGCGGCGGCTGCACAACCACATGGACGAATTGATGCCAGAGCAGGACGCATGCAAGGGAAAGATGTCGTTGTGACGTGACGTGCGTTTTAGTGCAATAAAATCTCGGAGAACAGAAACGCTTCTGCTCCAAGCAGAAGGCGCCGGCGAGGGGCTCACAGCCTGGCCCGGGCCCGACGGCCGCGTGGCCGCGGGGCCCAGCGGGGCGGGGGGGGGCCTGGGCTTCCCCAGGCGGAAGCCCAGGCAGGAGCAAGGGCAGGAGAAGCTGACCACAGACAAAGCCCCTCGTAAGCTGCCGCCGCCGGCAACCCCAAGCCTCGGCCGAGGGTCCCCAGCGCAGGAACCTCGCGCAGAGCCCTCGCTGCTCTCCGGCCGGCCCTCCGACAGCCCCTGGGTGGACGCCCCTGGGTGCGGGCCTCCCGCCGAGCCCGCCGGCCGCAGCCGCCTGGCGCGTGGGTCCTCTGCCTTGGAGAAAACTGTTAGGGAGCAAGCGCTGTTATGTTAAGATCTTCCAGCTGAAGCTAATTAAATGATTGTGATTTTCGGTGCAAATAAGTAGCTGGTACCGAAATGCGAAGGAAGCAGGAATTCACCTCAGAAGAAGTTTGTTTTTTCCAGTCGCCAGCCAAGCGTGCCCACGCACCTGTCCCTGTTCCGTGCTGCTGTGATGGGGTGACGAGCCGGCATGGGGGCCCCCTGCAGCCCCCTGCTGCCCCCTGCCAGGCCGGCACCAGTCACAGCCTGAGCTTCGCCCCAGGAAGCAGGAGGGGGTGCACCTAAGGGCACCTGGGGGCAGCGGGCGCAGGTCCCCCAGCTGTGTCCATGCTGGGGAGCCAAGAGGCACCCCACCTGCACCCCAGATCCGGCTCCACCAGGACGGGCTCCGAGGACCCCCCCAGGCCGCCGGGAGCCTGGGTGGGACGCACCGCTGCTGACAGCCGGAGCTGAGGGCTGGCAAATCTGGACTCACTTGTTGGGATAAAAAACAGTTTTTTGACTGCCCCCTCCAAGTAACTCCAACAATGCCCTCTGCAAGCGTGCTGTCCCAGTGAAATGCTAATGATCTGTGCAGCGCGCGGCCACAGAGAGCATGTTTTGCTCTTTTTTAGGAGAAAAGACTCGTGATTTGCTCTTGGTAGCTTTCCGGGCTGCCTGTTGGCAAAGGCACAGCAGCTCACCTCGAGCTGGGAGGGGCCCGCCGGGAGGGGCCCGCCCTCCGGCTCCCGGTGGGACACCCGGCCACCCGCAGGCCCCGCTCCCAGGGCACCACCGAACTCGGGAAGCAGCAGGGAGCTATAAATAGCTTGCTTTGGGGGTTCTGCAAAAGGGGAAACGAAGCCCCCCCAACAGAGGACCGTTTACAGGCCCCCACAGAGGGGGCGGCGGGCAGGCAGCTGAGCATCCGCTCGCTGCCTCTCCTTCCCGGCCTCACCCTCCTGCTTGGCCCATCTCCCACCAACAACAATAAAATAAAATTTTAAAATAACAGCAGCTCTCTAGAAGGCTGGTGAGAGCACAGGGCTACAATCTAACCTGAAGGGGCGTGCAGAAGAATGAAGGTGATTTACGGCCTCTTTAAAATGCTCTCAGGAACCCTCATGCAAAGACAAATTAAATAGCCACTTGATTAAAGTGAAAGTAGGTCTGTGCGGTGTTCAGGAACGTTATTAACTAGGCCCTTTTCAAACCTTCAAGCCAGGCCTCCAGCCTGACGGGAGAGTCCTCGCTCTGTCCCCCGGGGCCGCGCACTGGCCAGGCCCCCTGGCTCTGCTGGTCCTTAGCACGCTCGCCCCCAAACTCGTCCTCAGCTCAGGCCAGGCAGACGCACGCGTCCCTCAGAGCGGCTCAGTTGCCACCTCCTCCAGGAAGTCCTCCCTGCCTGCCCCAGGCCGACTCCCGGGGCACAGGGGCACCCCGTGATGAGCTTCTATCCGGTCAAACGTGCAGACACCAGAGAAACGCCGCCTGATTTGGTCACCACCGTAGCCCCAGCCCCAGCAGACTGTCGGCGAGGGCAGACGCAGCGGACTGCCGGGCAGACGGGAGGCCGCGCCACACCAGGAGCCGCAAACTTCGCCTGGTCCCTCCCAGCACAGGGTGATGCTGGCTCACACCCCAGGCCCTGGCCGGTCCCCAGGCACATCTCCACTCCCAGTGCCCTGCCAGCACCCGTCGCTTTCTCTTCCCACGTCTGGGCCCAGCCGCCGGCCGGGCCCCGTGGCCAATGTGGCAGGTACCAGGTACGCAGCGCTGGCCACACGTCCCCGAGCCCTGTCCGACCCCATCTCGAGATGGCCGCGGGCTCGGGGGAGGCCGCCGCGGCACGCACAGCCCTGCAGGCACAGTCCCAGCTCCGCCCCCGCCCAGACCTCAAGCCGGTGCGGCCCCACCCTAAAGAGCTGGAGGCCCCGGGGTGGCCCGGGCCTCCACAGTGCCCTGTGGGAGTCTGGCGGCCGCAGGGGCCGGTCCACTTCAGGACAGAGCGGGGCCACAGGCTGCGGCGAGCTGGACTGCGAGCGCGTCTCCAGGAGGGCCACTCTCCGAAGCCTTGCTGCCCCGTAAGACGCCCTCGAGCCCTGTGAGGTGAGGCGGGGCAGCCTGCTGGCTGCTCCCCAGGGTCCCCACCCCTCGGCCCCTCCTGCCCACCCTCTAGGGCCTCGCTGAAACTCAGTCCAGGCCCTCGGGCCATCTGCTGAGGCCCTTTGAGCAGCCCCGCTCCACCCCGGTTCACAGGCCCTGCGCCCAGCACCCTGCCCAGGCCCGAGCAGAAGGGGCGGAGCTCACTGCACGCGGCACCCAGAACAGCCAGAGGCGCACCCTGCCTCGGGTTCACATCCTTCAGAGCGGCCTTCAGCTGGTTTCCCTCTGATTTATCTCCATGCGCGACACATTCGCTGTCTCTCTGTCCATGACACACACCTCAAATTCCCACCTCCCAGACCTGCCTCCAGCTGCCCCCCAAGAAGACGCCCCATCTCCCACATCACCCTGCTCCTTCACCTGGTACTGCCTCTTCCATGCAGCCTTCCCTGATTTCACCCCTGGGAAGATGGTGTTCACCGTTCACGTCCTAGCTCGTCCTGCTATCCCTCCTCTCTCCACTGTCTGGGTAAAATCTGGGGATACTAAGGCAACCAGCACCCTCTTCCCCGTTGTTACAGGCCAGATTATTCCCCCCGAATTGGTGTGTGGCAGCCCGAACCCCCAGGACCACAGACGAGGGCTGTGGAGGGGCTCACAGAGGCGGTGCAGGTCACAAGGGGGCTCTCGTCCACTGCCCGGTCTCCTGGGAAGAGATCGGGACGCACGGAGGGACAGCCCCAGGCCGGAGGAGGCCGCCCCGACCGTGCACGCTGGCCGCCAGGCCCAGGAGGCCCCTCCTGCGCTGGGGACCCCTGACCCCTGACCTGGCGCTTTGCCTGGTGACCCCGCGTGACCCCGCGTGACAGGGAGCGTGACAGCTGGCGGAGGTGGCCCTACCCCCACCCAGCAGGGCGAGGCCACAGACGGCAGGAGAAACTATACGGCAGCCCGCGGCTGACGTCCGAACTCGGAAAACGGCCTCGGCAGCCCGGGCGCCTGGTTGGCAGCTCTGCCCAGCCGCCGCCGGGCGCTGCACCACGTCCCAGGCCCGGCGGGAGCGTCCAGATGCAGGCCGCACAGACCCTGCACCCCAGCCCCGCAGCAGCGGGCAAGGGACCGCGGGGGAGGGGCAGGCAAGGGGGGCAACGGCACACTTGACATTCAAGTGCCCCAGGGGAGGACACGTGGCTGAAAGAAAACAAGTTTCCTGCCTGAAAGAAAACAAGTTTCCTGCGGCCTGCTGCAGGCCGAGGGAGGCCGGGGAGGGTCAGCAAAGCAGGACCTGGGGCAGGGTCCAGGCCCGACCCGCTTCTCCACCTGCGTCCGCCAGCCCGGAGGGCCCTGCTGCAGCCCGCTCAGGCCCCCAGGAAGGCGGCTGGTCTGGAGGAGACCTTCACCTCACAGGTGACTGCCTGTTCTGTAGCTCAGGCAGACGGAGGCGCCCCACGGAGCAGGAGGGCGGCCCTGGGGGCACGGGCGCCCCAGGGTGTGGGCCAGGTCCGAACACTTCTCTGGACGCTCCGGAGGCAGCCAAACAGCCGGGCGCCCGGTGCGGACCCCCCTCGAGGATGCCCCTCGGGACACACGGCACAGGGGTCCTCAGGTGACCGTGTTTCCCCAGGGGGCTCCGGCTCTTGCCCCAGCGAGGGTCAGTGTGGTAGCTCTGGGCAGAGGTGATGGGGTCCTGGGAAGGTGCTGGCCCAGGCTGTGGCTGAGCGTGGACAGCAGAGGTCTCTGGGTGCCCTGGGGTGGGGTGGGGGCGGCGGGGCTGCAGGCGCCCGGCAGACAGCAGGGCAGAAGGGCAGGGCCAGAGCGGCTAGTCCCGCCGAGAACAGAGGCGGCAGCTCACGCCCCTCCCAAGCCTTCGCCAGGGAAAGGGAGACCCCGCCCAGGGCCCAGGACAGCCGCTTTTCCAGCGGGACCGGCCAGGGAACGGGAGCCAGTGCTGGCTGGGGCGGCGCAGCCCTCGGGGCTTTACCTTCTCGCACCCCACCGACTCCTCGCCCACGAGCCCACACACCTACGAAGAGCCGTCCCGCCCGCCCATGCCAGCCCTGTCCTCGCCACGCACGCCCCCTGCCCGCTCCTGCCCGTCCAGGGCCAGAGCAGAGATGCAGCCCCGAGAGGCCCAGCCTCCGGGCCACCCCGCACACGAGAGAAGACCACGCCCCGTGCACGCCCTGCCCGAGCCCCTCTCCTGCACCACCACAGCGGCCCCAGCGAGAAGCGGGGTGCCGACATGCTCCCCACACCCCCGCCCAGCTGCCCCACGCTCCTCTGCCTCCCCGGGAGGCTGCAGGCCAGGGCTGTGAGCCAAGTCCACGCTACCCCCTCACCCCGCCCACGGGCGGCTGAGTGAGAGGCCATCGCTGGTGGACACAGCGGGGAGGGGCCGGCCGCAGCTCCCAGGACCTGTGCTCGGTGCTCCAGCTCGGGGGCGCTTGGGCTGTGCCCCAGGACCAGGCGGCCCCGTCTGGGGCTGCACACGGGAACACCCAGGCTCTTCCAGGGAGGACACCCCTCTGATGGACCCTCAGCCCCAGTGTCCAGTCCGCGAGGACAAACGACCAGGGCTCTGGCTGCACCGCCCCAGCTGGGGAAGGGGCTGCAGGACGGTCTCTGGACCCAGCCGGTCACAGAGCGCCCCCACCCCGCGTCCTCAAGCCCCCCCCACCTGGAGGCCGAGCCCCCAGGCTCCGCACAGGTGGGTGAGACACCTCCGGCCGTCGCCCCTCTTCCCGGAGGGAGGTGCCCGCCCGTGCCAGGCTCGGCCCATAGCCGCCTCCTCAGAACGCTGGGGTCTGAGACGGCGAGAAGAGCCGAGACCAGCCGGGGACCCCTGGCACCGCCACAGAGGGGGCGTGGGCAGATTCCACGTCTCCCCCACCGCCAGGCCCACAGCTGCCTTCCCTGAGCCGCCTCCCCCAAAAGGAGAGGCCCCACCAAGGGCTGCAGGGAGATGACCTCAGCGTGACCACAGGTCACCAGAGGGACACCCCAAACTGAGCAGCCTCCAGGGGAAGTGCAGGAGGGTGACCCGCCCACACAAGGCCGGGGGCCACGGGCTGGGGCACGGAGAAGCCTACGTGGTGGTGTTCAGGGAAAGGGGTACTGAGGGCGGCCAAGGTGGCGGGAAAGTGGGGGACGGCAGGGAGTTCCCTGCTGCAGGCAGAGGCTTCCGGCGCAGAGCTGCCTGGGCACCCAAGGGCGCCTCTCCCCTGCACCTCACGATGCAGCACCTCCGGCGGCCAGGTCTGGACCCGGGAGCAGCGGCCAGAGTGCCCAAGGCCAAGCTCAGGGGCCCTGGGGGGGTGCCTCTCCTGCTGCCCAAGGTGGAGTGGGTCCTGGAGCCAAGAACCCCAAAACACAATGCTGAGGGGACTGGGCAGAGTCTGCGTGCAACACCAGTCGGGGATGAACCTAAAGGCTCCCCGGGTCCCCCCAAGGCGGCCAACTTCCCCATGCCTCTGGAGACAGCACCCCTGACCCTGGAGCCCTGGGGGGGCACCCTGAGTTGTTTTGGGGTCCAGGACATCTGTGGGAACGTCCCGAGGTCTGCAGGGCGCTCCCACAGCTGGGGCCCTCGCCCGAGGCCGCAGGGGCTGCCCAGGTGACTCCCGTCCCCAAGTCTCCAGCGAGTGGGGAGCGGTCCGGGGGCCGCGGGGGCGCGCGGAGGTCACTTACGCTGCTGTTCTCGCCCGTCCAGTGCACCATCGCCTGGTTGTGGGTCGCATCCCCCTTGAGCACGAACGACGTGCTGATGAGCGAGACCTGCGCCGGCGAAGCCGCTCCGGCCCCCGGCGCCGCCCGCGCCCGGCGCCCCTGGCCCGCCGCAGGGGCGCCGTCCTCGCCGGGACCCGGAGCAGGGCCGGGACCCGGGGCCGGAAAGCCGGGCTCCGCGCCGCGCGCCCGCCGCGCCCCGCCGCCTCCGGGCAGCGCGCGCCCCGCGGGCGGGCTCGGCGGCGCCCGGGTCAGGAGCGCGCGGGGTCCAGGGCGCCCGGGCTCGGGGGAGCGCCCCGCCGCCCCGCAGGCGGCCAGCAGCAGCAGCAGCAGCAGGAGCGGCCGCGCGTGCGGCGAGCGCGGCGGCGGCGGCGCCCCGGGGCTCCGGGCTCGGGCGGCGGGGCCCTTCGGGCTGCGCGGGGGCCCCCGGAGCGCCATGGTCGCCGAGGGGCGCGGCGGGCGGCGCGGGAGACGGAGAGCGCGGCCGGGAGAGCGGGAGGGCGCGGGGAGCGCGAGCAGAGCGCAGAGAAAGGAGCCGGCGCGGGGAGGGCGCCGGCGGGAGGAGGGGACTCGGCGCTCCGCCGCCGACGCGCAGCCGAGGGCGCACCGCCACCTGCCGGCCGCCCGCGCCCCGCGCCCCGCGCCCCGCGCCCCGCGCCCCGCGCCCCGCGCCCCGCGCCCCGCGCCCCGCGCCCCGCGCCCCGCGCCCCGCGCCCCGCGCCCCGGCCCGCAGACCCCTTTCCTCCCTGCTCCCTCGCGGCTCCTCCAGCCAGGGGCCTGCCTGCCCCTCACTTCCAGGTGCCCCAAGAGCAGCCAGGGGCCAGGGCCCAGGCCCGGGAGGGGACCTTGTGAGAGAGGCAGCCACACCCAGGGGACATCTGTGTAGGCAAAGTAACCACAGCCAGAACCAGGGCAGACCCGGGGGTGCCAAGCCGTCCAGGCCTGGGAAGAGACAGGCAGAGGCCAAGGCACTGGCGAGGAGCCGACCTTCCAGGGTGCTGGAGGCGCTGGGAGCGGGCGCTACCTCCCGCATGGTCCTGCCTTAGGCACTGGCGACCTTGCAGCCCAACCCAAGCAGGCAGCCCCTGAGCACGAGCCCTAGTGGGGCAGCATGGGGGTGGGGGGTTGTCGGAGCTCAGAAAGGGGGCTCCTTGAGAGTCACTGTGACCGGCACAGCACCCCCTGCTGTCCTTTCTGAGGGCGGAGGGAGGCGCAGAGCGGCCAGAGCAGGCCAGGGCAGCACAGCTGTGTCCTCCTCTGCTGCAGATAAAGGCCCTCCAGGCGCCAGCCCCAGGAGAGTCTCAGTGTTTGCTGAAACAGTGGGGTCCCCGGGCCCACAGACTCGGAGCGCCCAGCCCCTCCCTGCCTGTGTCACGCCCTCCACGGCAGCAGTGCCCGCCCTGCCCCCAGACTGGGGGACCAGCTTCTCCTGGGCCTGCTCCCTGGGGCTGCGCCCGGCCCCACCCGGCGTGAGCCCCAGCCCGTCCACCGGCCCCCGGTTGCTGCCAGGAACGTGTGGCCGGCCAGAAAGAGGACAGCTGACCCAAGGCGGGCCAGGGGTGCAGCTGGAGAGGGACGCAAGGACGGGCCTGTGCCGCCACGGGTCAGATAAGGGGCCGGGCAGGCCACACCCACAGAGCCCCTGCCGCACCCCCTGCGTGGCCAGAGGTTCGCTGCCCCACCTCTTCGGTGACAAGGTCATGCGCGGGCCAGAGGCCGAGCTGCTGCCCGAGTGACGGCTGCGGCCACGCTCCACCCTCAGGCCGGCTGGGTCAGCGCCGCCTCACAGGCAAGGAAGTGCCCAGGCAGGCAGTGTGGCCCTGTCGCTGGCCAGCCCGCCAGAGGCCGGGTTCTGGCGTGGGGCCCTGCCCCAGCCTGGCCACTGTGTGGGAATGAGGTGGGCAGTCACAGCCCAGCAGGGAGCGCTGGGGACAGGCCGCCGCCCCAGGCCCATGTCGCTGGTCACGCGGCCGAGGCCCCAGCATGGGAGCGTCCAGACCCGAGTGCAGCTGCAGGACACCCCGCCGGCGAGTGACCTTCTGGAACAATCTAAGGGCAGCGGCAGGCCCTCTCAGGGCAGGACAGAGCCGGCCGCTCAGGTGGGCGACTCACCTGCAAAGGCGGCTGGACGAGCGGCCCGGTGGTGAGGAAGGCAGGCCTGCGCCCCCTCCGGGCCTCCCCTGCGCCCCCTCCGGGCCTCCCCTGCGCCCCCTCCGGGCCTCCCCTGCGCCCCCTCCGGGCCTCCCCTGCGCCCCGGCCTCTGCCTTCAGGTGGGCTGAGGCGTGGAGGCGCCCAGGAAAGGGTTAGGCGGAAGGGGCACGGGGCCAGCGGCTTCCGGCTGAGGAGGAAGGCCGGTGGTGGCGCGGCGGGCCGAGGGCCGGCCCCGCCTGGACAGCTTGGCGGGGGCTCTAAGCTGGGGGTGGGGGCGGGTATCAGCTGGCAGGAGGCTGCTCTCCAGGCCCGGGAGAGGCCAGGGGAGGGAAGTGGGGCCACCATCCTCCTTCCGGATGCCTCCCACACCCGCGCCTCCCTCCACAGCAGCCCCCTGCAGCTGGGCCCCGAAGTCCGGCCTGGGGCGCGACGTTTCCGACGAGCAGTAGCAGTGTCCGGGCCGTGGCTCGGGGGCCTGAGGGCGCCCCGTGGAGGCTCCGCTGCCAGGCCAGGCTGCAGAGGAGGTGGCACTGGGGCTGCCGGGACCCTCAGGATCCACAGTCCCCTCAGGATCCACAGTCCCCTGTCCCCAGGTACCTGGGTCCTGAGCGCTGAGCAGGCTGGCGGGGGGCTGGCGGGGGGCACCTCACCCCCTGGCCAGAAATGCAGCCCCGGCCCCCACCTGCGGAGCCAGCAGCTCTGGGGGCCCAGTCCGCGCTTTCACAGGCCCCCCGGTGGTTCCCAGCCGGGTGCCGGCTGACGTCCACCAGAGCGCGTCAGACACCGGGCGCCCTGCCCGCCCCCCTGAGCTGCCAGGTCTGCGGCCCCTGGTTCTGCGCGGCGAGGACCCGCACCCGACCCACGCGGGGCTTCCGCTTCCAGGCCAGCTGGCCCGTCCTGCCCGAGTTCCAGCCACGGGGAGGGCACGGCCCGGCTCACCAGTCCTCGCGGGGGCTGGGCCGGCGGGCAGGTCTCAGGGGGTCCAGGAACCCAGGAGGGAGATGGCCCGCGGACGGGCGCAGACCCCCGCGCGGGGAGCCCCCGCCTGCTCCCGGCCGCGGGGTCCGCGGGTGCAGTCGGTCTGCGCATGTCCGGAGGCGCTGTGCCCCCAGGGAGGCCCCGACTCAGCACGTGGTTGGCGCCCGCTCTGGAGTCAGAGGGAGATGGAGCGGCCAGGGGACAGCTGGGGCCGCCGAGCATCCTCCGGGGCACGGCGCTGGGGGCTCCTCCCTGCGCACTCTAGAGAGGGGCGTGGGGGAGGTGGTGGGGCGGGGGCGGGCTGGTGCGGGTGATGGGAGGTGCGGCGCCGGTGGTCGGCACGGGGTCACTCTGGGCGCGCGCCAGGCTGCGGGCCGGCGCTGCGACGGGAGGTGCCGCCAAGCAGGGTCTGAGCTGGGGCCTCTGAGCGGGGCCTCTCAGCCACGGCTCCCCGCCCGGACCCTCCACAGCGCCGCCGGGACTGCTGGTGCTTCTCCCGTCACAGCGCCTGTGTGGCTGCACAGCTCGGGTGGCGACACGGGAGCAAGCCAGCGGCCGCTGCGGACAGGCGCGGCCGGCGGAGAGGGCGGGCCAGCGGCGGGGGAGAGCACGGGGCTGGGCCCGCAGTGTCCGGCGGGTCAGGGGCCGGGGCGGGCCTGAGAAGGCCAACGCCCGCGGGAGCGCCCGGCCTGCCCTCGGTGTCCCGGCCGCGGCCCAGCCTCTCCACCGGCTCTCTGAGGCTCTCACTGGCACCGCTGCCCCCGTCCCCTCCCTGTCCCAGGGGTGGGTCCTCGGGCTCCACTCCCCTCACCAGGCGCCTGGCTGCCGTGCAGAGGTGCGTGTGGCGAGCTCGACGGGCCTCCCGAAGGTGCTGGGGCCGCGTGGGCTGCGGACCAAGCCCGCAGCGGATGGCACACACTCCCCCGGTGCTGGACAGGCCGGTGTCCTCCGGTACAGGGCCTCATCCACACGTGGGGCTGGGCCCAGGCCCCACAGCCGCAGGCAAGGGGGGGGCCCTCTGGCCGCAGCCAGCGCCCTGCCTGCTCTAGGCTCCGGGGTCCCAGGCCCGGCCCCGCTCACCACAAGCCCCGCCTCAGCCTGTGGTCTGCAGACGAGAGGGCGCCCAGGAGCCCTCGGAGCTGCCCCAGAGCAGGGCCGCACACAGGAGCGGCGGTGAAGCCTGGCGGCGTCTGTGGCATCTGCACAATACGGGCTTATAGCCCAGTTTGAAAAGCCGCGCGACTTCATTCCTCCCGTCCCTGACTCCTCGACAGGCAGTCTGTGCTTCTGCTTAGCGGCGCCAGCACCCCAGAGCGCCCCGTCCTCATGAGGACAAGCACTGAGGGCGGCCAGGGGCGTCTGTTCTGCCCGAGGTGTCTGCCTCCAGAGAAATCAGCCTGAAGGGCGAGCTGGGAGCCAGGGGCGTGAGCCCGTGACAGGTGGGGACAGGCCGGAGAGGCTGGCCTCGGTCCTGAGGGGCTTGGGCCTCCTCTGAGGTCCAAGAGAAGCTCCCGGGGTTTTCAAGAAAAGAAGCGCACGGTCAGACTTGCGTTTCAGAGCTTTCAGGCTGCAGCTCCACACGCTGGAGCTTGGAGGAGAGGCCAGGAAGCCGCCGCCGGGGCCCTGGCCAGCTCTGGCGAGAGAGGAGCGGGGAGGGTGGAGGGAGGAGACGGAGGGGCGCGGCTCTGGCGGCGAGAAGAGGGAGGCGCAGAGAGGCTGTGCACCCTGGAGGCCGTGATGCCACTCCCCGCGTGGCGGACAACTGTGACAGAGACGGTGGCTGTGGGCTCAAGGGGCTGCGGCATCCAGGGAGGCCGGGCCGGCCGCGGCAACAAAGGAGCCAGTCCCCGTGGCATACCCCAAGGACAGTCCGTTTCTCTGCCTCGCCAGGCCCAGCGTCAGCGGCCTGCTGGGCCTGGGAGCTGGGCCCGGCACACGCGGCCTGCGAGGCGGCGTGCGGAGGGGCCGGAGGGAGCAGCGCACAGGCGGCTCCGTGGGTCCGCCCTGCAGTCGCGCTGGCAGAGCAGCTCGCAGAGCCCAGGGGTGGCGGCGGCCTCCGCACCGCCCCGGGGCTGCAGAAAGCAGTGGGCAGGAGGTCGAGGCTTGGAGACGAGGCCTGGGCACGGCTGCTGAGGTCACTCAGAGGGACAGCGGGAGCAGCACCGGGAGAGTCGTGGCGCATGCGACGGGTCTCCAGAAGGCGACTCGAGATTTAGTCCGGCTCCTTCCAAAAACCCGATGATCTGTCGTCATACGGGAAGGCGTCCAGGTCCTTGCCGAGCTTCTCAGCGTCCACATGGGTCCTTAGCATTGCATGGGCAGCCAAAAGCAGCCGGCAGGAGTTCGCCACGGGGCTGGCTGCCTCACGCTCCTCTGTGGAAGGCCAAGGGCCCGACAGCTATAGGTTTGTCTGCAAGAGACATTTCAAAGTCTTCTACTTTAGGGAACATTTTGAAAGAGAACTTACTCTTGCCTTCAAATTCACTTCAGAAACCAAAATTTTTGCTAGCAAACTATTTCCACTCAAATTGTCTACTTAAATGCTTTGCACACTTAAATTGTTCACACAGATAAAATGCTGCCTGGACATCATGGTTTAGGGAACTTCAGTGTGCAGGTTAACAGACTCACTGTTTTCCTTGGACAGGGCTACTGCCTTGGTCAAGTCCAAGAGTAAAGCACGGGGAACTCTCCCAAGGACCCTTGAAGATCCTTTCCTCCTGGGGCACAAGGCCCTGCCCTGAGACTGCGGGTTATGAGCCTGGGGCTTATTCTCGCTGTCCTCCGAACCCGGCGCAGTGCGGGCACACAGAGCTTCTCATCGGCACTGAGAAAATGATGGAGGGATGGAAGGAGGGACGGCTGATGGGTGGGTGGGTGGGCGGTGACTGGATGGGTGGGTGGGTGGGTGGATGGATGGACGATGGATGGGAGGGTGGGTGGGTCAGAGGATGGATGATGATTGGGTGGGTGGGTGAAGGATGGATGGATGGATGGATGGATGATGGGTGGATGGATGGATGGATGGATGATGGGTGGATGGATGGATGGATGATGGGTGGGTGTGAGGGTGGGTGGATGGATGGATGGATGGATGGATGGATGGATGGATGATGGGTGGATGGATGGATGGATGATGGGTGGGTGCGTGGATTGATGATGGATGGATGGGAGGGTGGATGGGTGGAGGGATGGATGATGGATAGGAGGGTGGGTGGGTCAGTGGATGGATGGTGATTGGGTGGGTGGGTGGGTGAAGGACGGATGGATGGATGATGGATGGATGGGTGGGTGGATGGAAGGATGGATGGGTGGGTGGATGGATGAGTAGTCTGCCACACTGATAACCCGTAGAGATTTGGATTCTGTGCTAGAGCTTCTACACATCAATTTGGTGGAATGAAAGACCTCGGAGAGGGAGTCAGGAGACAGGTCACGGTCCCACTCTGCGCGGACTGAGCTCTGAGAACTTGGGGAAAGCCCCTTTCCCAGTGGGAGCTGCCACTTGCCTCCTGTGCCAGATGAGGTCTCCTCCGGCCCCAGCCAATAGCCTCATTTTCAGCAACCTCCCTCCTACCGCCTCCTTCCAGAGACTGTACCCACCACATTCTCAGTCAGAAATGCACTCCAGGGAGGCAGAATTTCTACTTATGGCCAACTGAGGAGTTGGCCAAATCCGTTTCCCAAAAATCAATCATAAAGCTGCACAAATTTACTAAAGTAGCTGTTTTCACACTCTGGAAATTATCCAAGGGCACGTAACAATCTGAGAAGTGTTTACGCTTGGAAACTGCTGGACTTGGGTAGAATCGACGTGATCTGGCCCAGCACAGCTCCCACACCACCCTCCCAGCTGGCTGCGATCCTCAGGGAGTGAGGACCAGCAGATGCGAGGCCACGATCGAGGGACCACTCGGTTCTGAACATCAGGTGACACCCACGCCTCGTAGCACTGCCAGTGGGTCTAACTGTCCTGGAACTGTCTAGAATAACTGACGCTACATGCCTCTAAAAAGGGTTCAGCCGGCTGAGGTCTCCTAGAAAACCTACAGCCGCATGCATGCGCAGTGGACGCGTGTGAGGAAGAGATCGACTCAGTGTTGAATGTCCCTCTCTACCAAGCGCACAGCTGTGACAGGCAGGGGAAGGCATCCGACTTCAAAGTGTGTGCGAACACGCGCCAGCCCAACACTGGTTCACCTCTACGCTGTGCTGAAATAGGGACTGAGAGTCTAATTTAAAAAATAAAAATTAGAAAATTTAAAAAGCCTAAATATCATCAAGGGAAACAGAATGCACGAGTTTATCTCAGGGAAGTTACTAAATAAACAAATGAATAAATGAATAAGAGAATTAAAATCCAGAATTGATGCAGTATATTGCTTAAAACTCTAGTTTTCAGCAAAAAAAAAAAAAAGATGAGAAATGCAAAGAAGCAGGAAACATGACCATCCTCAGGCACAGAAAGGAGCCGTCCTTGGAGGTGCCCAGGAGCTGGATTTGGTAGTGAGACTCCAGAGCAGTTAATAGAATATGATTGAAGAATTACAGGAAAGTGTAATCATAATGAATGAACAAACAGTCTCATTAAGAAGGAAAAATAATGTAAAAGAAACAAGTGAAAAATCTAGAGTTGAAGAGTGCATTCCTGAAAAAACTCGCTGGAGATGCTCAACAGTGAGATGGAAGGAGAAGCAATAACTGTGAGGGTAGAATAAAAATTTTCCAACATGAAGAACAGAGAGGGAAAAAATAATCAAACAGAGCCTCAGAGACTGGAGAACAGCATCAGGTCACCCAGAGTGTTACAATGTGAGTCCCCAAAGAGGGAGATAAAAGGCTAAAAAGTGCATTTGAAAAATAATAGCTAAAACATCTCCAGACCCGTGAAAAACTTTAGCCCAAACATTCAAGAACCATAACAAGTTCCAAATCAGTCAAATACAAAGAGCGATAAACCCAAATGCATCATAATGAAACTGTTGACAACAAAGTAAATCATTTTTTTTAAAAGAGAGAGGACAATTCTTCATGTTTGGGGGAACAAGATTAACAGGTAACCTTGTATCAGAAAAAAAAAAGAGGGCAGTGAAATGAGATATTCAAAATGCTAGAAGGAAATAATACGACCCTCAATTCTATATCCAACAAAATATCTTGTGAAAGTGAATCGAAATAAAGACAGGCCCATGGGCCCCCCTGGTGGCACAAGGGGCTGAGCGCCGCACTGTGGGGCATCCGCAGCCACTGCAGCAAGCGAGTTCGATCCCCTGCCAGAGAGGGGACCCCCAGGGCGCAGCAGACCTCTCCTGCCTCCCCGCTGCTCCCTCAGCTGTGTGTTTCAGTCCATCTTCTGTTTTGTTCCCCACCTTGTCTCTGGTGAATCCTCTCACCTCCTGCGACTCTGGCTTGTACCCCAGCTCTTGTGTGCATAAATAAATAAAATCTCTTAAAAAAAGAAAGACAGACCCAGATGAACAAAGACTGATGAAATTCAGAACCAGTCTGCTGTTCCTCCCAGGGCGGCTCCAGTAGGGCCGTGGGGCGCTAAAGGAGATGAGGGGGCTTCTGTAGGGGATAAAAAACAGTGTGAGACCATATGGACCGTGTGCCCCCATGGATGAATGGCTGAAGGCATAAACAAAATGTAGCCTGCACATAAAACGGAATATTACGCAGCCTTTAGAAAGGAAGGAAATTCTGGCACAGGCCCAGCATGGACCTCGGGAACGCTCTGTCACAACAAAGCAGACGCACAGGGACAAACGTGTGAGCCCATTCCTGAGGTGCTGGGTGGCCCAAATCATAGCGGCAGGAAGGACGAGGGCGTCGGCAGCTGGGGGAGGAGACGGGCTGTTTAGGGTCGGAGAGGTCAGTCCAGAGGGATGAGAACTCTGGGCTAGAGCCTGCCGGGGGCAGTCACAGCAGTGCGACCTGCCGGACGCTGCTGGCTACACCTGAAAAGGGAGGAGGGATGCCCACAACCATTTTCTTTAATGTAACGATCACCACCGCCGCCTCCCCTTCCTCCCCGTGCTCGTGCTCATCTTCCCCCCATCAGGACTTCAGGCTGCAGGGTGGAAGTTCCCGCCCACGCTGGGCTCTGGTCAGGCAGCACCGGCCTGGAGCGCCCAGTGAGCTCTGGCGGCCGCCGCCTGCAGGGAACGGCCGCCGCCACGCAGTCCGGCCCTCAGCCCTGGGTGAGGTGCTCACCTTGAGTGGGAGGACTGGAGACCGCATGTCAACGGGGAGACTTCTCACACCCGTGGGAAGCTTCCGCAGCGTGAGAAAGCAGGGAATGCCCGCGAAGTGCCCCCTTGCCCGCCCCCACCCCACCCCGCTGAACTGCACAAGCAACTCCCCGTTCCACGCGGGGGTCAGGTCTGCACGGGGACCCCCCCACCCGCCTCCGCCCCGACCCCGTAGGACACCGCTCTTGCCCGCAAAGTTGTGGGCGATTTCCCTGCTCTCTGCAGCGGATGAAATCAAACCTGGTTTGAACGCAAGGCCTGCAGCGCGGAGAGATGCGGGTCTCGAGGTGACTGGCCTCAACAGAGCTACATTTGCACTAAAAAACGTTTTAAAAGCCCTTCTCTCGATTTACATCCCAAAGAAAATATCACAAAGGAGAATGTGTTTTCAGCTCAAGTAGCACTTATGCCTGATCTAACTAAATTAGCTCCTTTGAACGGGTTGCTTTGCGATGCCTGGAATAAAAATAACAATCATGTGCATCTAGGGGGTCTCCAAAGCACAGGTCTCCTGGGGTGTGCAAGTCCCTTGTCCCAGCGGGACCAGCAGGGCCAGGGCGACAGATGCGGGGAGGGGCAGCCGAGGACAGCTGGTCCCAGTCACCAATCACTTGGCAGGGTCAGCGAATTCCAAAGGCGGGAGAAGCCAATCTCAGGGCACCCGAGAAGCCAGACTCCTGGGCTGGCAGCTGGGACCCCGCCGCGGCCCGGGCTGAATTAAGCCATTCGCATGCTGAAGCCCCACGCCAGCCACGGGAGGGTGCGGAGCTGGGGCCTTTGGGGTGGGGGGTTCCATGGAGTCCCATGGGGGACCAGCGCCCCCAAAGGAGAGAAAAAGGACCAGAATCCCACCTTGCCGGATGAGGATGGGGAGAGGCCTGTGGCTCCAAGCCTGGAAGGGCCTCGCCAGCTCCGGCCTGCCCTCTGGACACTGCGGGGTCTCGGTGTGGGTCTCGGTCTTCGCGCGGGTCTGTGAGGTGCCTGTGAGGGGAGTCCTGGCTTCGTCTCTTTTCTCTCAAGTTGGGGGGCCCTCGCTCAGCCTGGTGCGGCGATGCCCGGGGTGAGCATCCAGCCGCAGACTGCTCCGGCTGTGGCTGGCCAGGTTTCATCTGTTCAGATCATTCTTAACTGGTTTTTATGCTTGAGAACTGGCCAGACTGGTTTTGTTACGCGCAACCCGGGTATAAAATGGCTCTCCCTGACGGGGCCTTACCCGCATGCTCAGAAGACGTTTATAATAAGCCCCAACTTCAGGCACACACGACTAAAGTTACTAAAGGGTTTTATTTTACAAGAGACGGGGAATAAAGTAGAAATAACACCAAGGGAAGAGAAGGAGACAAATCCATAAATATCCACCAGACCTTCTGAGCAATGGCGCGTGGAGAGCCGGCTCTGAGCCAAGGGAGGTGGCGCCCAAGGAAGCACGAGCCCAAGGCTCACCTCTCTGGTCTTATAGGCAGCCTGGCTGCTGACTCCGCCCTCGGGTCCCAGTGAGCCGCTCCTCGATAATCATCTTATCGGATCTGTGGTTCTGGAGCGCCAGTGGTCTGGAGTGGGGGTTGGAGTCCACACACCCGTCTGTGTCATCCAGTCAGGACGACCCTCCCCCTAACAGTTTGAACCAGTCAGAACAGGACAGAAGCAGTTTGAACTATTTTTAACTGGTCAGAATTGGTTTGAACTAGTTTGAACCAGTCAGAACTGAGTTAAAATGGTTTCATGCAATCAGGACCAGTTTTACCTGGTCAGAAACAGTTTAAACCAGTATGAAACACGTTTTATCTGGTAAAACTGGTTTTTATCTAGTTTTAACCAGTTTTGTGCATTTGAGAACCACAACAAGAATAATCTTGAACAGTTTTTGACTAGTCAGAACCAGTTTGAATTGGTTGCAAGCATATTTAACTTGTCCAGACCGGTTTGAAGCAGTTTTATACAGTCTGCCTGAGCTTATTTACACAGGGCTTGTCAGGTTGGAATCAATTGGAACCATTTGAACTGCTCAGCACTGGCTGGAACCTACTTGAATCGGTTTTATACAGTGAGAACCAGCCAGAACTGGTTTAAACAGTCTGGAAGCTTCAGAAATGTTTTGAAGTTATCAGAATAAACCAGCACGGGTTGAACTGGTTTTACCTGGTCAGGACCGCCCACACCCTGCTCGAGGTGCCACCATCAGGCAAGCGTGCAAGACCACCACCATCGACTCCCGCGGGGGAGGGCAGAAAAGCCTGACAATTTTCACTGACCCCACCCTGGGCGCCTGGGCACGTGGTCCCGCTGCGGACCGGACAGCGGACACTGCACCACCGCAAGGCCTGTGGGCGGACCGCTGCTCCTGGGGGCCCTCTGTGCCTGGCCCTGGAGGCACCTCCCGCAGGGAAGACAGCCTTGGCGCTGATGCAGGCCCTCAGAGTGGGCGCCCGGAGGGCGGAAGCCGCAGGAGCGGGAAGGCTGGAGACTCAGAGAGCAGACACGTTGGGGGCGGCAGCTCTGGGGAAGCGGGAGGACGCCCAGCCCCAGCTGCCCAGCAGGCAGTGGCCAGTCTGGCCCTTGTGAAACAGGGGGCACAGACAGGGGAGGAGGACGCTCTGACCGAGATAGGGGTCAGAGGCCCCAAAAAAAGCCCCCAAAGGCCAAAAGGCCACAAACCAGAGTCAAGGGCTATAGCAACAGGGGCTATAGCCTATCAGAGGACAGTGCCCGATACAGG